>CM035817.1:32577583-33177583 GCA_020458035.1 Magallana ariakensis
AAATAAATTTTAAGCGATCAAATTTTACTTGAGTAAAATATGAAATTGTTCCGTGGGCGGGGCAAATGGTTATACTGTGGAATCATTTTATATGTGATGATTTATAATGTATTAAAAATACAGCTTTTTATAAATCAACTCCCGTTTGCAATTCCATGTTAAATGACGCAAACCCTGCACCACGGAAAATCCACAGAGAAAAACAATTCTTTTGTCTGTGAGACAAAATTATTTGTAATACTATCATACATACAAATACACTCTATTCTTTGTCGTATTATATTTTTATTCTGCAAATTAAATACCCCAATTACATTATTTGTAACAATCCTTTACAAATGTCAACTCCCACTAGTGATTCCATTGCTTTGATTTGGACAGAGCATGCAATGGGGTTACATCCCATTTTTGGGGGGTTTCATGTCCCCTGAAAAACCAACGACAAGGGTTAAACAGTTTCTGAGACAAAGACTGATCGGATAGGTACAGCTATCTTTTATGTTCTTGTGTAATGAAATCTAAACAGAACTCAAATCTAGATCGCCAGTCCAAAGTCTAATGACGGGACACTTTTTGATATCCATTAATTGTTTTAAAAACGTCCAAAGAGTATGTATAGTATTCAACAATATTTTTATTGCCGCCTAAAATGTTTACACATTAGTGTTAATTTGATTGACTTAATGTGAGTGAATGTACAAGCGTATGTCATTACAACGCTTTGATGTTTACGGCTTGGATAGTGCATCATTCAAACGCTTCTATGACACGGATTCTTTGACAGTTTGGGGCATTTTCAGTTAACGGAAGCGCCGATAGTCCTTTATTAGCCGGTCTTTTGACATACGGCCATTACTCATTTATATGTGTTTAATGCATAATCATAAAGATGATTTATTTGTACTTGTATTGAAATGAAATTGACAATATTGACGGTATCTTTGTAAATCTCGCTGTGGCTGTCACGAGAGCCATTTTAGATCAATCGATAGATGGTTGTACATTCGTTAAAATTATAATATTCCCTCATCCAAATCTCTGTAATTTCCCTTTATAGTGGCAGAGTGATATTAAACTGATTGAATATACTTAGATATGTATCTATTAGACATTTGGTCTGATCTGCAAATTTACATGCATTGATGCTTTGAAAAGAGAAATCTATAACCGAAATTGACAGGTAAATTATGTTAAATGCGCTTTTATGTTGAGCATTGGGGTATTTAACTGCCATCGTTTTTCTCTTTAATGGTCGTTTTGCCCTACAATCAAAAGGGCTCTCACAAGCGGTCGTCAGCTAAGGGCAACTACAGTCAATGAGCATCCAAGTACTCCGTATGGAGGGTTCACAGCAATGGAGCAAATCAAACAAACCAACCGTTCATAGAAAACATATGGGACAGACTTTCTCAAAAACATACAGACTGGCCTTACTTGTCAATACAGACTGGCCTTACTTGTCTGATATGCGCAATTTGGATTTCCTAAGAGACAGAAAAGCACTCTAAAAATATCTATAGTAAAGGGTTTTTTTTTTTGACCAGTTATTTCGTACCTTTGCCAAAGAGTCTATGTACATACACATGCACCAACCTTATAAAAAAGTTCGATGCTTAAACTCTCGTGAATCAGAATAGCTCATTGTTTTTATTTCAACTGGTTTTTCAGTAATGTTTTATTCAGCCGTTTGAAGTTACATCGAATTTCCCGAGTCTGCTTTAAATTATAGAAGGTTACTGATATTAAGTGTCAACACATCGATATTTGCATTAGAAACTGATAGGCATTAAACTCCCATCATCGACTTTATTTAAATGTTCATTTGTATTTGTTTTAAACAAGTGTCATATTGAAGGAAAAATTTCTTGTCATAAATTCCCGCCTACATTTCATAAGCCCATTTCCGTCTAATGAAGTTTGGCACATTCATCTTGTCAGTGCTATACTTCTGTATTACTACCGACAATTTATATATTTACCTTTTCCCCCTTTTTTATCGAGTTGTTCTTACTCCGATCCCGATCCTATTTCTATATCTGTCATGGTGGTCTCCTTCTTGTCAACATTGTAACTCGCATTACCATAGACTGTCGGCAGCTAACAGCTTATAGGTAATGCTATATCCTTGAGTTGTTTTTATTTTGGCTATTCATAATAACCCTGCGCTGTTTGAGATTCTTATTCATCTGTCATTTGTAATGGAATGGTGTTCCTTTTTTTCCCATCTACATGACATTCACACAATCTGCTTGACATTTGTTAGGGTATATCGTACAGTAAGCTGTAAACTATAAATCAATCAAAAGGAACTTGATAAAGAAGTAAAACGAAAAGTCTATCAAGTGTTGTTTTCCCTTCTAACATTTTGGGATGGATCGTTTTTCTCCGGCCGCTTTTTTTTCTCGTCTTCATACAGCGAAGCCCAAGTATCCTTTGCTCTAGTGCCAGTGGTAGGTCGTACAACTATGTTCAGTTCGTGAAATAGATGTCATAAAAATGCCAACGTTGGAAACCCTCAGTAAAAAAAAAATATGCATAAATATTTGTTAAGACCGTAGTGTGTTGTGTCATTTAATGTCTGTTTTGTCAGTTGTCCAAAAAAGGATCCATTGTGTCTTCAAGAAAGTGCACATGTCGAATATTTAAAGAAGAAATTTATTATGATGTTTTGCAAAAAAACTACGCTATAAATCCGTCACGGTCACACCGCCGACAGTGCGTGAACACACAAAAACCCTACAGTATACACCTTAAAACTCTCCCACGTCATAAAATTCAATTTTGATTTTTCAGTATTTCAAGGTGTGTGTTGTATGAGTTTTTTTTATTAACTGTTCGGCTGTGTCGAATCATCTTTTTGCTGTTTTGGGGTTTTTTGTGGGTTTTTTTTTACACATGTCTTGGAGGATAGTAAAAGTTACCGCCCTTTTATGAAATATTCGTAACATTTACATACAGTAACATATATGTATACACATCTGTCTTTATCATCAGTGTGCTAATGAATTCAATTTTATATTTTATCTATAATAATCAATATTTGCATGGTATTTTTTCTGAAACTTGAATCAGTAGGAAATGCAATAAGTGGTAATTTAAAGAAAGTTGTTTAAAACGTATAGAAATAAATTGCAGGTCAAAAGTGAATTAGTTTAATTAATTTTGTGATTTTTTTTTAAACAATTATCATTATCAATTTTATTTGTTATGAATAAAAAAGGGGAAAATTTCTTGTTCGAATTATTTTTTTTACTTAATAAATGTAACAATTTTAAGGTTGATGAGATTTTATTGTAAAATATGTATTATACACATAATAGTTTACCTAGCATTTAAACTGGATTTAATATTCACCGATTAATTTGCTTTTTAGATAATGGAATATTTGAAAAAAAGGTTGGTTTTAAGAATCATGGATTCAAAACACACGAAATCGTGACATCATAAAGTTTTATGAAAGAGCACAGAAATGATGATAATTTTATTTTACAAAATACGATGTTAATAGCGTAAATATATTATGTATATGATATAAGACATACTATACAAATTTTGCAGTCTCAAAAATTGTACAAGTATAACAATATATTTGATATTATTTCAATTTATGATTTTGTGAAATACTAACACCCTGTTACACCCTGAAACTGTTACTCCATCTTGTATTTTTTGTGAAACAATAAAAAAGACATTAATTTGTCAACGCCAATGGCATTTTTGACATCAACAAAATCAAAACAGTGTAGATAAATTTTTTCAGTTTGTGGATATAAGAGAACTTGGAATATCCATCATTATATGGTAGTAAGCCAAATGATCGTGCAGCACCGCTCCCATAGACACAAAGTCTATACATCAAAAGCCTATATATGTGTCGCCGCAGCTGACAACAAGGGACATCATGCAAGGATTGTTGTTCAGTGCACGTGTATATATATATATATATATATATATATATATATATATATATATATATATATATATATATTGTCTTTACGACTTTCCGGTGCATTCATTGGTATATGAGCGCCAGCATGTTCAGTTTTAAGATCAGATATCAAAAAATATTAAAGTTGATAAATCATAAAGCAGTTGCATACGAGTCTTATTACATGCAATTTTAACCGCTTTCATTGCTCCATGTTCGCAGGATGTGACGTCTTACTTCCTCGAACGCCATATTAGCACGTCAGACGATTCATAAAACCTTCATTTTGTTTGATTTCGGAAAAATTTGAACAGTTTTATTTCCTAACGTGGCAACTAAATTACAAGTGGTGATCCAGGAATAGTGTCATATTAGAGTTGCGTTGTATTTTTACAGGTTTTTATAGAATTGCTTACACCCACTGAAATCTTGATAACATGGTTAAAGCACTATCGGTTATTTGCGCTTCGATAGGTGTACATGCCTTATTTGACCGAAACATAAAAATTCAGGGCACCCATCTATATGTTGTCGTAAATATTCACGAACTTTCTCATTTTTAAATTTTCAACAACAAGTTTTCAATGGACAATTTTTAAATTAATATTTTTTTTTCAATGACATTGCGTCTTTACAATTCCACGAAATGTTTTCCTGATCTGATCACGTCTTCGTACGTAATTTATATATCTCATGCTTACAAGTTGTTGAAAAGAATTCAGCTTGTAAATTAAAATATGCACCTTTTTGCTGACGAGATATGATTGAATTATTTTAATTTTTTTTTTTTAACTTTTGCCTTACTTTGTACGATTAATGAGAAAGGTCTTTGTTTGAGCGTACCACAAGTTTAATACTAGGAAACCTGGCGTACAGTTTTTCTGGTAAACGATACTTGTGACCTGCAGATTTCAGGAGGATGGTAATATTAGGTAAAGTTCTTAAAGTAACGTTTAAACAAATGTAATTTAAATAATCTGGATTTTAATTTTTAAATTTTGTGTATTTTTTACCATAAAATTCATTTTGATCAAAATTTCTTATAAAGGGTAAAAATTGTAAAAATGCAAGCCTCGTGACTTATATTACAAATTTAACGCTCACGCTTTAACAAATTACGCTACGCCTACACCCTTAGTCAATAAAATCGTGGAGGAAAACATAGATGGATCTAATATTTATTTTCTTGTTTGTTTAAACGGTAAACGGTAGGGCGTCAAAAAATGGTGGTGTGTTCAGATCATCTTGGTTTCGGACTATGTCAGCTAGACCTGACTTAAATATTCCTCAAATGATATATATGTTTTTATTTTCGAAAAGAATTATCGATATATAGTAGTAGACGGGGTAGTAGCTTTTTGTGTTGCACAAAACGGAACAAATGGCATACTCTAAAACCTGGCCTGGACTGGCCCCATTGGCCTGGCCTCAAGATTGGCTTAGTCTCACTTCTGGCCTCAAATTTGGTCTGGCCTCAAATTTGGCCTCTACAAAAATGTTTCGCCGCAATTTTATATTTACATAAGGAAACATTCAAGTAATCTACTGAGATGTTTAATATGTATTGAACATAAATCATTAAAAAAATCAATAAAATCATCAAATGTTTAAAGAAAATATAAAAATAAAATTGAGGCCAAAGATTTTTGTACAGGCTAAATTTTAGGCCAGGCCAAAATCTTTGGGGCCAAGCCAGGTTTTAGAGTATGCCGGAGAGAGAGAAAGAGAGAGAGAGAGAGAGAGAGAGAGAGAGAGAGCGATCGCTGATCGCTTTGGTATTAGCATAATCCATTCCTTGGCGATAGTAAGATCAGTGATGTACGTGCAAGTCAAGGTATTTATTGTGTGTTTATACATGAATAAAATGAATTGAACTTAAACGGTCGGTCACTTGTCGTATATATTTTTCCATATGATCATTCCGTAAACATTGAAAAGCATTGAATTTTCAATATCTAAGAGAAACCAATAAAAATTCAATGTAAATCTAAGAAAATGAGAAATAGACAAATTTTAAAATCTGTCAGGACAAAAATTTTTGAACAGGCCAAATTTGGGGCCAGGCCAAAATTGGGGCCAGGCCAAATTTGAGGCCAAAAGTGAGACCAGGCCAATTTTGAGACCAGACCAGTCCAATGGGGCCGGGCCAGGCAAGGCTTAGAGTATGCCGGAACAAATAGCTGTATCGGATGTACATGTACAACGAGCAAGCGATTTCCTGACAGGAATGAAATATTTCCGCATAAAAAAAACACACTCCGATCGATCAACAGTTATTCCTAGTTAAGGCCATTTTGTAACATGTGTATTTTAAAAGTTTTTTTTTCTATAATTTTGTTTTGCATTGGCCCCCCTGTCAAGTTGTTTACACTTCATGGTCAATGACGCTATGATATAGCTTAAACAAAGCAAATTAGCAACCTTAATGTTTCGTTTAACAATAAAAATATGATTTTATAATGCATTTGTTTGTTTACTAGTATTCGATTGTTTGTTTGGAGTCTTTTCTGGGGAGCTTGATTAATCGACGAATTAATTCATCGCTAAGCGTGTTCCTTCTGAAAAAATTCCCCTTCAATACACTAAAAATCTGAATATCAGAGGTTATGCTTCCCTTGAGACTGACAAAACAAAAAAAACCCTCAATCAAATGGCTTTTCGTTTGAAGATTGGTTGTCGAACAGAAACGTTGAGTGATAATTAACAAAATGATATGTTACTCTGACAGTTTAGAGAAATAAATTACACAGAATCCTCCAGATCGTCATATGATTAGGACAGTAATTTGCACCTCTGCTATAGGATTTCATGTTTTTCAGTGGCAGCCACTGCCTCTTGTCATTGTAAATCTAAATGGCGGCGCATTGCTTCTATCAGTCTGTCAGATGCTTGATTTTAGATGTATGTAATCAAGACTTCATGGTGTTCTCTCAGAGAATTTTCAATCGAACATAACCTTCAGTTTTCAAGGCGAACCATCTCAAACAATACTCACAATGTATACTTTACCCTTCCCCCTCCACCCGCCCATCAATTCAACATTTTAGGAGTATTGTACATGAAGATCGGATAATGCTGTTACAAAAGGTTTGCGCGTATATCAGAGTGTTTTTTAGGTGGGAATTTTTCTTTGGGGAAACTGCAACTGCGCAGGAAAATATCTTTTTTGTGATTAATTGGAAAACATCAAGATGTGAGGCGCGCACTTGGCGTGACGTGATAAACGAATTTGAAATCGACCTTTGACCTCCAGAAGAACTACGTCTGATAAGTTGCACATTAATGTAACTCGGAAGATTTGTCAAACCGCTGTTTTTATGCTCGTCTACACGGATATGAACAAAACATACATCTTGATCATTTCAAACAGATCGGAGTATTAAACGTCTTCACAAATCACAATAAATTTGTCAGATGCCGTTTATAATACCCAGCTATTCCCAGGGCCTGTCTCCGTGATGGATACACCACTCGCCGAGGTGGCAATATCATTTCCGATATTGTCTGTATTCTATCAAATCATGTCCAAGTCCTTTTCATCAAACACACGATAAAACCTTCGGTTGGAGCCCATTTGATAAATGCTTATGTCAATGAAAAGTCTTTTTTGATTTAACCATTATTGTCACAAATGAAATCCTTCCATCAAAGAGCATTTTTCGTTAGACTGTGTTAATGTGGGTTAGGTCATGCCAAAAAGTTATTTGTTTTCCAATATAATTGTCTGTAGTAATCACTCTAAGTAATTAAGGAAAGCGTTGGATAAAAGTCCAGACACTTTTGCGTGCTTATTATAGGGTGTTTGGATTGATATGTTGGTTTTTTTTTTTTAAAGAATTTGACATATATTTCTGAATTATTACATCACATAGTGTAGACGAACAATGTGAACGTTGAATTGATAGTATCTTTTTAAAAATATTCGGGATTTTAAAAAAAATTCAGGCAGCGCTGCATTTGTTAGGGTTCTAAGCCAAGTCTTCAGACATAGGGAACAGTCGGTTACTAAAAGACAGCGTTGTTTACACTAAAGTTGTGTTTTCCAGTGTTGTTTACACCAAAGTTGTGTTTTCCAGTATTGTTTACACTAAAGTTGTTTTTTGTGTTTTTTACACTAAAGATGTATTTTTCAGTGTTTTCTCTTTACACTAAACTTTAAAGCTGTATTTTTATTTTTAGACTGTGTTGTTTACACTAACGTTGTACTTTTAAGTGTTATTACACTGGAGTTGTATTTTTCTTTTTACCTTCAAGTACAATACTGTCCTCATTTTCTCTTATTGATGGACATTTGTCATGATATAACAGCTTTATATGGAAAATTAACCTTTGAAAAGTCGCTAACATGTCAAGCAATGTCACTAGTAAGCTTAAACATGCAACGAAGCTTTCAGTTATCCTGAAAATAGTATAAACGTCGATTCAATGATTAAACGTACAGCACTCGTCTTATGACGGAATGATAGCTTTTCGAGGTAAGAACACCTTATTAACAAACAAAATGAAATCTAACATAGAAGTTCAAATGAACTAAAATATGACCAGTGGTCCGGAATATTATGACAGCAGATTCATATAATAATAAAGTATCAACGTTTTATGTGATTGGCCAAATACCGGTATATGATCTGTTACCCCCAGCACACGGAAATATGTGACAGCTGTGTATACAGTGTATACTGAGAATAAATAAAAATTAAAAACCATATTGCCGTATTTGAAGACCAATTAATGCATGACTGCGCTAAGGAGAGTAAAAATACATATTAATAAAGTATCATTTTACTGTAATTATTTATTTATTTAAAGTGTTCACATGTTAACAGAATAATGTTGTAAATAATGACAAATGTTATCTGCATGATTACAATTTATCACTTTATGTGACATGTATAATGTTACTTATCTCAAACCACCGTCATTTAAAGAATACTGATGACTAGCTATCGGCTATATAGCGACACCAATGAGAATGGTTCATCAGAACGGAACAAAATAGACAAAGCATAAATAAACATTAATACGTATTTTTTGAGTTTTCAACTATGCTATGTAAACGATACACAATTACTATAATAAACTATGTCATACAATGTTTAAGTATCAACAGTCAACACAATATCATACAATATATCAAACTATATTTGAAAGTATCAGCCTATGAGCACACTTTGATACAATATGCTATTATTAGGTATGAACATTCAACACACTGAGGCATGCTATGAATAGATGCAACACCTTACGTCACACCAAGTCGAGTTATTTTAAGGTATGAAAATTCAACATAATAAGGCAGAATTATATACTATGTCAATACGCAATGTAACATCATGTCAAGCTACTATAAGTTATCAAATTTCAACACACTGATCGAGACAATATGCTATAAAAAGATATCAACATTATGTCAAGCTATGCTAAGGTATGAACATTCAACACTATGAGGCAATATGCTATTAGAGATATCAACTCAGGATGTTAGTTACAATACGTCAAGCTATATAATATCATATGAACATTCAACACACGGAAATAATATTTAATAAGAATATATTAACACCCAATATTTTACACTATGTCAAGCTATGATATTCAACACGCTGGAACTATATTCTATGAGAAGATATCAGCACACTAAGTTACACTATGTCAAGCTATAATTTTATCAACATTATCACCTTGAGACAATATGCTTTGATAAGATGCCAACACACTTCGTTACATTATGCTATGAACATACAACATGCTGAGACATTATTCTATGAGAAGATTTTAACACACTATGTTACACTATGTCAAGCTATGCTAAGGTATTAACATTTAACACACTGAGGCAATACGCTATGAGAATTACTGACTGACTACAGAAATATATGGGGTTGATCAATCTCATAGATGGCGAGGCGAAACCGAGCCATCTATGAGATTGATCAACCTCCATATATCTGAGCAAATGTCGACGCTGCCATTTTGTTCTGCTCCAGACACAACAATGTGACATCATTATTCAAAGGGATACTACTCTAATTATAAAGAATTTCAAAGGGCAACTACTCTAAATATCTTAAGATCTTTCGACATGCGGATTTTGTATTAAGGTAACTCAAGTGTTTTAGAAATCTGTGTCAAACCAAACATTTTTTAATTTGAACAGTTGAAACAACTTATAAACTTACTATAGAGGCCAAAATATTTATACCTTTGCACGTTTGTTTTCCTACAGTGAGCTTCTGCTCACAAGGTCCAAAAATTCAACAGCCAAAATTTAACACCATGAAGCATGATTTCATAATTTATTAAATTATGCATCAAAATACATCATGTTGGGTCATATTTTAAGCAAATCAATTGATTATCATTAAATAATAAAAATTTTATTGATTTTCTACAGAAAATATAAAAATATTACATTTTTTCTTGCCACGACCTTCCAAAAAAAATCACAAAATTGCATATTTTATGAAAATTCTACAAAATTATTCAGTTTACATACATATATATACATAAATATTTATTAAGAGTTACATATTGTGTTAACAAAAAAAAAACATAGTTTATCAAAATTGACTATCTAGTTTTTGCTTGATAGTCTCTTGAACACGTGTACCCCCATATTGAAAATGTAAATTTTACAAGTTGTTTTTAGCAAACTTTGGAAAACATTTAAATGTACCAAAAAGACACAATCTAACAGTCACTAAAATTGATATACTCAATGAAACTGTATT
Source organism: Magallana ariakensis (assembly GCA_020458035.1). Classification (NCBI taxonomy): domain Eukaryota; kingdom Metazoa; phylum Mollusca; class Bivalvia; order Ostreida; family Ostreidae; genus Magallana; species Magallana ariakensis. The sequence continues at coordinate 32,588,243 of CM035817.1, forward strand.
ATACCTATAAAATTAAGGTCGAGACTGCCAAAAAACACATAGAATTGAGTGCAGTAGTACCCCCTCCCCCTTTCTGTCAGATACTTTCTATCCCAATTTTTAAACATATTTATCTGTAGATTAAACACCAATCAGTGTTATATAGTTTAATATCAACACACTATACAAAATTATACTTTGTCAAGTGATTATAAGGTATTAACATGCAACACACTGATGCAATATGCTATGAGAAGATATAAACACTAAGTTACACTATATCAAGCAGTAATACTATTTATGAACATTCAAACTAAAATACACTGTGCTTTATAAGATGTGAATTTATACTTCGATACATTATGGCATGTTATGATAATATATCAAGCACTTTTTGTCATGATATATTCAGGTAACGGTACTCTACACCCTGTAGTTCTATGATAAATGTCAACAAATTATGATACACTGTGACATACTATGAAAAATGTTAGCATTCGATTGTACACTATATCATGGTATGATAAAGTAGTAACACACTTTGCTGCTCTTTGCTAAGGTATACAAGTTTTCAACACTCGATGATAGATTATGTTATGCTAATTATGACATCAGAAAACACCAATTTGTTATGCAATGCAATAAAAATCAATGCCCTTTGATTATCTATTACATAAATGACTGTATAATGATATGCAGAGCAAAACTATTAGCGCACTATCACAGGCAGTGAATATGTGTTGATACAATATGCTGTTATATAATGCTAAGGTATCAACATTTTATGATATTAAGTGTTTTGCAATATGATAAGTCAACGTTTTGATAAGCTATTCCACGATGTGATATCAACATTTCTTTTACACCATGCAATGCCATGATGAGTTGTCAGTACCATTTGATACTCTGTGATATACTAAGATTAAGTATGAGAACAGTATGATATACTTTAATGAAGTATCATAAAAAAGTGATATGTGTTGGTGATATCTGCTGAAGAAATTTTAGCTAAGGTCACATGTGACAACTTGTCAACGTATGTTTACAATGATAAGTTATATCAGCATGAATTGACCTCTACTTATAGTACAACAGCAAAGGATCACATAATGTGATTTCATTAATATTTACTGGTATCATGGATTATTCCGAGGAAACGTAAAATTGTGAACAATGGTTTACTACCGGTAGAAAAGTTTGGTGTCTTTCTTTAACTTTGACGAAATTTGATTTCTTGTATCGACGAAACAGCGAAATACATGAAAATTGATGTTCAACAAATGATGATGAAACCGCAATTTTTAACTTTGATTTGAGCAAGTTAACGTACACTTTACAGATAATTAATGACAAATTTTAGCATATATACTGACAAACTTGATCCAATTTTATAATACTATGACATGTAAAATAAGGATGTACATGTGCATAAATATGCAACGTGTATTCCAAATCATTATTAAATGACAGGATTCTTTTGCTGTTTATGCTAAAAGATTGCAGTTTCATGATATTTTCAAACCATTATTATACTGTATACAGGAAATTATTCGCCCCCGTTCTATTTCGCCCTTTTCGCCTTCGTTGTGAGCGGGCGAATTTAAAACTGGGGGAATTTCAATGGCTCAAAATATTTCTCCTAATACACAACTCTGTCTGGGCGAATTCAAGACGGAGCGGAACTGTTTGCAAGTGTAGAAGGGCGAAAATTACGAGAGGCGAAATAACCGTGTATACAGTACATAAGATGTCAGCATATCACACAACAGTGATCCGTGCAAGTAAATGTAGCACTGTGTTGAGTTATACAATCTGATTTCTATATTAAGTATCGACATCTGTGGCATAAGATTGTGTTATCACCGTTCGTTTAACGTGATTTAATCTAGTATATGGGACGATGATAATTTTGTTATGAAAATTATGTATATTTTACAATGAGCAGTTTCCAGGAAAACACAGTTACAGGTGTTACAAAAATAAAAAACATAAATTGAACGATATTTTTAACCCAAAAATATATATAAAAAATAAAATGAGATAAAAACAACCAATGCATAACAACGTATCATCAAAATCGTTTTTGACCCAGTCCACGAAATTTGATTCCACGAAAATCAATAAAACAACATGTGCAGTAAAATATTGACATCATATGCCGCATTATGTTTACAGGGCCTCGTCGTATTTGCCACATTGTTTTACAAATAAAACTAGACATTGTACGATGTTTTTAACCAAATAAAAAAAAATAAAGTTTACTTATCAGTTCAAAGTACCATTTGACAAGAAAGTATTCATACACTTATCAGATGATGAAGTATCACTGATATACTCAGTAATATTGTCAGGAGTTATCACAATATCATAGTAAAAATAATTAAGATTTTATTACATGTATACGTTTATACTAAAGTTATATCTCATTAAGAAGAGAACGCATAAGCACATGTATTGACAGATGATGACAAAGTTTTTAGTAGAAAAAAGGTAACAACGATTCAACATACTCTGACATATGATTCGATTTCAGCGAGAGTTAGAATAGTTTGGCAATATTTTAGCATATCAAATGATGAATATGAAGTTGAAACACATTCCGACATTTTCACATGGTGACAATGCAGGCACCATTCATGTCAATCTGTAGCGATCTATCGGGGCGGATCTAAGGATCTGATTTAAAAAAAAAAAAGATTGAATCTCTGTATGACTTCAGAGTAAGGCACGGGTTTCGATACCACTCAGAGGAGGTTGGTTCAACATAGATCCTGCTTTTTATTGTTGTCTTCACGTGATCATGTAAAATATTTCAGCCGTTTCATCTTTTCCTGTATAATTAATGATAATCTCCCATGACATTTTTAATCCTGACAATGTCAAAGCAATAAAAGCCGACGATTGTTTGTTATCACATCTCATCTTCGTGTGAACAGCGCTCTCGAAGCCATCTATTGAATTTTATTTTTCAGATTTGATAAATGATCCACATTAAAACTATCATACAAGGCGTTGTTATTTTTTCACTTCATTTCACGGTGAATACGGGATTGTATTTCTTCATTGCTCGAGTCTTATTACGCGAACATTTAATTATTCATCATGGAACGTTAAAGCGCATTTCACTGTTCGATAGAACAATTGTCAATTTTTGAACCATTGTTCAAAGCAGGTTTCACCCCCGCCACGCCTATTTTTTATTCTGTTTTATCTGATGGTCTTCAAGGCACTTTGCACATAACATGTATACTGCAGAGTCATTAGATTCAAGGGGTCACCCAAGGGGGGTCACCGTCTTTCAAACGTCACCAGATAAATCACTGCATACTTGATAAAATCAGACCATTAAAGAGATTCTGTCAAAGAAATGAATTTGTCAAAAAACATTGCACAATATGACAATATTATCTGTCTAATTGATATCACAGTCCGTCGGTACAATCAAACCTGTTTAGTAATGAGTATCTTTTCCTCACGCGAAAAAAGAATAACTCGAATTAGGCATGCGTGATCGTCTGCCATTAAGATAATTGTAGCGCGGAATCCAGGAGCTCTATCAAATTTCAAACGAATTTTATCATTTGTCAAAACATGATGAATGGGAAAGAGATAAAGTCAGTTGTCGTATGGTCTTTATCGTATAAATATACCAAAGTTTTGTTTAGAACTGTGAATGTATTATCTAACAAGTCATAATACTCAATCGCACTTTAAAATGATCAATAATTTTGGCAGACAATGCATTGTTGAAATTTCAATAACCCTTCCAGAAGAAAAAAAGAATTATTTTCTTTGAAAGGAAACGAGAACAAATCGAACTGCAAGGATAGTGCCAAGATATTGTTTAACGTGTTATCTGCCCTTGAAGAGTGAAACGGAACTGACGTGATGAAACGATCTGTCTCGACCTGACGTTGCATTGAGTGATGGAAATGTTCAAAGAGTCTGCGCGTGCTCATCTGCCAAAACGAGGCAGGTAGCAGACCCGTGGCCCGTTTGATGTTTGTAGCAGAGCGATGACAGCTTGCCATACAGAAATGGTGTGATGACAACACACATTTTTATTTAATTGATATCAGAAACGCAGATGTAGGTAGAAAAAGCAATAGAAAATCCCTTGGTAAACGCAGGCCTCGAGAGAGAAAAAGATATCACTTCTTGGTGGTGCTGCCCAAGGTCTGGTGTGTTATAAACTTCGAACAACTTATTGCTGATCGTAATTCACGTAAAATTGCACAGTTTCTTTTCTTTCTATGGAAAAATCTGGGCAGTCAATAATTTTGCTTTAATGCTACACGCATTTGTGATTCATAATTTATTGAATTCTATTAGCAGTAAATCTTCTAACACATTTATTTAAACACCAGCGTATCACTTACCAACGCAATAACTCATTCAGAACTCTTCATTAAAAGGGGAAAAATTTTCATTGAATCTGTCTGAATTATTGACAAAACGCCCGTGTTTCTCCAAGATAAAAACCATTTTTCGACATTTTGATAGAATTGTAAACGTGATATCGGGGGGAAAACTAATAAGGATGATTTAAGCGTCACACAGCAGTGGAATAGCTCTCCATCGCTCTGCGCTTCGTGGCAGGCCGGCGAATTAAAACTAGACATTTATGGGCAATCCTGATAAAATTACAGACATTAAAAAACCCTCCATTTGCAAACGGCGGAGTGATAAAAATGCATAGATCACACCGAAGTCCCTGACGCCGAGAGGGCGGGCTTCCAATGGAGGACCCTGTCACAGTATATCACCCCGATGTGTACAGAGTGGTTTTTACCAGAAGAGACAGGCCTGTTTTGCTCGCCTGATTCCAAGGCAAGTTCGTCACGTGTGCAATGTGCTCATTTTCCATAAAGCTGCTTGGTCCGATTTTTCATCAAATTTTGTGACCGCTTTTAAACGATGGTTATGCTAAGTATGTGTATAATAAAAGTCATTACAGTAGTGTTCCTAAGCCACATTTCAATGAAAAAATGATGTACAAAATTTGTGTTTTAAACGACACAAAAGGGTATCGCATTATTTCACCTCATATTAAAATTCGCCCCTGACGTCGAGGCGGCTATGATTGTATTACTTCGTTGACATTGCTATAAATAAAGGTAATGTTTTGGCAAATCAAAAATAAACCTGTGTACATTTTGTTCACTAATATTTTTGAAGTTTGCTTTGTTTACAATCGATGCATAACATGCGGGTTGAATAAACCTAATCATTCGGAGTCGAAACCAAATGGTTCCCTTTTCTAAACATTCCCATGATGCAGTTTTGTTTTTTTTTTTTGTTTTTGTTTTTTGTTTTTGTATGCCCATAAAGAAATTATTTTATTAACTTTGAATACTTCTAACTTTAAAAGGAGACCGATTCTGCTGGTGTAAATAGGCGAAAGTCTATAACTTTCAAAGATGATTAGTTTGTATGGAAAATTATTTGATACTGTAATAATGAAAAAATCGGACCATGCAACTTTAAAATTATATGCTTTTATCTTAATATACACATATTTTTATAATGTTATAAGAAAACATTTATACCATTTTTTTTTTATCAATTTGACAAAAATAATTAATACATTTTCATGTTTTCTTCAAGTCAGATTTCTAATTAATTTAAAAAGGTTGCCTTTTCTTTAAATACTGTTGAAATTTTATTTTGAAAAGTTTAAAAACTTGAGCAATGGTCCATGAAGTTAAATATTGATCATATAGAAAAATAATCATCAGCGGAGGTCTATTACACACACACACACACTCACACAATCTCTCTCTCTCTCTCTCTCTCTCTCTCTCTCTCTCTCTCTCTCTCTCTCTCTCTCTCTCTCTCTCTCTCGTTATATATGTGTATTAGCGTAAACCAGTAAACCATTGTTTGTTCCGTGTAACATCTCTGATCCTCACATCGGTATTTTTCTTTTTAAAAGAATAAATTACATGTCCAATCTAGATTCTTGCCGAGCTATAATTTTGTGAAGACACTGCGATGTAAATAAACTGACAAGGCTCGTTAATTTTGAGGTGTCACTTATTTTCACAGAGAGGGTTTTTTTGTTACGTGTAATTTTATTCCTAATGCATTTTTTGCTGTGATACACGGTGTTGCATTTCATATCATAAATTACTTGATGTAGAGTGACGTATCGCCTACCTCGAAATACACTAGAGTTGTAGAATTTTTGGTGTACACTAAATTATATATAGCCATGTCTATACAATTTATAACCTTTATTTTATCTCTTTGAGTTCTTTATGTCGAACATATCATTCCAAACGAGGCAAATGTAAGAACTTCTGTTATCATCATTGTGTAATGGGCAGTTTGAACTGACTTGAGTTTTACCAATGTTAAAGAACTTAAGTTCTTTTTTACCCCCCCCCCCCTTAAAAAAATCAGAATATTCAGAGAGATACTTACTTTAATGTTCACAAGTAACACTTAACAAGTACAACATATATAGAACCGATAAACTTGAACAAAATCAAAGTCAAAACCAACATCCAAACAAAACACTTAAAAAAAACATTCCCATAAGTGAGATGCAGTTCAAAGTTCTCTTTAACTCAAAACAACATCAGATTAACTCATTTGTACAACATACTTCTGCAGGCCACAGCGAAAATATAGGGGAAAAGCCCGTTGCATCAGGGTGTATACTTAATACAAATATTACGTTGACCTAAGGAGGCTGCATGGATGGTCAGCATTAATATATCCATTTGATCTACCTTGAAATAAATACGGTGTCTTTAACCATTAACTATCACTAAGAAAAGAAAAATGCCAAATATTTAAGAGAAAACATTTGAATATTTTCTGATAACTTTATACAGAGCTCTTCTTCTAAAGGAGATTGATAAAGTCTATAAATTGTCCACGACTATTCAGCCCTCTTAACGTCATTGATAAAACCATTAACAGTACATGTATTCATTTGATTTATACATTTGATGTTTTATATATAAACTACATATTACTCCGTAGAAAGCATCATGTTGTAGTTTTATAAAAAAAAAACAAAACGCACACACCCTGGTATTAACGTTGAAAGTGTTCTCTCTTAATATGACGGAGGGAAATGAATTAAACGGTATAGAAATAGGCAGAAAATGACATTATGAAAGACAGCACATATGATAAATGTTTCAAAAATTAAAAGATAGCTTTCCATGAAGAATCATATGGATAATAATTGCAATTTCTCAGAAATACAGTTTTTTTTTCTTCTATAAACTAGTTGTCTTTTGGTTATTGCTTCCTTGATAGCATTTGCAGTAATCTCTCTCTCTCTCTCTCTCTCTCTCTCTCTCTCTCTCTCTCTCTCTCTCTCTCTCTCTCTCTCTCTCTCTCTGAGAGATAATCTTTCTATTAGATCAATTATTTGTCCGTACAAATGTAATTTCGTCCGAACAAATCCTAATCATATATTTGACGAAATCACTGTAATATAGTCATCGCAAGAGTTTACGGTTTTGCTGATGAACGTTTTGTTTATAAATACACAGTTCATAATGTTTCTTATAGTCATTTTTAATCGTAAATATAAAAATAAACAATGCTAAAAAAAACCTTACGCATGATCAATGATCATGAGTATGCTAACAAGCTCATAAGGCTTCACAAGATTTGAACACGTGACCGACCAAACTTCATAACCCGATCTTATTTCTTAGATGAACACACTGAAAAATAAAGTATTTTCATCCATCTATTTTGCATTATTTGACAGTATATATTAAATATGAAAATTCACACAATATATCCTACAAAGAAAAATAAAAACACCAAGGATCAATTCAAATGTCATTAAGAAAGCAGTAACCAAAAGACTGTTCATAAAAAAAATGCATTTCTGAGAAATTGCAATTATTATCCATCTGATTCTTCATGGAAAGCTATATTTTAATGTATGGAACATTAACCACTATCTGATGTATCTCTTTAATGTCCCTTCCTGCCTATTTCTTTCGTTTAATTTATTTCCCTCCGTCATACACCATATATATATATCACGATACCACCAGGGTTTTTTTGTTTTTTTGTTTTTGTTTTTTTAAATTACAACGTATGCTTTCTACGGAGTGATATGTATATACTATCTAAATATATAATGTATAAATCAAATGAATACATGTACTGTTAATGTATATATAAATGAACTCTAATTAAATACTTATGTGTAGTGTTTTTTCTGATATATGAAAGTTCAATAAAATAAATATCTTAAAATTTTTACATTTTTTTCATTAATAAGTCCGGTTTTTACGAATACATAAAAAAATGCAGGGTGTTGTCAACTAGTTTTTTTTCTTTTAGCTATATAAAATGAATTTCTTAAGCGAACTGGCTTTGAAAATTGTTTATTTTTTACCAGGCAGTTCATAAATTGATAATGTAAGTAAATACGTTAATACCCTCTCCACCGCCCACTTTTTTTATTACACAAAAAATTCACACAATGTATTATAGCAACATTGTAACAGATAAATTAGAATACTTATACTAAATACGGATACATATGTACTCTCTATCTCTCTCTCTCTCTCTCTCTCTCTCTCTCTCTCTCTCTCTCTCTCTCCACTTTCAAAAAAGGGGTGGGGTGGGGGTGGGGGTGCAACCACTATATACATATTATTTATTAAACCTAATATACTTACTTTACTCAAATTTTTGTAGATGTGAATTATCGCCCTTGACCATGTCAGATCGATTTTCTTTTATTGTTTTGTTTTGTTATCTTTATAGTTTAAACCATAATTTAGCTCTTCTATAAATAAGTATATGTCCGTCAAGAAGGACATGGCTAATTTGTCATACCTAATTATTAAAAGAAACCAAGTTTATCAACCGATGTCGCGCCATCGCATCATCGTCATCCCGCTATCGCATCATCGCTTCATTGTCATCGCAACATCGCTTCATCGTCATCGCATTATCGCATTGTCGCACTATGGACGCAAACCTCGATGGTGCGATGATGCGATAGTGAACTAAATGGCCCTATCCGGATTCTATAAAACCCCGATTGTGCCCCAATAATACGTCATTTGCATTTATTAGACTGTATAGTACAAAATCGATACGTATAGTGTTATTACAGGCAAAGACACTGAAAATGTAAATATTGTGAATTAAAGTTTCTCGTGCTGTTGTACAGATATGGATGTGGGTCGTAAAATATAAATTATTCTATAAAATATTATGAAAGCTAGAAAAAGAGAATCAGCCGGAGCTCGTGCTCTGTTCTCTTGTAAGTGTAGGAGCGATGTAGTATACTATCTTGCATGTTGCAAAATATCGTTGAACTTCCTTATGTCCTACTAACATTGGAAATAAGTGGGCAGCTGAAAGACTGATCAATATTTTGATAATCCAAATTCGCATAATTGTCTTCCATAAACTCCGTTCATCTTCAAAAGAGATAGGCCACATTAATATGTATGTTGAAATAAGTTGTTTTTGTCATTAATTGATATTCATAATTAATAACGTCATTAAGGAAACAAATGAGGAAAATAACAAGTCTTATTCGACTTAATTGTCTCCGAATGCTTTTGTTCTCTTAAAAAAAAAACTACGCAGATCTAGGGCTGATATGAGTCGTATATATTGATTGATTGATTATCGGCTGAGTCGTAACAAAATAACAACATAAATTATATTGTTGTCTGGCCAGAGCTAAAACAGGTGGCAGACGGGAGGTCTTTTTGGGATCACGGCTTTTTTTTTTCTTTCATTAGTCATATTCGCCGGAAAGCAAGAAACAAATTAAATGTTTTATAATATGTTTGATGTATGACATGTTATGTAAAAATTGAACTGTATGATGTATAATTGACAGTATTGGGTTGTTACAGAACGCAATTATGATATTAATCTGATTTTCTAATGAGCAACATTATTAACACGTAGGTGATTATATTTAGCATACTGCATGGTGGTGGTACACATGCGCAATGCGTCATACGTATGCTACCGTAATCATACAAGAACAGCACAATTAATAAGAAGAACCAAATCCCAGTTTTTAACAACACGCTTTTATTTCAATAAGTATGTAAACAAAATAACAAATGACGAAAAATGACCACAACTATTAAGGGTTTTGTGGCTTGGTATAACAGGGGCGGACAACATACGAATGTTTGATTTGACGTCATCACGAAAATTCAAGCATGGTTTTTTATCAGCAGATATTGGAATAATGGTAGAATGTCTACGAATCCATGCGGTTATGGAAAACGAAAAGGGGATTTTGTTAAATGGATAGGTCGTAAAGACGGAAGTGGGGTTCTTCTTTTGGAGACAATATAGCAAGATACCCTCCTCCCTACTTTTTTAATATTAAAAAATACAAAGCAAAAAAAAAAATCTTACCATTATAAGGCCGTGTTTTGGGGGTTGAAAAGGATTGTGGTGATAAGGGGGTGGGGGCAGCTTTAATTTCTCTTAAAAATGTTACGAACTTTTACATTATTCGTATTAGATATTCATTATCAATTGTGTTTTTAAATTCACTTTCATTACATTTACATTTTATTCAATGTACTTGTATATGTAGTATGGAAATACCTGTACGCATATCAATGGATAACACCTCATTTAATGATACAAATTATCGTATTATGGGAGAAATAATTCATATTCGCCCCTGATTTATGAATAAACTAAACACTATATAGTATACCATAGACCGTTCCTCAAACAATTCTTTTATTTTGCCTTAAGCAAAAATTAAGGGACAAAACTGCAACACTGAACATCTGTACATAAAACACATGTTTGTTTCTTTCATAGACACCTAAATATTTACAACGTCACCTGATTTATACCTTTCTTATCAATTTTAATACAAAATGATATATGATGTTATGTTAACAAACGCATAGAGATCCAACACCTCTAGCAAGATAAGCTCCCCATTTGACAGCCCGTCTTAAATATGGCCCGCAAGAAAACACTACACATTTTCAAGTGCGTTTATTAAACACCATAATTCATGCTTATTAATCAACAATAAATCTCTTTTAAATGACTTTTGTCGTTTCATGAAAGTTATAAATTTTAATTCGTCGAGACGCGGTGTCATAAATTCAGCTCGGTTTCAATGATGCTGTCAGTTAAAAGCCATCTCCTTGTGCGGTGTGATTTATGCGCACATAAACGCACATTTTGACAAGCCTCTGTAGAGCACCTTAGCTTTTATTTATTCATGGTATCATGTGACGAATTCTGTCGTGTGAAAACTCAATATAGCAGCAAGATTTGAGCATCTCATGTAAAGGAGAACTAGGTGCAGTCAAACTATCTGTATGCACAGAGTAATTTATGTGAAAAATGAGATATTACCCATATTATTATCGGCCATCAATTGAATGGACAGCAATTAGAACCTGAAGTGAACTTGGCAAAAAAGGTCAAAGACATTCGAGCAATGGCCAACGAACTGTCACGTGATACAGTGTTGTGGGTTCTGTCTTATGAGGAAAACGAAAAACAATAAAAGTACGGGTATAATTCAAAACACGACAACGAGTTTGCTTTTATCTGACACAATCCTTATATAGAATATCAAAAAATAGATTCCTTATTATTTATTAATTCTGCTCGCGTTTTCTCGTCTTACACAACACTCAGCAGTCATTATATACTGGATTCTTGACAACCAATTGTGGGAGTAGGACCTTGATGGAAGATGATAGGTTATGCCAGGTATATACATACATCGTTGATCAGAAATCATCATAATAAATTCCAAACCTTAGAATGATGACAACATCACACACTCGAAGGAAACTTTTATTTCTGTGACACCCATGTATAATGAGGATTTTGATATTGTGGTTTGCTTCGGAACTGGCCAAGATGGTTTTATGTGACATTTTCGATGCTTACGTTTGTAAACAAGGTTATGGTGATGAGGTATGTCGCCGATGACAGGGTCAAACCACGCTAAAATAACGAGACCTTCAGGTGATAACTCATGTCAGAATTTTTAATTGTTTCTGCTATAATTTAACAAGGTTGCATGTCCCTCTCGCAACCGTTATTTCTCACTGTCTTGCTCTTTGCCCCTCATTTACACCAAGTAGAAGGAAACAGAGTGCGTTTGGTGACATATTTAATTAATCAATTAATTAGACTTTGCATATTAGTACCGACTGCCCACAGAGAGGCGAAAATAGGGTCGAAATCGGGAGATGACCAACTCACATAAAATTTTAAAAAAATGTGTATGTGTGAGGTATCATTGAAATTTTGTTTCTACATAGATTTCTCCGGTTTCGAGCATATATTAAGAAAGCCTGAGATGTGAAATGTCGCGAAGTAGACTGAATGCTTCCATCAAGGTGGCAAACAATGTTTGTCTCGATGTCCGGCGCCCGTGTCCTCCATGTATAAGTACTAATCAAAGGGACCCTCGTTAATGTTTTGTTGATTTGTTGATATACTCCGACAGGACCAGAGTGTCACATCAAACCCATATAGTTTTTGTCAGATTATAAATGACACCGTGCGGACACGACGTGATGGCGAGGAGCGTTCAGTTCAGACCATCAATGTCAGACAGCATACTGATGTCCGCATTTGTCGCGGTAACGAAGTCTGTGTCGTACACAACACCCGCGTCCATCAATCAACCACAGTCTCTGCTAAATGTCGCGCTTGCCTCGTCCTGATGTATGGGCGGTCGTAGCAGTGACAGACATTTTTGTGTTAGGCAACTTCATTTTTGTCATGACAAAAAAGATGATGGCTGTCCTTAATGCGGACATAAAACACTACTGACAAAGCCCTCACCAGGTGCTCGCGGAGAAGACTTCATGTTATATTTATCTGTCCGTGGTGACCAGTAATGAGAAGAATATGTAATGAAGGAATATCTCCATTACATTATGCTAAGTAGATGACAAGGTGAATCATTCCCTCCTCCATTTTGTCCACCTCGAACGCATTCATTAGCGCCGACGGAAAATTAACAGGGCAATTAATGAGACGTGTCATCGCTCAAATTACGATACATCCGATCATTCTTTTGCACATGTGTTGCCCACAAGCGACGCTCCCGAAATGCGTAAATAAATAAGCCTAATTAGTGTTAAAATAGATCGGTGTGATAAAAATTACCAGTTTGTGGATGTTTCGTTGGCGATTTTTTTGTGTCCCCCCCCCCCGTAAAAATAGATTGCCGATTAATGTTGTAGTTGTTCATGTAGAGAAACAAATGGTAGATCCATATTACATAAAGTGAGCGGTGTTTATATTTGGTATATTTTGAAGAAGTCAAATTCTTATTGTACTATCAGTACTTTGATTGTGTAAGCGTATAATAAACAAAAGATAAACACGAGCCATTGTTGTTTAAAGTACTTGTATAAAATTCTATTCTCAAAATGTCTTTGAAATACTAGTATTTTGAAAGAGAACATTAATGAAGATAAAATGTAAAATAAAATATTTTTAATCCTTTTTAATAGAGCCCTAGCTAACATGTTTTGATCTAAAGTCATGTTTTAAAAGTTATATAGCGTTGTTAAAAGATTGACATTTCATTGGATTTAAAAAAAAATATTTTCTTGTCACCGATTCGTTATGATCACAGAACCAAAGGTGTTATTTGACAAAACACTGAAATTTCTCTTAGTAATGCGCGGCAACTCTTCCTGTTTTCAAGCCTTTATAGAGTTCTTCAAGTCTGATCTGATCTCCTACGATATACAAGATACTTCCAGAGATCCCCTGGGATTATTTACAGAGCAGGCCGTATATTGACTGGCAGACAATCGGCATTGGGTCTGATCATGTCTGTGATGATCCGAGTTCAGTTGCATTATCGCCTGCTCCGCTAATCACGGCTTCGTATGGTATAGCAATCTACTAATTCCTCCGATTCTACAATTTCCGACAATCATGGCGGCCATCAATCGACATCTACTCACTGTATCAATTTGTCATCAACACGAGCGGCGTCTACAGGCGTGCGTCGATGGACTGATGGAATCGAGGATTCCCGCCCTGATGGACGTCTGCTTTCCTCCCTGGAATCGTTCAACAGAAACTCGGCGCAAATCTGTCAGTCAAAGCAGACTGTGTGTATGGTTTCATGACACCCTGGTGGGGACTGATGCAAAGACAGTGATGTTAAAGAGAGCATGAAGATGGGCGACAGTGACAGCCCTGCATTAGTGTAAGTCCGGAAAGGATAGGGAATAAAGATTCACTGACGACTTCTCTTCTACTTTGTAAAATAGAATGTCGTCTGCTTGCTCATAAATGTAACGACACCACAAAGATCTCAGGGAGATAACCAAAGCAGGCACTTCTTCCGCGGTACCTGAGCCAAGAATTGCAATGAGATTATTTTTTGCCAGCCCTGGTTGAACATTTCGTTACTTCCTATTTTTGCGATGCTCCAGAGTGGCGAAAACTTGTTTTAAAAAATACAGAACTTTTAAAATGTATTAAAATCATGATAAATTTATTTTAGACACATTACATTACTATTACTTTTTAGTTTAACTCCTCAGCAAAGAACAATAACTCGATAAAATCCGGCGAATTATCTATCTATATCCTGAATGTAGTCCATCGCAAAAGACTTTGAATCTATGGTAAAATGGAGAACACCGGTCAGTCATGTTTTGTAATAATGCCTGGGTACAATCAGTAAATTCCTTTTTATTTTCGATATATAACGTTTGAACGCTTTTTATAACTTGGTTGCAAACTATGTTTAAAACAAAACGAGGCGCAGTAACCACATCGCATACCCGAGCAACAATAGCCAACAACTTTAGAGTATCAAATACAAAATTTCAAGACAACTTAGTACAATTTCATATACTCTCAACATACTTAAAGCAATCAATTTTCATGCTGAAAATTTTTTACGAGAATGTTATTTTCTACTAAAATGACAAAATATATGGTTTTTGAATTTCTGTTCGCCATATTTTTGTGGAAAAGGCCGTTAAGAAGCCTTAATTTGAGCAAAATTGAATGAATTTTTGTCGTCCTGTACAAAAATTGATTTGCTATGTATTCCTTAAAAAGAAATCTTTTCTCTGACAAAAAAATGATTTTTTCAAATCTTATCTATCATAAAAGTTTAAGTTACATGTAGACTTATCATACTAGCAGATTTTTGCAGCAAAATAAAATTCTAAAAAAAATACAGCTCATATTGCTTTAAAGATTTAACTCCTTCAGTTTTGGGAGTTGACTTTAATCAACTCTCCTATGAAGTTACTCAGGCAAACCGGAAGTGAAATAGTGTTTGGACCTAAGCACAAATCATCACCGCTGACAAGACTTGGTACTTGAAAATAATCGATAAATTCAATGTAATATATTCAGAAGCATTGTTTTTAAGGAAACGTATCTATAAATACCTTGAAAATAGTCAGATTTTAAATGATAAGAACAATTTAGATATTTTATAGTCGTATGTATTCCTACGCCAGAGTTCAATTGGCGTTTGGAATCAAGGGCAGACTACCCAATCTAAAGATAGAACCAGTAATGATGTAGACTAGGCTTATTATTATTTGTTTGTTAAAAAATTGCTTGGATACACTTTTTCAGAATTGTTTCGATTACTGATACATAATGCATCGTAAAGTTTGATGGCGTTAATTCTATCTTTAAATTTATATTACACAACATTATTCATATGGCGTTTTCCGTCCAAAGCTCGGAATTCTTGTCGAAAAGCATGAGAATTCATTTTAGAAAAAAATGTGCGTAATTATTCAAATACACTTAAGAAACTACTTGCCATGCGAAATTACATATCGTTGATTTTAAAATAAATAAAATAATCAATAAAATCAACTCCCGTCAGTACTTCAGAACTTTGATTTCTAATAAGTCACCCCCATTGTGGCCCCCAACCTACCCCTTAGGATCATGATTTTAACAATCTTAAATCTACACTACCTGAGGATGCTTCCAAACAAGTTTCAGCTTTTCTGGCCAATTCCTGTGTAAAAATTTGACCCCCCCTGTTGTGGCCCTAGGGATGATGATTTGAACAAACATGAATCTTAACTATCTGAGGATGCTTCCACACCATGCGCGGATCTAGAGGGGAGGGGGGGGTCGGAGGGGTCCCGACCCCCCCCTGGAAAATGAAAGTTATTAAATTTACATATAAGTAATATTATCGCAAATATGCCTCGGACCCCCCCCCCCCCCCCCACCTGGAAAACCCAATTATCCTTCGGACCACCCCTGGAAATAAATTCTGGATCCGCGCATGCACACAATTGCAAGTTCAGCTTTTCTGGCGAAACAGTTTTAGAAAAATAAGATTTTTAAAGATTTTTCTCTATATGTTCCTATTTAAAACTTCGAGCCCCATTGTGGCCCCATCCTACTCCCGGGGATAGAGATTTGAACAAGCTTGAATCTACACTTCCTGAGGAGGCTTCCACACAAGTTTCAGCTTTTCTCGCCAATTAGTTCTAGAGAAGAAGCTTTTTCAATGTCATTCATTTGAACAAACTTGAATTCCTTCACCTATTCATGATTTGTGAAAGTTACTGGATGATTACTTGGAAAAGAAAATATTTCTTATAGATCTTGTACACGCTAACACTTGTAAATATATTTATGTTGATGGTTTTTTCCCTTGTGATAAATGCACAAAACGGGAAGTAAAATGCAAGTAGCAATTTCACAATGTGTAGCTCCATAGAAGCTGGGATGAATGATAAACGGAATGCCAAACCCGTTTCCCGTAGTACTTTAAAAGATCTACAGTTATGAGAAATCTAGAAAGTAACTCTACCCAACGGGTATTCTCTTTCGTTTATACAAATTTGAAAGCCCTTCTTCAACGGATACTTAGTGCCAAGTCTGGCTGAAATTATTTCAATGGTTCTGGTAAGGTAAAATAGTCACATCATGCGGGACCCAATCAGATTTAGATCAATACATATAATTTTCTCAAACGGGGAGGGGGAGGGGGTGTAAAAATTGAAGAGCCTCCTTTGCCATATATAACAAAATTTATAATGAAATGAGATGTTACAAAATGTACTTTTAAAATAAAGTACTACTTAGTATGGTCATTATGTTCATATTTCTATCATGCAATTCTTCTAGATAGAACATTGATTTGATCTCAAGAACGGACATGTTAAATTTTGTTTTGCTTCAGAAACTACCTGCAATTTATTATTTGGCACCGCATGAAGAAGCTCACTAAAGCTACCAGGTTTGGGGGTTTGTAAAACATCTAGTTATACTTGACATAATATAATAAATGTGAAGGGGTAGCAGACATATATATATACTCCAAGGCCTTTTTGTGGAATAATACTGACTTTATTCTATAAACGGTTTCCACAGGTGATCTATAATCATATACAATCATAATATTACTAAAACACTCTCGTTTTCTACATTCACTCATTAAATTTATTTTTAGTTAGATAGAATTTAAATTACATATATTTAATTAAAATTACTCACCAAGTATAACAGCAATATAAGACTACTAGATAATTAGTCGAGTTGACAGGCTATGAAGCCGACATCAACCGTACGTCTGTCTTGGGTGGCGTCGTAATATTAGTTCTCAAAATTAGATTATCTAAACTGACATGCGCACTCACTCCCTTAAACACGAAAAACCAGTCTAACACACCCATTCATTAACCGATCCACCCGCCAAACGTAACCACGTGACCTCTCATACTACTATCATACTATGAATGAATGAAACGGCGGGAAAAGAAACAAATGAACAATGGAAATGAAAACATGAACTGTTGAAATAAATGAACGCAATTATGATGAATAATTAACTAAAATAATTAATCCTGTGACATAAACAAAAGGCCCATGGGCCACATCGCTCACCTGAACAACAGTTCCTTGTAAATTCTATTTCATAGCATATGTTATTTCTGTTTTAAACTTTGAACCCCCTTCTAGGGCCCCAGTATTTGTCCGGGGGTTGGCTTTAACAATTTAGAATCTACACTATTTGAAGATGTTAGTATTCTCACTAACTGTAGCACTGTAGGTCTTGAGAAGAAGATTTTTAAACATTTTTCCTTTGTATTTCTTTATTAAACTTTGAACCCCGCTTGGGGCCTCATTTTTGGTCCGGGGATCAGCATTTCATTATACACAAGCTTTTGTGTAAATATTAGCATTTCTGGTGCAGTGGTTCCTGAGAAGAAGATTTTAAAACATTTATCCTATGTTAAACTTTGATCCCAGCCTGTGGCCTCAGTTTTAGTCCCAGGGTCACGGTTTTAAAATTTAGAATCTTCACTATATATACAAGCTTTTTTGTAAATATTGGCATTTCTGGTGCAGTGGTTCTTGAGAAGAAGATTTTTTAAGACACACACCCTATACTCACTGTTTTGCAATTATCTCCCCTTTTTAAAAGGGTTTAGCACTTTATTTTAACAATTTAGATTCCCCTTCCCATCAGGATGCTTTGTACCAAGTTTGGTTAAAATTGGCCCAGTGGATTTTGAGAAGAAGTAAAAAATGTGAAAAGTTTACAGACGGACGACGGACAACGGGTGATCAGAAAAGCTCACTTGAACCTTCAGTTCAGGTGAGCTAAAAACAACAAAAACTGCCTATAAGCAAACATAAATGATCGAGGTTTGGGGAAAAAATTATGCATTTTCAAAACAGACAAAATCTTTAATAAATATGCCTGGATTCATTGGTTTTAAACACTGCTAAATACGAAAGTCTTTAAAACTGATAGAGATTCCAACCATTTAAACTGAACAAGTTGTTTTAATTGTTGTACATAATATCAAGGCGTGCCGCGAATCCAGAACTTGTGTCTTTCAGGTAAACATGCATTTCCAATGAACCCATTATCCATTTTAACCCTGTCTTCTGAGTCAACACACAATTACAAGATATTAACAGACTGAAAGTCAAAAACAACAGGAGGCCTTTAGCATTCAATCAATAAGTGAGATGTTAGGAATAAAAATTTTTTTGCCCTCTAAAAAAAATGAAAAAAAAGAACAAAAAATTGTTTTGTTATGCGTTGATTTGTATTTAATAACAATGTACACATATACAGTACATGCATTTTTTTTTTTTTTCAGATAATTTCCATCCTTTATGATGCAGTGAAAAAAATTCATCAAATCCACAATACCTCATTACAATGTTTAACACCAGATAACATAATCTGCTAAATGATTCGCTCTATCCCTTCCAGACCTTTAGGTAATGTGCACTGTGATTTCATCAGTGTGACATCCTAATTTATCATTCACACATGATTCAGCTAAAACTACAGACAAAAAAAAAACCAAGAGAATCAAATGATAAAAATGACGGAGTTTGACAAACATGAAATGTCTATTGCTCCAGGTTTTCCTCTCAGAAAAATACAAATATTAAACCATACAAAAATATAAGTTGACAGAGTCCAGCTTTTCTAAAATGGATAACTACAGTATCGTTTCTATACATTTACATGTCTTTAGATTTAAGTTGCATTATGTAAACAAAGTAAAAGATTAAGGTCTCCTTTTTAAACAAACTTCTCTTTATATCTTTCAGAAGTTTGATAATACGATGGCTTTGGAAAATTAAGGTTCATGGTTTTATTCAAATTGACGGTGTTATATTTCCTGTTATTTCTTGCAGTAGTGTTTTTCAGTCACTAAGTGTATAAATCTGTTTCCTGTTAGCAGCCCTCCAGAACTTCTATGACATGAGCTATGGACTTGCCCCCTGTGCTTCCAATTGCACGCTGTAAAATGAAAAAAAAGATGATAATGAATTTATTGAAACAATAAACAACCAACTCTTCATAACAAAAGAATGCCCTACAAATAACTTAACAGCTAAAATATTTTTTTTTACTGACATACCATCTTCTATGCATATATATATATATGTATTACAGCATTTTATAAATACCCATCTACTTCCACTTAAACATTTCATCACAATATTTCTACTTGAATGGCACATAGAATAAGATTTTTTTTCTCCAATAAATGTTTTAATGTGTTGTGGCTCTCAGGCAACCACATTCTTTGGAGCTGTGACTAAAAAAAAAAATGTCTCCAACATCACAGTACTGTTATGTTCACAGTATGTTTTGTTCTCAAAATCATGATAGTACTGCATTATCTACATAAAAATCTATTCTTAAAACTGCTTTAAAAGGAGCCCTCGAAAAAAAAATTGTCTTACCGTTAAATTCATAAAGCCTAAGAATTTCTTCAGGATTGTGATAAGATCTTCAAAACTTCCAGATGCTAAATGTTCCTTGACTTGGCTGACGTACATCTAGATAAATGATTAAAATAGTTAAGAGTTTCCTTGACTAATAAAATCATAGTCTGAATCAAATCTTACATTGGCATTATATTGGTGAAATTTTGTTATTTATGTATATATTGAAATGTTTTTGAAAGCTAATTGTAGTACATGTATTCACAATAGGTATAATTTCGCAGAAAAATAATAAATCATGAACATAGTGAAATTTAAATCAGTGTGATTTTTTGCCAATCTACAGTATATTTTTTTCATACATTTGCATAGAAATTATGTTATTTTTGATCAAACAAGAGTTTTTCATTAGCAATTAGTTTTGGATGAAAAAATGTTTGTTCAATTCCTTGCTCATAGTTTTCTGAAAGAAAACTGCTTAAAAATATGCAATTCTGTGCGAAAAAGGTTGAAATTGGCTATCTTTATTTCTAAACTGAGGACAATTGGACCAATTAAGTAACCATGAATAAACTCAACACATATATCTATACAAAAAAAAAAACAATATAAAATTCAAAATTATTATCTATTTTTTTTTAGCCATTTCAGGTTCTTATTGTATGTAATCCTTTACAGATAGATAGATTTATTTGGTATCATGTGGTATCTTTACCGAATGTTATTCAGATCTGCAAATTTTAGAAGGTTCTGGTTGGGATTCATAGGTAATTATAAATGAATAAGATATGCATAAAATGAAACTTTGTAAATGTTGTAAAGGTTTGGTCCATCATCAGAATAAAATGTTGTTCTCCTTTGTGAGCCAAAGTAAAATTTTAAATGATGGAGAAACTTGAGATAGACAGAGCAATGCAACCATTGACTACTTACAGTGTTATCCTGTATGAGACAGCCCAACAGAAGAGCAACATACGATGCTATTATACTGTTCTCCATGTGTTTACCAGCCCGATGTAAAGCTGTATAGAAAAATATTGAGAGCACAATAATAAACAAATAATAGTAATTACTATTTTATTTAATATGAAAATAATAAATGGTCTTATCATCCTTGTTTCAATCAGAGGGATTGAAAAGAAATTTTTAGGTAAGGAAGTGCATAACAGTGAATAAAGGAAGAGTTATCTTCCCTGCCTTGTCTATTCACCTTTTGTAAAGGTCTCCTCATCATCTAGATTATCTAGCTTGTCGTTCTCCGGGGGCTGCACACGACTGGTGTCGTTAATTTCCTCCTTTTCCTTTTTTGCGGACGACACCACCCACTCGATGCCAGAGTCTGATTCCTTCCACTCGCCACTCTTGTTTGGCGATGCTTTAGGTGTGGAGGGCTCACCAAAGTCTTGCTCTTCCATAGTTTTAGCTATTTCAAACCGAGTGCTAAACACCTGTTTGGAGAGAAATTTCAATTTCATCATAAAGACAGCATATAATTTAAGTACAAGCTACATAAAGTATGAACAAGTTTACAAAACTGTTTTTCATTTCAAATAGTACATCACTGACAGAGTTGTTATTCAACATATCACAACTGTTTGACTGATTGCCTGCAATATCTCGCATTTTCACCTGTGTGAGATCAGTTTGTCCAGTGTGAGACAGCAGTGTGAGATTTTTCTGTCTTACACTGTGTATTACTACGCCGCCTTAAAAAGTAAACAAACATTGTCTGCTGTAGGGAAATGCAAAATGATTGATATTATCCATTAAGTAATTGTTTTGCTTAGTTAATTACAATTTATCATATTTTTATTGAAAAAATTGTGGTATGCTCTCATTTTGACTTGCACTATTTGAAGCACGCGGAGGGATAAACCGAAAGTAATCTTTTGAACGTCATAACAGAAAGTTGTAAGACATGATTTTTTAATGTAAAATTATGCGAGAAAAATAATCCTTTATTATATACTCGTGTGGGATAGTGAAATTCACTATCCACACAAGTATATAATGAATGATTCTATAAGTTCCAATAGCAAATTAAAATGAAAAAAAAAAAATGCATTCCTTGAAAGGGATTAAATAATAAAAATTAAGCCATACCTCACACAGAGCCTTTGTAGCAGGAACTTGAGATGTAGTATTATCTGATGTAACTTCATAAGACCTGCAGGTCTCAGCCTCCACTAGTTTGCGTTTGTTTACACCACAATGTTCCACCATATTAATCAGCAAACCCAAGCTCTACACAAAAACAAATGTTGAAATATAATAAGAGGAATAGCTGAATTTGTTCTTAAAATGGGAATCAAAACTGTGAAGGTACCGACCAGAACAAGCATGTCAAATCTCATGTCTATTGGGACATAGCGAGGAGTGTCTAGGATACAGGTTAAAGCTGTTTTGATGAAGTCTGCCTGGTCTCCCACTTTGGTGCATCCAAACTCTATAAAATATTAATATTTATTAAAGGCGAAACATTCTTCTTTTCACTCACCTAAATTCATCATTTAGTAACATTTTTTTCTATAGAAATTTAAAACGTAATTCAAAAGCACAAAATTTAAGCATTCCCTTCAGGAAAAAATTAGTCAGAAATTACTCTTTCAATAAAAACCCTTTCCCAAAAACATAAATAATTTATCTCAGTGAGTTCTTTCACTTATTAGTGGAAAAGTGACCCTTAATAAAATCTTTTAAAAAATTAATAAAGAAGCTATCACCTCCCAAACAAAAACAGTAAACAAGGATAAATATTTTTCTAGGAAACTACACAGTATCACTAATCTCCTACCGTTTTCGTGAGTGATGTTGATGAGGACCCTCAGCACGGCCAAAACCAGACTGTAGATGACAAAGCCAGTTGACTCCTTGTCATCAGAACTGTTGATGGGATACACAGGGAAGCATTTCTCACACAAACCAAGGGCCCTGAAGTCCAAACATTTACATTCTTTATTTTACTTCTACTGGTTTATCAATCCCGGTCTCATATAGTGGCAGTTTTTAATAAATGTCTGTTAATGCTTTGAAGGTTGAAGACTAAAGAGAGTGAATCTCTTACCTGCATAAAGAAGCTACAAGGATTCCTGCCTTGTATGATATCAAATAAAGTTGATTATCAGTGTTCACAAAAGACACCTGAAAAAGATTAACATATCGAATGAAAATTTAAAACAAGATATAAATTCTTCTTTTTCTAATGAAGATATATCATACATTATTCTTTTTTAAATAAACACAACTGTAGTATTCCCATCAAGTATTTTGTTTTGTTTATAAACAATTGATTTTGTATATAATGTACCTTGTATATCAAAAGAACAAATAAATCTATGCTATTTTCCTCCCAAAATTAACCAAGATAAAATAGAATGAAATCTCTCTAAATGAAAGGCCGTTTGCCTGAACAGCAAAGACATTTAAATGGCAAATGGCAACAAGATCATTTTTTAACCAGTTCTACAGAGTTTTTGTTTTAAATCACTGTTCTTTCATTTTAGCAATATTTGCCAATTAAAATGAATGCATGTACCGGTACTTTCTACAACTGTTAATTGTGAGCTTGTAAGTGGACAAAACATCGATGGTTTTAAATGCAATATTCTCCAATTTTGAACAGGTAAGTTTTTTCAGAACAGCTATGAACTAAACTCAACAATAACAGAAAAAAGAAGAAAAACATACACAAATATCATAAAGAAAGTTACCAACCTCAAAAATCCACCTCTCGATATCCTTTATTAACTAATGATATAATGCAATAGTATGATACATACAGTCAAACTTTGTTATCTCAAACTAGATGGGACTGTTTAAAAAATTCGAGATATCTGAATATTCGAGATATCGAGGGTAAAACACTTAAAAATTAGTAGTTGGGAGTTACATATCACTTTGACATATCCATTGTATTCGAGATATCAGTGTTCGAAATATCGAAGTTCAACTGTATATATTTACATCTACCAAGTATTATTCCCTCTATTTCTTACGGAGACTTATAGTTAATTCATAGCTCTATAGAAACAGCCAGACTGAAATCTACACGCCCCGTTAATCTATTGGTCGAAATCTACAGCGGCTGAAACTGACAAGAAAGTGACAGGACTGAAATTGACACGCCCAGTTTATCGATTGGTCAAAACTTACAGTGACCTAAGAAAAATCACGGACTGCACAAAATAACCATGATGATGTCAGACTCAAAGTCTCACAGGGGACGATTTGGCTGTTTCTTTTAGCTAACGTACTTATGTACATTAACAGTAATTTAATGAAATTTACTTACTTTTTACGCTCAATTTATTAATTAGTTAAAAGAAAGATGTTAACGCGGGTTATGTATTTTTTCTGCAATGTCGCTACCTTCATATCCCGAATGAATCACCAAAGAAATCATTTTATTGTTTAAATGTATATGCCTTTATAGCACTGAATCAAACCAGTATATTGATTCAGATATGCACCATAGAAATTTTATATTGAGAAAAAGATGCACAGTTGTACTGTTTGTTTTGGGGGGTTTTTTGTCTTTTTTTTAACTTCTTGAATTTTCTTGCAGCTTCTCTGGACAGATTCTAGATACGTTTCTAGGAAAAATTGAATTTGTTGTTTAAGCTGAATTTAGAATTTAGGTTCCTTTTCTAGCCACTAATACTTCCTTGCACTTTTACACTATGCTGTTTTCAATTGATTGTAGGACTTTAATTTTTTTCTTTTTAATACACAGAGCATGTCGTATCATATCAAACTCCTTGACATACATAAAATATATAACAATTTTATTGGAAAATTTTCATTCCACATTACTATTGCTACAGCTGTATAGGACATGCTTAATAAGCTTTATACAGTATGTGTGATATCTTACATTTTCCAGCACTCTCAGACACCTGTCAATCTTCTTCATGTTCTCCAGCATACTGTCTGTCACCAATGTTGTATCATCTCCCAAGGCTTCGATACATGAACACACTGAAAGATATACAACAAATCAACAATCTACCATGCTGTATTCATGCAACTTACTTATTGTAAATCCATTTCAAATTCAAATGATTTCTTTGTACTGAACTAAACCAAAGAAAGCCAGTGATAATGAATATGTTTTTCTAATATAATAAAAAACATCCATTCATTCATGTATATATATATTAAACACAACAGCATTAATAATTTGATTTAAAAAAAACCACCTTAATGTCAACAAACATGGATTCGAACTACATGTGCATGTATGAGGCCATCCTTAACAAGAGGCCCATGGGCCACATCGCTCACCTGAACAGCAGTTCCTTGTAACATTCTATTTCGTAGCATATGTTATTTCTATTTTAAACTTTGAACCCCTTTCTGTGGCCCCAGTATTGGTCCGAGGTTTATGGTTGGCTTTAACAATTTAGAATTTACACTATTTGAGGATTCTTGCATTGTAATCTCACGTAGTTCTCAAGAATTCTTTTTAAAACATTGTCCATATATATTACTTTGTAAAATTTTAAACCCATCTTTGGGCCCCAGTATTAGTCTGGTAGTCACAGCATATAAATTTAGAATCTACACTATTTAAGGATGCTTGCAAAATTATCTCACAAATTGAAGCATTGTAGTTCTCCAGAATAAGATTTTAAAACATTTTTCCTCTATGTTTCTGTTAAACTTTGAACCCGTTCAGGGGCCCCAGTATTAGATCAAGGGTCACAGCTTTTATAATTTAGAATCTACACTGTTTGAGGATGCTTAGGTAGCAATTTGACAAATTGAAGCATTGTAGATCTCGAGAAGACGATTTTTGAATATTTTTCATATATACTTCTACATTAAACTTTTAACCCATCTTGGGTCCCCAGTATTGGTCCAGGAGTCACTATCAAATCTTCATTATCCAAGGTTGTATGCATAGTAATCTCACAAATTGTAGCATTGTAGTTCTCGAGAAGAAGGTTTTTTAACATGTTACCTATATATTTCTATATTAAACTTTGACCCCTCTTGGGGCCCCAGTATTAGTCCTGGGGTCACGATTTTACCAATTAAGAATCTACATAAGCCACGGATGCATGCATAGTAATTCCACAAACTGTAACATTGTAGTTCTCGAGAAGAACATTTTTAAACGTTTCCTATATATTTTTTAAAATGATTTTAAAATTTGCGCCCTTCTTGGTGTCCCAGTATTAGTCCGTTATTTAAGGATGTATGCAAAGTAATATCCCAAACTGTTGCATTGTAGTTCTTGAGAAGAAGATTTTTAAACATTTTCCTATATATGTTAAAGTTTGAACCCTGCCTGGGCCCCACTTTTTGTCCGGGGGTCACAATTTTTACAATTTAGAAACTTCACTATATATATAAAAGCTTTTGTGTAAATATTGACATTTCTGGTGCAGTGGTTCTTGAGGAGAAGATTTTTTAAACATTTTTCCTATGTATTTCGATGTTAAACTTTGAACCCCGCCTGGGACCCCAGTTTTGGTCCGAGGGTCATATTTTTTACAATTTAGAATCTTCACTATACATAACAAAGGCCAGTACGGCCACAAAGGCATCGAGCTGACATTTTCTTTGATATAGATATCATTAATTTGAATTTCTGTACCAATAGTCATATATCAAATAATATCAAAATAAAAATGTTTTGTGCAACTTAATTTGTACATATGCAACTGCTGCTTTAAAAAGAAACCAAACAAATATATTTTTATTTGCAATTTCAACATCACCATGTAATTGTATACTCAGTATATACCTTATAAAATACATAGTGATGCATTTGTAATACAATGAATTATAACTCATCATGGTTACAACAAGAGGCCCATGGGCCACATCGCTCACCTGAGCAACAATAGACATAATGAAATCAGCAATAGTCATATACAAAATATCTGAACAATGTCATATAATAGATCCTGTATAAAAAAAATTCCCTGCATATTCTTATGTTTATCATTGAGCCTTTTTGTAACAGAATGATTTTACAGTCATATCACATATTGAGCATTGCAGTTCTCGAGAAGATGATCAGACTTAAACAACTGTTTATATATGGATTATAAACTTACATCAAACTTTGAACCCCTTATGGGGCTGAAGAATTGTCAAGAATTGTCAAGAGGCCAAAGTCTAAACAATTTTAAAGAATCAACAATATGTCTAAATGCTTGCACAAAGTAAAGCCATATACAACATTAGAGCTTTTAATTGAGTGAATAAATTAAAATTTTCATTCCTTTGTAAAATGGAAAATTGGAACCTAACCCCCCCCCCCCCAACCCCACCCCGTGGCCAAACCCTACTTCTGAAGATTATGATTTTGACAAATTTTAATCTACACAATCTGAACTGAAAAAAGTTGCACCTTTTCTAAACAAATTGTGTTTTAGATGATTTTTTTAAAAAAATTCCCTATATATTCCTATGTCAAAATTTTACACCCCCCCCATTGTGGCCCAACCCTACTCCTGGGGATCATAATTTGAACAAACTTGAATCTTCCCTAACTGAGGATGCTTCCACACAAGTTGCAGCTTTTCTGCCCAATCAGATTCTGAGAAGAAGATCTTTAAATATTTTTCTTTATATATTCCTATGTAAAATTCGACCCCCCTATGTGGCCCCACCCTACCCCTGGGGATCATGATTTGAACAAACTTGAATCTACACTACCTGAGGATGCTTCCACACAAGTAACAGCTTTTCTGGCTGATCAGTTTCTGAGAAGAAGATTTTTAAAGATTTACTCTATATATTCCTATGTAAAAATTCGACCCCCATTGTGGCCCCACCCTACCCCTGGGGATCATGATTTGAACAAACTTGAATCTACACTACCTGAGGATGCATCCACACAAGTTTTAGCTTTTCTAGCTGAACAGTTTCAGAGAAGAAGATTTTTATAAATTTACGTTATATATTCCTAATATGTAAAATTTGGACCTCCAATTGTGGCCCCACCCTACCCCTGGGGATCATGATTTGAACAAACTTGAATCTACACTACCTGATGATGCTTACATACAAGTTACAGCTTTTCTGGCTGATCAGTTTCTGAGAAGATTTTTAAAGTTTTACTCTATATATTCCTATGTAAAAATTCAACCCCCATTGTGGCCCCACCCTACCCCCGGGGATCATGATTTGAACAAACTTGAATCTACACTACCTGAGGATGCATCCACACAAGTTTTAGCTTTTCTAGCTGAACAGTTTCAAAGAAGAAGATTTTTATAAATTTACGTTATATATTCCTAATATGTAAAATTTGGACCTCTAATTGTGGCCCCACCCTACCCCTGGGGATCATGATTTGAACAAACTTGAATCTACACTACCTGATGATGCTTACACACAATTTTCAGCTTTTCTGGCTGATCAGTTTCTGAGAAGAAGATTTTTAAAGATTTACTCTATATATTCCTATGTCAAATTCGACCCAACATTGTGGCCCTACCCTACCCCCGGAGATCATGATTTGAACAAACTTGAATCTACACTACCTGAGGATGCTTTCACACAATTTTCAGCTTTTCTGGCCAAATGGTTTTTGAGAAGAAGATTTTTGAAAAATACCAACAAATTTTCAATGATTTTTAATTATCTCCCCTTGGAAGAGGGCTTGGTCCTTTATTTTAACAAACTTGAATCCCCTTTACCTAAGGATGCTTTGTGCCAAGTTTGGTTGAAATTGGCCCAGTGGTTCTGGAGAAGAAGTCGAAAATGTAAAAAGTTTACGGACAGACAGCCGGACGCCGGACAAAAAGTGATCAGAAGAGCTCACTTGAGCTTTCAGCTCAGTTGAGCTAAAAATCGAAGAAATTTTAAAGTTCAAAAATAAATTATCTTCTTTCTGCTTTAAAAAGTCTTTGAACAAATTTCACGGGTTCATCATTTGTATACGAGGGTAACACATTAACAGTGTTTCCCTAATTATGATAAAACATACTTTTATTTATTGCAATTCCCGTGTGAAACAAGATTACCTATGGTATGGTTGTTTACAAACAAATCCACACCATGTGCGTTGATCTGCCGTATCTATAATGCTCAACCAAACTAGCTGCAATATTGCAACAAAATCACAAGATACATTTATCGCTTACATTTATTTTGGAGACCCTGCCCGACAACAAATAAATTTACATATTAATTTTTATTTTTATCAGGCATGGTCTCCAAATAAACTGTTAGCGATAAATTATAATAATATTTAGTTTTTACACCTTATCGTATTCATCCGCCATTTCTTGATTAAGCAAACTTATATACTTATGCAATGAGTTGTCAATAATCAGGGAGACACAGTTGGGTTTTTTTGTGCACAATTTAGTTGAATAAATGGAACAAAAATCTTGTAAACAATTTTCTATGTATTTCTATGTTAAACTTTGAACCTCGCCTGGGGCCCCAGTTTTGGTCCGAGGGTCACGATTTTTACAATTTAGAATATTCACTATATATACAAGCTTTTGTGTAAATATTGGCATTTCGGGTGCATTGGTTCTTGAGGAGAAGATTTTTAAACATTTTTCCTAGTATTTCTATGTTAAACTTTAAACCTCACCTGGGGCCCCAGTTTTGGTCCGAGGGTCATGATTTTTACAATTTAGAATCTTCACTATATATACAAGCTTTTGTGTAAATATTGGCATTTCTGGTGCAGTGAATCATGAGAAGAAGATTTTTAAAGACACACACCCTTTACTCACATTCTCGCAATTATCTCCCTGTTAAAAAGGGCTGTGCCCTTCATTTTAAGAATTTGTATTCCCCTTCTCATAAGGATGCTTTGTACCAAATTTGGTTAAATTTGGCCCAGTGGTTTTAGAGAAGAAGTCAAAAATGTTAAAAGTTTACAGACTGACAGACGGACGACGGACAACAGGTGATCAGAAAAGCTCACTTGAACCTTTGGTTCAGGTGAGCTAAAAAAAGTTTGTTTGGAATTGCCGTCTGGGGTTTTCTAGACCCAGGAGGGAGGGAGGGAAAATTTTTTTTGTTTTGAAAAATCAAGTAATTGGTAAAAAATAAAAATATACATATAGAAAAAAAAAAAAGTTCTTTTAATATTTTTATTTTTTTGTTGATGAAATTTTATCAGTTGGGGGCATTTCAATGAGGCGGGAGGCAATTCCACACAAACAATAATTTTATTTTGGCCTGAATACAAATTTGATCAAATTCTTTATTTACTGGATGATGGAGCTGCAGCCTGACTGACCTGTGTCCACTATGTGGTCCAGTGCTCCCAATGTCCTCAACTCTTCCTTGAACCATTCTCCTGCTCTACGGGAGGTCAGGCTTAGCAGAGATTCCATGGCAAGATTTCCAGTCTGTAAAAGATAAATCAAAACTTTCACCCATCATCATGAAAAGATATGTTAGGGCAAATCCTCAAAACATGTCATACACCAATACCTAATTTATATTGAAAACCTACATTTATCTTTCATATAGTTAGATGTTTATAAATAAAATTCTCGGTCTACATTTTTTCCTTCGATGAATGACTATAATAAAGCTTACTGAGACATCCTCAATCTCTGGCTGGTTAGTGGCCCCACCCTCGGCCTTCCACTGATCGTACACCTCTCGGGCGCGGTCTTTGTTACGGTTCAGGGTCCTCTTGCCCATCACTGTGGCGCTTTGCTCCTCCTGGTAATCCACTGCCAGCAGCTTCAGCATCAGATCCAAACTCTGTCGATCCAGATCCATGTTCAGCCGGTCTCGACTCAACATGAACATCAGTAAGGCTGTACACAGGGACAAACTCTGCAATATACAATGCAATACACATCTAAAAACACGCTGAAACAGTGTACTTATCAAAAACATCCCACACACATCACATAACTACAGTAAATCTCATTATACTGAACATTGTATTCAAGTTAATTTTAAGAGTTCATTGAAAGGTAATTTTTTAACTATGCCAATAGAAAGATAAAGTCTTCATTACTGGATCTGTCACTGCATCCTTCAAGTGTCCAAATATCTTGGCCACAGTTCCATGGGCCCTCAGGTGCATTCGGAATGCTGGCAGGATACTTTTTTGGGCTAGGCCAATACAACTGCAAAATATTTTAAATCTGTCAAGGTAACTATATAAATTAAATTCTAAACAAAATTTTCACTTAACAAAAATAAAACCACCTTGCCTTTTCTCTCAAATTTAGATATGAAAATTTCTAATACAATTAAACAAAATTAAGCTATAATCCAGAGTACACATGGCTTTCTTCTTCTCTTGGCAGCGACAGCACATTAACTGTCTTTAACTTCAATATGTGATGTTATGTTTAACCACTTAGAATAGCATGTCCTCAAATTGGATAATCAAAGGTCGCATCAATGGTCAATCTCTATGCTCTATTCAAACTGGTCAATACATTAATGAATACGAGATACAGTACCGATCAGACCCAACCTAACAGAAAGTAAACCTAAACTAAACCCTGGGTTTACTTTCTGGGTTTACTTCGGGTTCACTAGGGTGGACCCAGAGTAAACCCAAAGTAAACCCAGAGTTGACACAAGAGAGTAAACCCAGTAAGAGGTATACCCCTGAAAGCAGACGCTAACTGTGTATTTGGAATACCGTAAAGTATCGTGTATAATACGCACTCGTGTATAATACGCACCCCCAAAAGTTGACCAAAAACTGACGAAAAAACAGCAGGTCTTATGTATAATATGCACCCAAAAAATGGCGCAATCAACGGCCGCCATTTCCCCCAAAACTATCGATGTTTGATGATAATTTTATAATCCATACGCAATTTCTGTAATTTTGTGATTGGAACAAAATCGACGGCCGCCATTTTTCCAAATAACTATCGAGGTTTAATGAGTCAAAGTTCTTACAATTTTATTTTTAAAAACGGTAGGTATCAAATGGGGCCTATCGTTTGACACTTCGTACAGAGTTTCTTACACAAGAGAGGAGAAGTTGAAGATCATCATATGTAGAGAAGGACGGCAACTGAGCTTAGTACTTAAAGTAATAATGTTTGCAGATATAAACCAAAACAACATCAAGAGAAATGATTTAATTGATTAATTATAGTCAAACTGTTTGATTGTTGTTAAATAAACATTGTGAAGAAACGTATGTATGTCGTATATCGTCATTATCAAGTCGTACCAATGATTGATGTATTTTTAGCAGTGTCTATGTAAAGCAATAACGTTTAACTGCATAACTGGACATTAGGTAATCAAGTCAAATAAAATCATAATTATTGCTAATCTACATGCACTTGAAAACACCCTGTGAAGTCCGACACGAGACAAGTGCATGCTTCTGACACCGAAAATTGTTAAACAAACATTGACCACGCGCTGAGTCAACAGGTGGCTGCTTACGTAATGGTGAATACACTGGCGATATTTAAACTTGTTCATGCTTTTTGATGCAAGGAATAGTTTTGAGAGAGGACAGATACATAAATAATTTTGTTACTTATGTTTCTGGAGAGGATAAATATTTCAATACATGGAAATAAAACTAAGAATAAGGTATTTCTGACGCAGTAAATTTAGTATACACTCATACAACTTGCATAACATGCTATATCGGCTGTCACTACTCCCGTGGTATCAAGAATCAAGGCTTGAAAAAAATGGGGTAAAATTTTGGTCCTATATACAATACGCACCCCCCACTTTTGATCAAATTTTGGCTGAAAAAAAGTGAGTGTTATACACGCGACTTTACAGTATACAAGTATACAAGGGGCAGGAATTACAGGCAGTAGGATGGTAAGATAAAAGACGGGTCAGCTTCACACTTTAGTGCGTACAGTTGACCTTAAAAGCAATTTCCAAGTAAACCCAAAGTAAACCCCGAGTGGACCCAAATTTTCAAAAAGTAAACCCAGAGTAAACCCCAAGAAAAATCCAAAAGTAAACCTGGGGTTTAGTTGGGGTTCTCTGGTGTTAGGTTGGGTCTTATTTTCTTACGCAACCACAGCCAGATAGAAGGGATAGTTCATATTGGCTAAAGTTTGTATCCATAAATTGTAAAGTGAACACAAACTCTTTGTTCAACATCTGTGTACCTGAGACATCTTGTAGACATGGGCTCCCCTTCCTGGATCCCTGACAGCAGGTATTCTACATCATCAGCAAACTCCTGGGTCTCTCCATGCTCCTGGCATTCGTGGGCCTCCTTCACATTCTTTACCACAGTGTACAGCTGTCAAAAAAAGGAACAACATAGACTCAAGTACATGGACTGCATTACCATGCATCCTGTTCTATCTGGGTAATTTTGGCATGTTGGAAATTTTGCCTTTGTTAGCAGATAACAAAATGTATAGCTCTAAAAACAATACACAGCTCAAACTGAAGTACATGTTTTACAATATTTTGCATCTCATGACAAAATTTTAGGTTTTTGACATGTTAGAAATGCTGCCTTTGTCGGCAGATAAATGTTAATGATCAGAATGAAAAATCACCTAGTGTTATCTCATCGTAAGAGAGGTAAACTTTTTCTAATAATTTATTTCCCAAAACAAAAAGCACCAAATTGTACAGCAACATCTACTTTTCTAAACTGGATTTGTCAAAACAAATTATGTAAATTGAAAATAAAGAGATTTTTGGAATTTAACTCTGTTACACTGAAAAGATTAACAGGAATCAAAACCTCTGGCTTTCCTCCCTTCCATGTTCACCACAGTGAGAGAAATCTAAATAAAAATCATTCCTAGACTATGATTGTTAATATTAAGTCATCACATCTACAAAGTCCTACCAGCTGATAATTCTGACACCTATTTCTGTGGAATCATTTTTATTCGTGGGGATCAATGTTTGTGGGTAGCCAAAATTTTCCTGGTTCGTTGGGATGTAATTTCGTTGGAAGTGTAATCGAGATAATTTTTATAACTATTTAACAAATGGTCGAGTATAGGTTCGTGGGGATGTAAATTTGTGGGCAAGGGTTACCCACATAAGCCACGAACATTGGTCCCCCACGAACAATGATGATTCCACAGTACTCTCTGTACCTGTTTGTGCTCTTTATTGATGTGAACTGAGGTGTAAGCCTCATCCCCTTCTCGATCTGGCCAATGGACAGCCCGGGTCAGTTTCGGTGGCTCCTCGGGGGGCTTTTCCTTGGGTCCTGAATGAGGCCAAGTTGAGAAGCGGGTCAGTTTAGGGGGGCCAGTCTGAGCTCCATTTTCCTCCCCTGCATTCTTCTTGTTCTGAAAACAGACAGAATAGAATATATCTAAAGTTTTGTAAAAGTGAAGTTTCATGAAGATATTATCCAACAATAAATGGGTGAGCAGTGACAGTATATTTGCATGTTACAGTTACTTTAATACTAGGTATATCATATTAAAGATTCTGTATCTAAAATTTATATCGAATATAATAAGTTAATCAAAACATTCTATATTCATTTAATAAGGATAATAATCACTATTCGATATTATCATCCATAAATGATTATTGCAATCACAATGCATTGTTTAAAATACTTTGAAATACATGTACAAACTTCATCAGTAGTTAGTAGTGTGTGTTATCATACTATGGTAATTCTTGCGACATCAAGCAGAATATAAAATGTTGATAATTCAATTTGAAAGAGAATACTATACTAATATTGCTTCACATACTAAAAAGGCATTGCAATTTAAAGTAGAAGAACATGCTATCAAAGAAATATATGTTGGCTAGTCTAAATTCAAAATTAAGGATCAACAGAATAAAGAAATGCAACAAAAATTGCTAACTACAATACACACAGTGAATATTCATATAAGTTTAGAACAAATTATATCAAACGTATACTTTATAACAAAAAACAATTAAAGGCAAGGTAATGGAACTTTCTGATGATGCATCATTAATATAACAGAGTTTCCGAAAACTACCGGTCCTACCGAAAAAAACGATAGAAAATCAAAATGTCCGATAACATTTCATATATTACCGGTCCGTGTGACCGTTAAGTTTCACTTTCACAATGCGGAAATTTTCTGTTTCTACGCACCGTTTTGGTCCTTTAGTCGTAATCTCTTAAACGGTTTAGGGAGTGTTTAATTTAAGAGTCTTCTAAGCTCTTATCTTACACTGATATAGCATAATGTCGTGATCGCGGTTCATCACTTTTCTGTTTGTACGAGGCTAAAAGCTTTGCAAGGATTGAGAATAAAGAAAAGTAAGACGATAGTGTAAACCAGAACATCAGGAAATTGTTGAAATGTAGCGAGGTTAATGGCATGACTTGTTCCGTATAATAGAGAAGGGTCAATCATGGCCGTTTCATTAATCAACTCTCACTTTTGATTCCATTAATTTTCGATTGTATACGATATGTTGTTTAGATTTAATGAAAATTACCCAGTCCAGTACAGCGGCTAAAAATCTTGAGTTTGTGGCACATACACTACTCATATGTATATATGACATGGAGCAGAATATAAACGAGGAGAGAATAAAATAAATTGTAAAAGAGTCATCAATAGAAACAAAACAGAAATAAATTAAAGACTGCATATTTTTGAGTCATTTATTTAGAAACAGAACAGATATTAATTTTTGGAGTTTTTTGTAATAATTGAAAGCTCTATATATTTTGTTTAGTAATTACATAACACTGAATAACTACTGTAACACTAATATCTGTTTTATTCGGACTGATAACATTTGCACCGGACTGGCAGAACATGCCAAGTCATCAGTCCGAATGACTGATAGAATTTTCTGGTTTACGGAAACTCTGATATAACTATTTGCATTAATACAGCAACATAAAAGATATTGATGATATATTTCAACAACGCTTACCAATCAACTAAAACTTAGCAATTAGCACTTTAGAATATGTTATAAATTTGATATATGTAGCAGCATTTCATTACTTTTTATAAAGTGTCAAGCTTAAAGATTAACTCTTATATAGTTTTTCAACTTATTATATAACCTTGACATAACAATGCAAATTATGGATCTTATTACATTTCACCAAAAGTTATCCCGATGGCAGGACTAAATATCAGAATGAAACTTAATTTTAAAAAAGAAATTAGATTGCCCTTCTGCATTTCTTACAGATCTATTTTTATATAAAATTAAAATGATTTAAAATCAAATTTTTCACACTACAGAAAAAACTTTGATTTTAAACCATTTTAATTCCCTTCCTACTGACACAATGTTTAAAACTAATTTAGGATAATGCTAACAATTTTATCAACGTGTCCAATTATAAACCTGGAATGAGTCCATGTTTAATCGATGTTAAAAAATAACTATCAATGATTTATACTGAGAACTGTACACAGCGACTGATTTTTGAAATAATATATATTGAATTCACAGAATAAATTATCTTTAGCTATTATCCTCAAAAAAAAAAAAAAATTATTATATAAGTTCATCAATCTCATTAAGCAAAGTTGTTTTATTCATTTAAACAAAGATCCTTTAAAAATCATTCTTTTTTTAATTTTCTCAAGAAGTTTGTGAATCTAAATGTCACACCCTTATAGTTAGGGCATATGCTCATCATGTAAATGATTCAAGGTACAATTAGCCCCTTGAAAAAAAGTTAATACTAAATTCACTACATACGCAGCCATTGTGTTCAAAATGGGTTTCTATGTTCACGATGTTACAGATTTCATATATCATTGTCAAAAATAATGTTTCAATCTCTTTTTATTATCATACTGTAATATTTTATAATAATTTTTTTCACAAAAATTTGAGGAAGGTAAAAGGATGGGAAGTTGTTGCAAAGGTCTCAATTTGCAGAAATGAAAATGTAGTTTTTATATTTCTTAATATTTTCATTAAAAAAAACCTGATTGATTCACTCATAGTTTAATTTAAAAAAAATTAATGAGTTAAATAAAATTTTTTAAAAAGTTATGGCTTTTTTTTGGGGGGGGGGTGTTACCAAACACAATGACTGGTATCAAAAAGCAAAGCAAACAAAAGCAATATGCACATTTCTTTGCATCATCATGGTTACCCGTTCCTCTTCATCAAAATCATCCTGCCAGGATCGCACATTGTAGGTCGCCTTTGCTGGAGACTGACAAAGAAACAACAAACATTATGAACTTTATATGAATCAAATCAAAGTATGCAATTCAAATATCGAAAGTCACTACTGAAATATGCATTCTGAAAAATGAATGTACATGTACCTTCTTTGGACTGGGCGACACTTTTTTCTGAGCCATCCTGGTATTCTTAGATTTGAATATTTTTCTTTCTCTTTTGGGTTGCTTGAACTCCTCGTTTGACTCCTGGGAACTTGGTATTTCTTGCGAATTCTCCAGCTCTCCCTCTGATGACTGGCTGTCCCCATTATCCTCCCTCTGCACTTCTTCCACGCGCTTGAGTTTAATCGGGATTTCTTCATATGTGTCACTCTCTGCTATCTCTGGTACGTTTTCAGGTGTTTCATCCACTTCCATTTCACCAAATCCAAAGGCATTGTCCTTATTCTCTGTGCTAACAGATCCTTCCTGAATATCTGGAGCCAGATCGTCCTCAGGTTGTAGCACTGGAGCCTCCTCACTCACACTTGTGTCTTCGGAAGGAATACTAGATGTCTCCTTTTCCTCTTCCTCCTCATCCTCCACCTTGTTTCTAGACTTAAATATTTTATTTCTACGAGGTTTTACATCTTTTGTTTTGTTTGAATCTTTAGGGGGTGCCGGGGCATACTTGGGTTCCTGCTTTAAATTAATAATGGTTTCTATTGGCGGTACAGTCGGTTTCGTTGCAGAGTCATCTGCTTTTCTCTTCTGTGGTCGTCTTCTGTTTCTGATAATGATGGGCTTAGCAGGTATTGCCTGAAAGAGATCCTGTTTGGGTTTTTCTTCACCATTATCCGATTCCTTCTCTCGTGGATCTCGAACTTTGTAGGTCCGTACAGGGTGAAGTTTGGATGATCCTTGGGCTGGGGGTTTTGGAGAGCAAATCACGATAAGAGTGGAACCTTTCCCATGTTTGATCTCACTCTGTTGAAGAACCTTGCTATTATTCATCCTGCCCACTGGGTCATCCCCTTGTGGTTTGTATTCAAAATTGCCGTACACTGCTGGATCCATGTAACGGCTGCGGAAATTCAGGACAGTTGCTCCGCTGCTTTCATCGTCATCTGACTGCAAAATGTGAGTTCTTGATGTAATTTTTTGTGACCTTCCTTTACCTCCTCTTCTGTATGAATTACCTTCTTCATCATTTTTGTCTGAGAACACATCTGTCTTCTGTGAAAATGGGACTGATGAATCATCATCATCCTCTTCTAAAACAGGGCTTTCACTCTGTACCTCATCTTGAGCCTGCTCTGGCACATTCTCCTGTCCTTTCTCTTTCTTTACAGAGCGAGAATATGTTCTTACTGGTCTTTTGAACATTACTGGTTCCATGTCCTCATTTTCATCATCATTATCAATTGACTCACTTTCTTCTTTCTCTACTTTTGGAAGATTTGCAGGAGATTCTGGTTGAACTTGCTTCTTTTGATTCTTGTTCATTGTAGCAATTGCAGGTCTTCCTAATCCAGTTGTAGCACTCTGACCTGAGCTGTTATTTGCTGGAAGTTTCTTTTTGAGACTCTCATCTTCATCCAAGTCAAAAGAAAACTCATCCACTGTTTCATTTTCAACTTTCACCTTATTAAATGTTACTTGAAATGGGTCATCCTTTCTTACACGTGTGAAGGATGTGTCTCCCCATTTCGTTTTTTCTGCTTTGACGGGTACTGGTGGAGCTGCTTTGTTGTTCAGAACATCATCAAAGGCCCGACTGGCAGCAGTGTCTTTGCTGGTATATTTACTGTAGGTTTTATATGTCTTGCTAGCCATTCTAAAAGGTAAGTAAATAATGCAGTGATTGAAAAACAAATTAAACAAAATTAACAAGCCAAAATTTCATTCAAGAATATTTGCTTACATCTAAACAATATTGGTAAGAAAACCTATTTTGGTATCTGCAAAGGGGAATAACTTCAAAACATAACAATTTCATGAGTAGAAAAATATTCATTCCTTCTCAAAGTTGTCAAAAGTTTTAGACTCTACGTTATAACATCAAATTAATCAAACGCAAACAGGCATTGTGCAATCAATTCAACATTTTAGACAAGAGTTTAATATACCTGAATATTACTTTCAGCGTCCGACGTTTTCCTAGCTTTGTTTATATCTCTAACAAGTTAGGGTCATTGTCCAGTCCCAGGTGCAGAAAATCGTACATCAAATCTGCCAAATCCGTTTAAAGTATCTTGATGTTAAATCTGCCTTTAATAATTAAATTTCAATAACGACATTGCGATGATAAACAATAAACGTTATCACCCCTTTCAACAAGTTCACATGTGCGCCATTTTGGTGGATATAGGGCACAAAACAATTATTGCGCATGCGTAGCTGAAGAGTAACGAAAAACCTAATCTTTGAATTATAGACAGAGTTTCGAACTTAAGAGGCCCATGGGTCACATTGCTCACCTGTTTAAGGTATCCGATCCATATTGGGACCTACTTTTTCTAACCTTGAATATCCATCATGTATTAAATACTCTGATATTAATTAAAAGCATTTTAGAATAGAAAAAGATTTACCGAGAGAAATTTTCAAAAATATTATTAAGCAGTAATTAATTAATGAAGACTGCATTAATGTCTATGGGGACAAACACATTTTATAAAATAAAAAATTAGATATTAAGAATATCAATAAATGCTTCGGTGGAAGGATGCATTTCATCATTAGGAATACAAAAACTATGAAAAATAAATTTTATACCGTATATATTTTTTTTAGAATTAATTTTTATAAATTAAAAACAAAGGGGAACAACTCTTCAAGAAAAGGAAAAGGTCATTTATTAGGACACATTCTCCTCTTACATACTGACACTTAAACATGAAAATTATGTCCAAGTATACTAAGTATGAAGCCCATACATGTCTTTTATGCATCCAGATTCATTGAATCTGGGGCTATTATGGATCGGATACCTTAACATTTCATATCTTTCGAAATTATTAAAATACATGTATTTGTAAATAAAACTTGCAAAAAAATTCTGACATAACATAAAAACAAATCATGATAAAAAAGATAATTGAAACATACTATATGTACACTTTGTCTTAAGATATCCTCGATTCACAGTCGCAAATTATTGCTTCCATCACATTTTGATATTTTAATAAAAAAACACAGACCTGTGAAAGAAATGCTGTTAAAATTGATAAAAGAGAAAATATCCAAGATAACTTTATTGACAAATTTTCATTTTTCACTCATAAAAGTTCACCATATGGAGAAATGGTGCACATTTTACTAATTTGCATAGCGGCCATACTGTTATCACAATGGCGAGTTTCAGTACAATAAAATATATAGAAAGGAATTAGAAAAATTACTACATATGGAGAAATAAGTCCGATTTGTCTAATTTGCATACGGCCGCCATCTTGAAATTGAGGCTGTAACTATTTCAAAGTAATGTATAATGAACATTTAAAATTTTTCAAATAACTCGGAAACGCTTACGTCGGAACTTTTTGCCATGGTATGAATTTCACCTACACACCGGTAGAAAAAAATTGACGCTATTCGATTAAAAATTGATTTATTTTTTATTGTGCCGTTTGAATATGAAAATTTGAAGCGAGAAATGAACCATTTACATAGTAAAATAGTGAATTAAGTTGATAATTGCCAATTTCGACACAGAAGTTCGAATGTTTTAAATTGATATAAGCGAGTTGCCATGGTGCTCCCTAGTATTTGATATTTCATACTTTAAATTAATGTACATTTTTATTTATATCTAATTAAAATGAATGTGCCAATTAGTTTCAAAAATTGTCTTTTTGGGGGTTGTTGCTTGTAGGTAAAGGGGCACAAACCTGCAAACCTCTGTAATATATATTTGATTTAAACGACATTTCAGGGGCAAACAAAGGGTGTTTTAACTAGCTTTTGTTTTCATAGACAGAACACATGGATGTTTTACTTTTATCATCCTCTTCTGTTTGAAAATTTCCCTCCGACAACTTTCTAAAGTAAATACTACGACTTTGGCGCACTTTGAACTATATGTATTGTGACGTCAGGACTTACGTAGTGTGGTTTATGAATATTAATGAGAAAAAATCGGACTTATTTCTCCATATGAATTTATAAAAATAATATTTCGGAAATATTTTCTCCTCATTTGTTTTTGTTA
The DNA here is from genome assembly GCA_020458035.1 of Magallana ariakensis. NCBI lineage: Eukaryota > Metazoa > Mollusca > Bivalvia > Ostreida > Ostreidae > Magallana > Magallana ariakensis. Next base: position 32,629,640 of record CM035817.1, read on the forward strand.
TTTACTACATCCGGGATCGGAATGTGCTTGTTTTGTTTACATGAGATGTTGAGATGGCGGTTCCTTTTGAATCTGAAAAATCGAAGCGGGGCGTTGTAGGAATATGGTGTGTTTTAGTGATGAAAGACGTCATGAAGGGATTTTGAAATTACTTTTAATATACTTGCCATTCATAAGTATAGTTGTTCCGCATATATTTACAAAGTTTATATTGCAAACTAATTGTGTCTGAAATCTTGACTCAAATTAAAAAAGTCTTGTTGGTTCCTTTTTACTTTCAAATTAGCTTTTTTAAACATTTTTTCAGTAAGCTATCGGACTTGCAACTAGACATTTATACTCTGTCCCGAGTTTTTGCTTCCACCACTTTTTGCTTGATATTTCGATAATCATAAATACCTTTGTGCTCAAACTATGTTCATCCACTAATATGAAAAATGTCCAGATTATCTGTTTTGAAACGCCCCCTCTACCGCTTTAGGTTTCAATATACATCCCAAAATAGAAAGTCTACGGATATTTAGCATTGCATCAGCCATTATTAAGCCCGGATGATAGCGTAGCATTTACATCGAAAAATGTTGAAACGAACTAAAATATAGAAAACTGAGTAAACAAATCAAAGTACTGAAGTACTGAAAGCCGGACTCTTTTGATGTGTTTTATGCATATGGTGCAGTAAAGACTAACAAAATCTCGCTCTTCCTCTCTCTCATTTTCTCTTTCTCTATCTCTCTCTCATATGCTTTTAATTTCGGCAAAGCGCCGGATAGTGACTAAATTTTGAAAGCGGCTATTAGCGAAGAAATATATCTGTTTAATAGAAAAAAATCAACTGTGATTTGCACTTTGAAACAAGCGTTTTAAACTCATTCCCCTATTTCTTCGATGTGCAGCCGAATACTAATGCTTTGTAAAGTAGTTCATGGAAATTCATGCGCATTGTAAGTGTCAAAAGGGCACCCTATAAGTCATGTTTTTAAAACACGTAATTAATAAGAAACAAAAAAAAATACTCCTCGCTAAATTTATTCGCAATAAACCCCCCAAAAACAATACATTTCACAAAACATGGCTGTCTGTGGAACTGTTTGGTATAGCGGAAGCTTTTACTTTGACGCTGTTCGGTTTTTTGTTTATTTTTTTAAGCTGTGCTATTTATAGTAACGTTGGCGATTTGGATGCCTACTCTGCTTTCAGCAGAGCCGGGCTAAAAAAACCCGGACAATTTATTGACGTGTATACCAACAAAATACACGAATTTTAATTCCATCGATTATTGCAAAATAAAAACATCTTTGTATATAAAGGCAATGTGGGTTGCCATGTCCCCTTTACGAGTTATGGCAGCTCCACATACTTTGCAAATTAGTCTGGGATGTTCATTTTCTATATGTTCCTCCTTGTCCTAGCTCTTCTTTTACAAAATACCATGGAAAGTCATGAGAACCACTCTGGATAATGGCATGGCACACACGTAATAAAACCATATATAGGCATGTACATGGTTTCCAACTTAAACTAATAATAATTGCTGCTGTGCCATTTCTTTAATATTTTCATTGGTAGCCTATATGTGTGTTTTATAATATGATTGATGCAAGTAAAGACTCCGCGTTCTACAAGTCAATGCTCCGTGTTCTGCAGAGCGAATACAATTTTAGCTCCGCGTTCGTACAATCAATTTTTTTTTCGATCGTGTTCCATTTAAACTCTCATTTAATGATTAGTTAAGATAATGACAAGAAAATCGGAGACATTGTAGATAAATGATTTTGACATATATGTATTCCCTTAATTTGCGTTGAAATGGCAATGAAAAGTCACACTTGTTGCTTAAATTATTTGTTTACAAAAATATCGACGGTTATGAGTTTTAAACATCAACAGCGGAAAATCTTCATTCTCGATTTCATAGAATTTTATGTCATTTAAAAGCTTCATAATCCTTTGTGATATAAACCTAAAAGAAATTTAAAGTAAATATTTTATTTGAGAGTTTAAAGGAAAATTAAAGAACTTCCCTTTATCGTGGCAAATAGAGGACTTGTTGTGGATTACGAACTGGCAAAGTTTAAGCACAGGGGCTTGTGTAGAAAAAAAAAACATTGTTAAAAAAGATGGTTCCTTGGAGGAAATATTAATTTTCCTCCAAGGTACCCTCTTTTTTAACGATGTTTTTATTTCCACACAAGCCCCTGTGGTTTAAGACTTAAATACAGCTTCCCCTTATGCACTAATCATATGGTCTCTCTAGCCATCAGCGGTGGGGGGTGAAAACGAGAGGTGAGAAGCACACAGACGTGCATAGCCAACACACTAGACGCATCACGTGCAACATTTATAGAATGACAGACCTACATTGCAACGTACACACTATAAATATTTTCAGTCCGAAACTTAAATAAACACCAGCTAGACTGCATCCAACTGGGAAATGATTGAAAAGGGTTCGGATGTTTTAAACCTTCTCCAGAACCGACCAGCCAGTTATATCCTAATATTTACAAACATGGAAATGATTTTTATTAATAATACAAACTTTTTTCTTTTCTTTTTTTTTTCTTTTAGAGAAAGTTCAAATGATTTTCCAAATCGCTTGAACGCCATTTGAGAACTGTACAAATATTTCTATATAAACAAACGTCTCTTTTTTGTAGATTGTACAAACGATTTTATTAATCGGACTAACTAATTAATTTTTTTACAATATTGTTCAGGGTTTTTTTTATATTTTAATTTGTACTGCATATCCGATTATCTAAATATAATAAAAGGTTAAAGATGAATCGTACAATCGAATAAGTTTATTTTAAAAACATAAAAACAAGTCCAATTTTCATTAGTGTATAGAAATATCTTCTTTTTTTAATTAACGTTATTTGTAGAAATACAATTTAAAGTATTTTTCTTTTCATTCTCAACAAACCATCTTTGTATTTGGCGCCAGTTAAAAAGACAATTTCCGGAAATGACTAGGCGGATCTAAGTTGATCCGGGCATTTTGATAATGCGCGTCTCAAAATGGCGGTTGAGAAAATATTTAGATCACATTACAAAATCCATTAATTTGGAAGGTGAAAGATTAGGTTAGCTACGTCCAGCATGTCGACGATGAGAAGAAGATCTCAGACGGGTCCTCGGACCGACACGACATACGACATTTATGTTTACATGACTGAAGGAAAATATCCCGATGGCGCAAACGAGAATGCAAGGAGGAACCTGCGAAAACGATCCAAAATGTTCAAACTGAAAGGCAGTGAAGTGTTTCATGTCTCTACTACAAAGGACAAGTTTGGTAAAGATGTTCAGAGGGAGAGACTTGTTCTAACAGACAATGCTAAAAGGAATGCAGTCATCAGCGAGTTGCATGTGGATGAAAAAGGTAACACGAGTTGCAATCCTTTTAAAACAATCATGGCGGATCATGAAGGGCGGAATGAGGACAATGAATATTCATTTCGCGCAATTTTTCTTTGACCCGTGAATATATTTCTTTTGTTATCCTTCGAATAACCAAAGTCAAATTATTTGAAATAAAATTTATTTTAAAACGACTTCATAATTATTACATTAAATGTGACTTTAGTCTTGCAAGTAAATATTAACGTTATAGAATGATACTATTTAAGGGGGGGGGGGGTTAGAAAAATTATGATGTCTAAATATGATTTATTACAGATTCGATTACAGTTAAAATTATTTTAATGTTTTGGTTTTACAGGCAATCACTTGGGAAGGGAGAAAGTATTAACCGCCTTGACTGAAAAATACTACTTTGTTGGAATGAATAACAAAGTCAGAGAGTATCTTTTGAATTGTTCCTCTTGTCGCTCACGTTTTAAACTGGAAGGATTGTCTGATGGAAGCACATCAGCAGTATCAGATTTAGATGATATGGATGACAATGACTCAAATGCATCCTTTTCTGAGGATGGCAAACTGATCAAATCAGAATGGCCTGCACGTTCGCAAGAGGCACTACATTTCTGGGACATTGTAAGTTTCTGTGACTTTATTGTTTTATTAAAAACTGAAAAAATTAGAAACAACCATGTCAAACTTATTTCTTTTACATGTAAAGAATATGACAACTTGTGTAGAATAAACTGATTTCATTTGATTTCTTTTTCCTAGGTGGAATTAAATGTGATGGGTCCTTACGACTGTATAGACAGTAAACATTACATTGTTGTGTTCCTGGATCTGTTCTCCAACTGGCCTGAGGCTTTTGTTGTGGATTCTGTATCCTCATCAGTTGTTACACATCTTTTGTTGAACCTGATTTGCAGGTAACTATGAGACTTTCATATGGGAACAGATATTAAGTTGATTTAAGCATCAGATTAATAAATATCTGAAAAAACCATATTTGACATGGACACAAAGTATTTATTTGCTTTATCATGTGTTCACATGTAAAAAATTACAGTGCTTCTTATATTAATTAAGACATGTTAATGAATATTTTGACATTTCAAGATCATGATTTTGATCAAACTGTCAAACATGTTATACTTTCTAAGGCATCTTGTTGAACTGTGGTGGTTGATTGAGATTTTTTCTGATTTGTGCAGGTTTGGTTGTATGAAGACACTGATGATCAGGGAGTCAACAACCTGTGCTAAAGAGGACCTCACACCTTTACAGAAACCACTGGAGAAGTCGGGAATCGACATTAACATAAATCAGTTTTCTTCAGCTCTCTCAGGTGAATTTAAAAAACTTTTCCTATGCATGAATTATCCTCCCATTTTGTGTACTTTTCCAATTGCATCCTTGTTTAACCTGTGTATCATATTATTTATTCAAGTATTAATGAATATAATTGTAGAAAAAATTTGGAAGGAGATGGGAGATAACTTGGATTCATTTACCAAGAATAATGCACACTGGCCGCACTGTTTGGAATTTGCTTTGTTACCACATCGAGTGTCACGACCAGAGCGTTCCGAGTATACACCAGCTTACATTACCTACGGAAGGTAATTTTATAATCTGAAGAGCTAATACATGTAGATGTAATTTACATTGGTTATTAAATTATACATCAACTTGAACAACTATGGTCAATTAAAAGATAAATGTTAGGCCAAAAACTTAACTACTATTTTCTCAGGCACTGCCTTGATAAATAGATAAGTTCCTCTTATAAAAAGGGGAATAACTCTTACGTTCAATTTTAAGACAAAAAAAATATTCCAATTAAGTTTTCCTCCTTTTCAAACCTGCTTGCAGCATTACATCTTGAAATTTTGGCCTGAGAAATTAGAGATCAATTTTTTGTTGGCCTGCTTTATTTTTCTAAACAATTCACAACCTTGTATGCAGAAAGAAAAGAGTTATAGTTTTAAGTTAATGGGATTTAAATTTTTCTTAACAGAGAACTAAATTTGCCATCCAGTATGCACAAGGGAGAAGGTGATAACTTTCCTTCAGCTGAGCCACACCTGAGTATAGAGGATATGACAACATTGTCAGACAAGTTTCAGTCAGTTTATTCATCCTATGGGAAAAACATTCAAGCATGGAATTCATGCTCTCAACCATTCTGTGTAATTCCTTCATTAAACTCAAGTGAAACTGTGAAGACTCCAGGTAAAAGAGGGAGAAAGAAGAAAAATCCTGCCCCTCCTCCTCCCCCACCAGAGGAACAAGATTCTGATAAAGAGGCTGAGGAGGACATGCCTCCCCCCGCTACAGATGTGACCCCGAGAACCACAGGGCGAAAAAGAAAACGCAACATCAGTCGAATCACACGCCTTATTAATGCAGAAGATGATGAAGATGACGAGGATCCCCCTCCAAAGCAGGACCCAGATGACAAAGACTACTCTCCCAGTAGCAAGATGGTCAAAGTCAATACAGAGCAGGTAAGGAGAGGTGATGTCAAGGAAGGGAAGGGAAAGTAATAAGGGGATGAAAGAATTGAAAAGAGTTGTAGAATTATCACTAGAGTGAAGTTTAATAAAATGGGTTTGGAAGAGTCAGAGAGTGAATGCAAGTAAAGTATAATTCAGATGCATTGACTTATTTTTTCTGTAGGACATTTCAGTGATTTTTTGATATGTGTAAAAGAAGAGCAGCTGTATTTTTTGCTTGTCTTTTGAGGAAAAATCCAGATGGGATATGCATCTGATTTTAAGAAGATAAAACATTCCTTTATTCATTACCAATCAGAAATTGTGATTAAAACTAGATGAAAAATTATCATGAAATTTAAAATTTATTAATATTCTGATGCATCTCCCATCTTGATTTTTTCAGGATGGGGAACCATCGGATTCCAAAGCTCCTTTGATCATGAAGTTAACACCTCCAACACCAAAGAAGCACATTTGTAATGGATGTGGGAAAGAGTTTTCGCGTTCCGATGTACTTAGGCGCCATATTCGCGAAATGCATGAAGCACACGAGTCCATGATAAACATTTGTCCCGAGTGTGGCATATGCATCAAGAGGAAACATCATTTAGCAAGACACATAAAACAAGTCCACAGTAAAGGTTGTGAGTGCAAAGCTTGTGGGGAAATGTTTGGAAACAAGATTGAACTAAAAGAGCACATTTCAACTGCACATGATGGCTACAATTGTGAGAAATGCAACAGAAACTATACTTCAAAGTCTGGACTCAAGTTTCACATAGCGCAGGAGCACGAGCAGAAATACCCCTGTCCTATTTGTGGGAAATCGTCTGGGTCTAGTTCAAGCTTTAACAAACATTTGGCTTCACACACTGAAGGATCTGATATTAAATGTCCCCATTGTCGGTACATATTCCCAAATAAAGACACATTTATGGCTCACAGAGAATCCTGTCGAATGTCAAGAGCATACACTTGTAATCAGTGCGGTAAAGGCTTTTCAAGCAAAAATTCATTCCAGCATCATGAAGCCACACATTTTGATGGCAAGTTTCCATGTCACATTTGTGGAATAAAATTCTCATTTAGTACTAATTTGAACCGTCATATAAGAACAGTTCATGTTGCTAAAGCAGAGGGGGAGGATGTTAAGTCACCTGAATTGCCAACAGATAAAGAAAGCTCTGATCAAACAGAGAGTTTACCTGGAAACCAGAAAACTGCAAGTGCTGGTAACTTGTTTGAGTCTGGAGTTGTTGTACCAGGAATGGATGACACTCAAAACAACAGCCTAAACCAGATAGTTGAAGCTATCAAACTGCAAGTGGAGAGGAGGATATCTGCTGGATATTGTGGCAATGGTGATATTCCAGGAAAACAAAGTGTAGGGACTGATGCCATGGAAGCAGCAGAGACCACTTCACCTCAAAAACCAGTTGTGTCCAGCAGCAGTAACCAGTTGTCGAGAGAAATAACCACAGTGAGCAAGAATGCAAATATCCAGGTTATTCACCAGCCTGCTACAACAAAACCAACTTCAGCTGGGGTTCAAGAATTTGCTCTTGTTTCAAATGAAAATCCCAAAGGGCACGATATCAACAGTGGGAATATATGGATAGCACTTCATGAATCTGGAAAACCTGCTAGAAATCTTGTTGTGAACCAAGCAGCTAATACATACCAGACAGAAAAACCACAAACTGGGGGCATTACAAATTCAGAAAATGTTCAAGTTGCAAAAAAACCAGTGCCAGTATCTCATAATGAACAAATATCTCCAGCCGTTGCAAGCTCTAATGTACCTGCTACATACCGCATCATATCTGATCAGGTACTCCTCAAATCCACACCATCCAGTGTTCCCACTTATAGAGTGATCACTGCTGAAAGGGGTGCGCAGCCCAAATCCACAGCAACAGTGCTCCCAAACATATACACAGTGATGACCTCAGATCCAAGCCGAGCCAAGGCCACCAGCCTTCTCCCCAGCACTTATGTAGCAGCAAGTTCTGAACAAGTTCAGCTGGCTGTTCAGAAGCCACAATCTATTGACATGACAGCAGGTCAAGGACAGAGCTCTGTACCCTTGACCTACACAGTTCAACAACCAGTGCCGGTAGTTACCAGTGTGCAGAAAGTTCCTCCAGGAAGTCGTGACTTGGCTTCTTACATGCAAAAAATTTTGCCCGATTCTTACAGTACAATGCCATCTTCTTTGCTGCAGAAAGTTGAAAGTGGGTCTTATGGAATTGTCACTGAAGAAAATTCTTCCCAGGTCTACAGTATTGCAACAACAGACGAAGATAACAAAAACTTGGATGTTGCTGCTTATAAAGTAATAGTAAAGGAAATAAACGAACCAGTTGGACCAGCCACAGAGGTTGTACCAAATACTGGCTTACATGCTGTACAGAGTTCAGAAATCACTGAGGCTGATGTTATAGAAAGTGGGGGAGCTTCCTTCTCGGAAGCAACGGCTGACCCTGTTCAAGAGGACGTACAGTTTGCATCAGAGCTTACAACCCAGGAGGCTGTAGAGTATGACACAGTGACCACCGACCCGGATATTATCTCGCCCGCTAACCCTGATCCCGTCTCAAACTCCTATCCCTCACAGTTGGGGGAAAGTGATGGCACAGGTTACACCATGGCCGTGGATTCGTTACAGACTGGGGAACAGCCAAAGGGGCAGCATTCATCATACAACACAGAAGCTTCAGAAAATGTTGAAAACTTGATGCAACTGTCAGACTCGTCACAAATGAATCTGCCTGTTGAAAATCCAAACGATATTGAGACTTCTGTGAACTCTTAGTCCTAAATGGGACTCCTCAGATGAACATAAAATATGTACATTTACAATATATAAAATATTAAACTCTTTTGTACTGGAATTGAATTTTTCAGTTTCAGTAGTTCAGAACATTTAAGATTTGGAAGTGTTTTTTTTATATTATTATTGTAATATTTTTTTTTTCTATTTAAGGTGATATGGGACATCTGTTGGTATTTATGTGGATTAAAGTACATAAAAATTTAATTACTCTCACTGGTTTCAAATTTTACAATTTTACAATATTTAACCAAAAAATACGTTTTTAAAATTTTTGGAAAGGTAAAAATTTTAAAATCCCCAGCAGGGATGATTTACAGGTCCGTAGTGAACTCTCCAACCCACTAGGCGATGTTGTTAGATAACAATTTTGGGACAGAAACTATTTATAAAATTATACTTGATTTTATTGTTTATTTTGATCGGAAATACGTCACAACATGGAGGTGTCCCATACCACCTTAAGGTAAAATTACACAAATATCAACTTTCTATTTTCCACTTTTTAGCAATACATGTATTTGAGAAATATTATATAATTTTACTTTAACTGTATGTGCAATGTTAAGAGGATGTACCGGTAAGTTTTTTTAAGTTTTGGTAATATAAAACCATCTGTGTAATCCTCTTTTGTAGAACTTGTTTGGTCTGTGTTGCTATGAGACACAGTTTTACCGAATACACAACTTGCAGCAGTTTTTAAGTTGTATCAGGATGCAATGTGTTTACATTATTCACAATAGTTTCATTCTATTTGCTTCAATCCATGCAGATCAAGTCTGCATGTTAATTTGTGATTACATCAAATAAAATGTATACCTATTAGGCTATATTTCCACTTCCAATAGGATGATGATTAAATAATGTGTAAAAAAAAATTGGTACATAAATGTATCTATAGTCATGCAATTTGTAAATGGATATACCGCTACAAGCTTGTTGTGCCACAATTCATTTTTATTGCGACACTGAGGATACATTTACTATTATATTACGGCATCATTTTAGTTATTTTAGTAACCGAATAATGAAATAAATGTACATAACCATTTTAATACATGTACATATAGTATTGACTATAGACACCACTTTGTGTACTCATTGTAGTGTGTTAGTGAATCATGTTGTAAATTAATTGTAAATTTAAGAATTAATTGAAGAAAAACCTTCTGTGAGTAATATTGTACAAGAGTTTACAGCCTTTTACTTGTGTACAATCAACTGTATGTTTTACACATTAAAGTATGATCTGGGTTGTTGGGGTTTTTTTTTCATTCATAAATTAGACCCAATCAATTTGGAAATGTTTATTGACAGAGCACTCGCATGCATGCGGTCATTGTCCTTCCCATTATGTAGACTACTCCTGTGTTGGAACAGGAGGTATCCTTTTCTAAAGAAAGTTGTACCTGGCACCTTAGAAATTTGAAACCTGGGTAAATTCAGATATACCACCATAGAGAAAAAAATGATATATTTAATTAAATATTCCAAGGAGTATGGTTACGGTGTATCAATTGAGTCATAATATAGCTGTTAAAAGATAGTGCCATGTTGGAGGATATTGTTCACATCCAATATGAATCCTGAGAAAAATACAAAGAAATTTGATTTTGTATTTAACTTCTTGAGATAAGGCCACACCAATATAATTTCTTGTTCATCGGACCCCGTGCTCGTATTTAAATAAAACTATACAAATAATATTAATAATTTCCCGCATCCAGGCAATTCTTCGCTGTTTTCTGTTCTATTTTTTGAATTTTGAATAGTTTTAATTTATAAATCTGAAACAAGTAGAAAAAATATAACCGTCTGCACAAATTCATTTATGTACCGCCTTAAAATTTTGTCTACAAGAAATAAAAATTTAAATATTTAATTGCTCGCCTGCTTGTACCTTTTTTTAATTGGATATCCGACGAACAAGAAATTATATTGTTGTGGTCTAATAAACAGATACAGGTACATGTACTAAGACCATCCTTTTAAAAAAAAGCATGTTTGGAATTGCTGCCTGGGGGTTTCCAGACCCAGGAGGGAGGGTAGGAATTTTTTTTATTTTTCAAACTGGAAGTTAGCTAATTAAAAATTTGTAAAAAAAAAACCAAAAATCTCCTTAAACAGTGGAAATTAATAAATGCTATTTTGATGAATGAACATAAATGTGAACATTGTATGATGAAAAAAAAAAAAACATTAAAAAGAAGTTCTTTATGATTTGCTTATAAAATTTTATCAGTGGGTGGTATTTCAATGAGACGGGAGGCAATTCCAAACAATTTTATTTTGGCCTAATTATAATTTTTGCACTTAATCAAATTTTAAAAAAAAAAATTATATGAATACATGTACCACTTAAAACCAAAAAGTCTTCATTTTAACAGTATATCTGTTGAATATAATCCATTCCAGATTAACATTTCATTCAATAATCAAACTAAAGTTGCTAGAAAAATTTTCCAGTCATGAATAGTCATAATAGTGTGCACCTTAAAATGTTTAGTAACGTCAGTTTATGGTAGACCTGCTTGGAGAATTCCCACTGCTGGCAAATTGTCAGTTTCATTCAGATCAGATGGGGCACATGTATGTTTATTAGTTAATACATGTACAACAGTATTGGACCTAATGCTGCTGTGCTTAATGACCAATACATTAAATATTTGGGGGGACTAAGGAGTAGACATGGTTGTGGGAGATTTGTACAAACTCCTGTATCATTATATTAGCGTATGTTGTGTTTGGGGATATACTGGTACTGTATTGAATTGTTTCTGACACTGATTTTAAATTTGATGAATTAGATTCTGTGGAAACTTCTGCAACACAATACTGTTTTGTTAAGTGACAAGGAGATGCACTATTTGGAGTTGTAAGATATATCTGTAAATATACTCTTGCACCATTATACTGTTATGTACATGTAAAATGTTAAGATCTGTACTATTTGGAGTTGAAAATTCAAACAATATCTTCATTTACCAGTACATCCTAGACTTGAAGTGACTAAAGTATTGATATTGATAGTGCATCTTTCTGATACTGTAAGAAAATGGAATAAAGGAGTTTCAATGTAATTTTTCAGGAGCTGGATGCATATTATCAGGCCATATTCCAGTACAAGAAACACAAATCCTACCTGCCAGGCTGCCCAGACAATTACAAGAGAGTTTTACGGAAGTCTGCCATTAGCTACACATTGTATGAGGACAAGCTGTTCTACGCAATAGACGGAGAACTACGCTATGTTCCAATGACCTGGAAAGAGAGACTGTACTATTTGGCCTCGGCCCACATGTCCCAGAAAGGTTAAAATGATTTTGCAAGTTCATGTTGGTACCGGTATTTAAGAATTAAAGGAAGCTGGAAATTTTCTTCTTTCAAAATTGTCATACTTTAAAGAACGTAGCGAACACTTAGAGTTAACCTTAGTTTTTTTTTATACAAATAAGAATACAATGGAGTTAAGCCTAAATGTGGACTAAATTAGATAAGTTTACTGGTAATAAAGCTTGAAAAACACAAACATCAGAAACTGAGTAGCAAATATTGTAACAATGCTTTGCTATATCATACTTATTAGAAAATGGAAAAAGAATGTCTGTTCTTTTAGGTAAACACATAAATAAGAACACCATGGCACAATGGATGACAGATAAAAAGATTGTGTGGAAAGGTATATCTGTGGACTGCACGGCATTTGCAGCAGCCTGCCCTCACTGCACTCTTGGTGAAAGGAAATCGGAACCCATTAGCAAGCAGTCCTTCAAAGATGTAATAAAAAAATATATATTTCTTTTACTTATATATGAATATCTTACGGGAACAAAATTTATACTACCGGTATTTGGCTAGTTTGTAATTTTATGAAATCAATGTTTGATATTTATTGTTAAACATTTATGGTCATGCATTTGTAAATATTAGTTAAAAAAATATATATATTTTTTTATCTTGGGAGGAATAGGTTTTCTCATCATGTTTTGTTTTTGTATATTTATTTAAGTGTTAGAAATGCTCTTTCTACAGGACCCAGTGCTAAAGATGGCTGAAGATAACTACAGTCTGCTGCTCAACTACCTCCAGAAGCAGACGTTTCCCTCGACCACTCCTCAGTCCCAGAAAGACACAGTCACTAGCATTGCAAAAAACTTTGTGATTCAAAAAGGAGTGCTGTATTACAAAAAAGGGAAAACAGGAGACTTGAGATGTCTGGAAGTAGGGACCAAGGACAGAAAAGTGGCGATGCAGGCTGCTCATGTCAGCAATGGTATGGGAAAAAAAAATCGTAATTTTTTGATTGAAGATCTGTAAAGATGATTCAATATATGTTTGTTACACGTTCATTGGCTAAATCATGGAGTTTAAACGTATATAAACTTTTCGATGATGTACAGATATTAAAATGGATCAATTTGCATGACCATTACGTTTAAATTTTGTACAATTTATTGTTATTTATAAAGCAAAAACATCACGATTTTTGTTTTGGATGATAAAGTATCAAATTATAATGAATGAAGGAATGAATTCAATATCTACAGAATTTATACTCTTATAAACTGGGTTGGAACTGTTTACACTTATTTATAACCGCTTTGTGGTTTATTAAGCATAAGTATCCAACTCAGTTTATACTCGTAAATCTGTATCTATTGAATTTGTTCCAATATTTAATACAAATGTATAAATACAAGTTAAATTTCAATGTCAGTGACTGTTGTTTACATTGTGAATGAAGCTCCAATATTCATTGTACATAAAACTGAAGAACATTACCTGGTATATTTCCAGATGAACACTTTGGACCAGGAGACACATTTTCAAGATTGTCAGAGAAGTATGTGTGGAATCGCATGGGTGAGAGTGTCAACAACTTTATTGCTGGCTGTTGCAAGAAAAGAGATGAGGAATATGCAACCCCAAAAGCACTTATTAATAGGAATGTGGATTTCTTCAACAAACAGTTTCTTAATGGGGTAAAAAAAAAATATTTATTTTTACTTCTGTTGATTGGTTGATTTTTTGTTTTATCCATGTACATGTATTGATGTACTCAATAATTTTCGTAACTTGTTCTTCAAAAGGTTGTAGACAAGATATTGGTTCAAGGGAAAGAAAAATATTCCAAACCTGTTATACAGGACATCCTTGATCAAATTAAAGAGGAACCAAAAAGCCCAGAAAAAGAAGAGGAAGCAGTGGAGACCAGAGAGAAAAATGAAGAAAATGAAAAGCAGGAAGGGATTACATCAGGAGAGAAAAGTGAAGTAAAAAAAACACAGGAAGGCAATGAGAATCAGAAAAGCCAAGAAAAGAAAGATAAAGCTAGAGAGACAGAAGAGAAAACTGCAGAAACAGAAAAGCAGGAAAAGAATAAGACTCAGAATCAAAATCTTTGCAAGGAACAGAGCCCCACGAAGGGAAAAACCACTTCTACTAAGGGCTCTATCAGAGGCTCAGAGAAGGAAACAGAGGCACATGGTTTGGAAACCATGATAACCACAACAGTTGGGAATGTAATGAAGAGTGGATCGATGAGTGACAGAGTAACAGTGACTGCTGTCAATTCAATCATTCCGCCTGAAGAGCTAGAAGAAGAAGAAGAAGAGGAAGAGGAAGAAGCCATGCAGAGTGAAACATCGACAGAGATGGTTCCCAAAACCGAGGATGTTTCAGGGTCTTCATCTACCGGTATGTCTTTGGGTTTTAAGGAAAATAGTGATGACATGAGTAAGAAATAGGTCATGATACTGTTAAGTATGAAAATCCACTTATGGTGATAGTAGTCGCAAAGACATCTGTACTCTGTATATTTGTTGTATAGTGTATACATATATTGCAAGTAGCTTGTTCTTAAATTAGGCTGAGAATAGCAGGCAAGAAGCAGCAACAAAAGTGCTATAGTATTATAACTGGTACTGGTAAATTAAGTACATGTATGTTTACAACATTACTTAATTGCATTATTAATGTGTTTCCATTCAGGTGTTTCAGAAGAAAAGAAAGGTAAAGCCATTCATTTGGTGTGTGAATACTGTGGGATGATATTCAAGGGACATAACAAATATAAAAGTAAGTCACGGCTTCTTTGTTACATTCTATGTGATTCACTTTACGCTGATGATGACATTGAGATTATTGCTATGTTTATTAAAATTTCATTTTATTTTCTAGTACACATGTATGGCCACACTGGTGTGAAACCTTACCCGTGTACCTTGTGTGATAAATCCTTCACTCTGAAGAAAACACTCAAATTCCATCTTGGCAAACATGCCGGTCAGAAACCATTCCTGTAAGTGTTATTTTTTTTTAAAGCATTTTGATTTAATATTCTTTTTCTAGGTAAAACAATCTTCCAATGAAAGTATTAACATTTGGCAATAATTTGCATATACAGTAAAATACGGTTATAGCGAACATGCTTATAATGAATTGACGCTTACAGCGAAGTGATTTTCATTCCCAGAGACATTATTATATGTTTTAAACTTGAGGGATATAACGAATTACGCTTATAATGAAGTAAAATCGCCCGTCCCGGGGACTTCGTTATAAGCGTGTTTTACTGTATATGTATTACCGGTACATGTAATAAAAGCTAATTGAAAGGAAAGGTAAATGTGACACTTGTGGTACTTTAAATTATGATTTACATTTACCTGTACACATGTACCATCTTCAATGCTATTCTTAATATGCATGTTGTTTATTGAGAAATGCTGACCAAGTTGAATATATACCCCATCACTCTCTCTCTCTCTCTCTCTCCATTTGATACAAGAAATATAAGGTTATCACCAAAATATCCATCCTAACATCATTTGATTCTATTCATTATTTTACAGGTGCAATATTTGTGGCAAAAGATTTCATGTTCCCAATAGCCTGCGCTCTCATCTACAGATCCATGCGAAGGGAGGCAACAACATCCATTATTGCAAGCTCTGTAACAGGGAGTTTGCCACTGATGCTAGGTTTGAGAAGCACCTGAAGTTTAAACATCCCCCAGAGGAGGAAGAGCATCTCTGCTCTCAGTGTGGGAAGAAGTTCTGCAGCCGCAGTAAGAATCTTACACAAGCACCTTTCCTCATTGTATTAAAACCTGTCTTGATTCTTGAATTATTTCTCAATAGATACAGTAAACCAACTTTTATTCGCAGCAACTTTATTTCACGATTAACTGCCAATAAACTGGTTTGGGACGACTAATGTTTGCGACCAAGCCTTATCCAGACTCATGTTGTTATAACAGCTTTGTGACGAGGACTGGTTCGCGGCAAGAAATATTCGTGATGACGAGGCTCTTGTTTATCTCAAAAACATTTATCACACGCGAATAAAAGTTGGTTTACAGTAAAAAGAGAGACCAAAATAGGTGTGGAAAATGTACGACAAAACAAAATTATCTCTAGAAATTAATGAAATAATACTACCAAGTCAAGATAAACAAGGGAAATGATTTCTGACTATTTATTTGTTAATTTATTTGATGTTACCATATTTTATTTCAGAGAGTTTAAAGCGTCACGAAAAGTCTGCTCATGATGCAGTGAAAAGTCATTTTTGCAAGGTTTGTGAAAGAGGTTTCTTCAGAAAAGAATACCTCAATCGCCATATGCAACAGCATGAATTACAAACAGAAGGAGGAACAAAAAAAGTGAAACCTCTAGTTATAAGGAAGCCCAAAGCCTTACAGAACAAGAAACAAACAACAAAAACAGTTGCCAAAACCCAACCTGGGAACATCATCATTCAGACCGTTGAAGAAGGTGAAAACCCATCCATTTCCAATGTGGTCGGTAACATCCGGATTGAAGTGGAACCAGGTCAGGTGGAGGAGTACTTCATCCAGGAAGGTGACGGCTCCACAGAGAACATGTATTACGCTGTGGAAACTAACGAGGTGGAACAAGAGGGCGGCGGCAGCACTCTGGTGTACAGTTTCCCTTCTGTCCAGTATGAGATCGAGTGTCCGGACGGACAGCTGAATCAGGAGGCCTTGTCTGCCATCACCATGTTGGCTCAAGCTTCCAGTCAACAAAATGTCTAAGTGCCAGATCTACGTTATAGTTGGATTTGACTCAATTTTTTAAATAAAATCTTCAGTGAAATATTTGTGTATATTCTCTTAAGTTTACTTTAAGACTTATAAAATCGTTATTTTTGGAAATGCGTATACCATATAAGAAGGGATAGCGTTTATTGGATCATTTTTGTGCAATTAATTATGTTGTTTTACTATTGTCCATTTTTATATGTTGCATATTAAATTGAAATACAACTTACAAGTACAATATATGTTTCCGTTTATTTCCGTAAAGCTGTTAAAGGTGAAAGGCAAAAATGATGTTGTTTGGTTATAACTGACAAAAGGTTTGATGTAGTTTTGTATTTGTGCTCAGCAGCATTATAGGTCATGTTCTGTAAATCTGTAAATCTTCAAATCAACATCTATTTTTAAAACTTTGGATATTGATAGGAATCTGATTGAACCATTTCTATGTATTTGTAACATTCAAGGATTGACAATCATTATACTTACATGTAAAAGTTGAGGCTCTTCAAAAGACTTTATTGAACCAATTGTTTAGCAGTCTCTTGAAATTTATTCTTATTTACCGTAGTAATTTTGAGGTTTCAAACTTTGTTGTACACATCATATGTACTCAAGCCAATCAACATAATATTTTCCATAATGAAACGATATCTTTTCCAAAAATTTAAATATGGTACCTTATAAAAGATTTTATTGGTTGCTTGATATGTAAAATACATTAAGGGTCATCCACACCCTGTGACTATACTATTTATGATATCACAACATGGTGATTTAATGAATAGGTAAACTGTTGATATATACCGGTATCTCTTACTTTATTGCGCAGTGGATATGACATCAGACAACAGATCTGCGAATCAGATGTTCCATAAAAAATGGAAGTTTGTTAACTTGCAGGTTACAAGTATTTTGAAAATCCCAAAGGTGTGGAGGACCCTTGATTATGCAAAGTATATTAATGAATGTGTTCTCAGCTTGAGGTGGAATTCCACTGTTGTGAGCTCCTTGCGGATCTTTCACACTTGGTTTTTTTTTTTTTTATCATTTCTTTGAATGTAAATCGTTATTACGATCACTGAGATTCAGTGGGGTTAAACTTGTTAATCAAATCCCTCTGTGATCCTTAATAGTGGACAATGAGCTAACAAGTAAATGCGTGGAATATACGATGCCTCTTTAAATGCTTCATTGGCTCTGGTCACTGTTAATGTAACCAAAGTATGTTGGTAATATGCAGGTGATGATGAATAAATGTTACTTTCGAATTTTTGTTGTTTATGTGTGGTCATCTCATTTATTGCATTCAATAGAACAATAAGAATTAAAAGCAAGGAATTTGCAGAACAGCAGTCTGTTCAACATCTTAAGAACCATTTGCATCTTTACTCTTGTGTATAATTAAACCTTTTTGGACATCATACATGTATCCTAAGGTCTAAGATGCATCAATGAAACAATCTTACTACCCTAGGCCTCAATGTATCAAAGATAACTAAAACTTAAGATGAACTATAAATAACAATAAACAGTGAAAGAATATGATGATATAACGATATGAGGATGTTTTTTTGGTAAAATAACTAAACGTTACATTGTATTTCTTGAGAAGGAGACTTTTTAACAATTTCCTATATACTTCTATGATTAAGTTTGAACCCCTCCTGGAGTCTCAATATTAACCTAGGGATGACGTATTAACCATTATAACATTTTCCCTGTATATTTCTACATTGAACTTAGAACCCCTCATGGCGATCCACTATTGGCCTGAGGTCAAGTATTGAACAATTTTTTATTTGCATTATCTCAGGAGGCTTGCATAGTAATCTCACATATTGTTGCATTGTAGTTCTTGAGAACAAGATTTTTAATAAACATTTTCCCTATATGTTTATATGTAAAACTTTAAACCCCTCTTGAGCCCCAGTATTGATCCGGTGGTCATGATTTAAAATTTTCACTATATATACAAACTTTGATGTAAATATTGGCATTTCTGGTGCAGTGGTTTTTGAGGAGAAGAATTTGCAAGTCGCAGTCCCTATTTTCGTTGTTTCGATATTATCTCCTTTTAAAAAAAAGGCATTTATTTTAAGAATTTAAAATCCCCTTCCCTTAAGGATACTTTGTGTCAAGTTTGGTTAAATTTGGTACAGTGGTTCTAAAGTAGTCAAACATGTGAAAAGTTTACAGACGGACGGATGACGGACACCAGGTGATCAGAAAAGCTCACTTGAACTTTCAATTCAGGTGAGCCAAAAAGCCGACACTTTATGAATATGTATAGCCACATAGGGAGTTGATGTTTTTATTCTATCTGTAAATTTGGGCGCTGGGTCATGGGTCCCAACCTGTTTAGTTAGAGTAATAATTTAGATATGGCCATCAAAGGGCACCTGTTCCTAAAACCTTAACACTTCCTTTGAAGTTTGATACGTAAACAAACGTTTGTATTAAAAAAAAATCAGTTCAAATAACGTTACGTCCGCCATGTTGCCGTATAAATTTTGACGCTCGCCGTTTAAAGAAATTTGTAAGGCAATCACGTGACGCGTTTCATCCAATGACGTCGAGACATTCTAGTCCGAGGCAAAACAAAAATTATTAGAAATTAGGGGGGGGTGGTGTCGTTTCTAAAGTCAGGTTAATGAATTTATCCAAACTGTCGTTTCCGTGACTAGAAAAATCATAAAAACGAGATTTTAACAAGTTTTTAGAGAGAAAATTTACAGTGGATGTGTTTTCAATCTTTTTGGGTGTGTGATGGGAGTTGGTGGTGGTATTACTATTGTTCGACCTAACGACCCCATTTTACGGGGGAAAGTCTTAACAACTATATACTAAAAAATATGACCGTCTAGGGGAAACTCTTGAATGCATGATGCCATCCCTAGAATTTTATCTAATATCAAAGTTGCATCCTATATACTGATCTACTGACAAGTATATAATGAATTTTGAATTAAGGGTTCTAGATCATGCGAGGATCCAGAAATTTCCGACAGTTATTGGAGTTTTTCAGCGGGGGTCTGAGACATATATTTGGTAATTTTATAATGTTTTAAAGAAATTTTAATTTTGTAGAGGGGAGGGGGACTTGGAACACCCTAGCTGAACCCCTCCCCTTCTAGATCTGCGCATGTCGACACCCCGTGTACCTACTTTTTATGACAGTACGTCACGACATGACGATTTCAACTCATTGTAAAACTATTTATATCGCCAAATTTGGTATACCATATCTCTACGGTATATAGAAGTTAAGGTGGTATGGGACACCTCCATGATGTGACGTATTGTTTATCGAAATAAACAATAAAATGAAGTGTAATGATATAAGTAGTTTCTTTCCCAATATCGTCACCTAACAGCGTAGCGTGGGTTAGAGGGTTTACTACGAATCTGTAAGTCATGAGTTCGAATCCCGCTGGAGGTTTTACATTTTTTTCCCTTTCCAAATATTTTCAAAAACTATTTTTTGGTTAAAGGTCATATGAAACGATTTTTAACACTATGATTTTCTTTAATAAATATGAAGCTTGGTATAAACGAATGTTAAAATACGTGTAGCAAGATTTTTTTGTCATTGTATTACTGAGAAATAACCGTGGAAACTCGGCATCTGAAAAAATTCTTCCCCGCTTATCGTTCTTGAATTTGTGGATTTATGACGTCACACAGACCCACCGATGTAAACAATGCAATGAAACTAGTGTAATTTTACAGTAGCTTATCGATTTGATTTTAGTAATTTTTGCATATATGAACGTGTCTTTCTTTTCATATGAGATGATCTGATTTCGTAGTACAGATGACTTAGTTTTAATTGGTCGTTAATGAATAAAACTATCAGCTTTTCACCAGAGTAATATCACGATGAAGATCCCGTACTGCAGTGAAAATTTAACAACTTTAACAGCTGATTAACGAACTATCCTAATCCTTTTTAAACAGAAACAACATTTTCTTTTTCGATACGTATCATGACTGAGCTACATTTACATAGAATTAAATCATTTTAATTCATTTGATTTATTTTGTGACATAAAAACGTATAAGGCAGACCAATGAAAATGTTTGAGGCATTGTGTACATAGTCTGTATTTAAAAGCTGCTGTAAAATATCGCAAAAATAATCTTAAATTTTATTTTAAAAATAGGTCTATTGATATAAACTCTAATTAATTTGGCCTATAAATTTCTGACTTATTGATATATACAAGTAGCAATATCTTTAGAAAATTCTTTGTGTACACGTATAAGTATTAGCGTTTTATCAAATTAGATCGCGGAAATGTGGCATTTAAGGATTTAGAAATGTACCGGTTTAATAAATTGGTTGTTTGATAAAAATATGTGTGAACGAACGGGAGTCAACATATTTCATTATAAGAACAAGCATCAATAAAACGATAGAAAAAATTGCGGAAGAAAGGGAGATAGAAGGAATCTGTGAGTAAACACCGCACATACAAGTACACGTTTCAAAATCAAAACATTTGAAGAAACTTCTCTTAGACTAAAAATTATTTTAAAATGGTAACATATTTGTGAATTTGAAAACGAAACAAACAATTTAATCGTGAAGCGAATGAGTCAGCATGTTGCCTGTTAAGAAAAAAAAAACCCAGTACTGTTGAATTGCATGAACGTGCAAATTGGAAAAAACGATCAGTTATTTTTGAATTTGACAATTTCATTTAAACTAATTGAACATATACATTCATACATAAAACTTATATTATACTTGCATGTAGATCTATAAAGAAAATCATTCATTCTCGAGTCCCTACTCTCATGTACACGCTATCAAATATAGACGCATGCGATTGAATTTCTTGAGAGAAAATATACTGTCGTGGTTGATTATTGTATAATTATATAAGTTTTTATATAAAATAGAATTTTTTTCTTTTAAAATACTGCAAAATGACATGGATATTTGTATTCACTACAGAGCGTTATAAGGCCATTGGGTCTTACTGACGTCATAAGCAAGGGAGGTAAGCCGCGTAAGTCAATGTTCCTTTTCCCGATTAAGTGATTTTGATCGACTGTGGCGCTGACATTTTGCATAAAATATCCAAAAAACAATGCCAGTCTTATTAAATAGGCACTTATGAACTCATTCCCGTATATAACTCAATATGGTCAGGATATCGTTTCATATGACCTTTAAATATTGTAAAATTTAAAAATTCTAAATCGGTGAATGTATTCTAATTAAAATGTACTTTAATCCACATTTATAATATCGACGGATGTCCCATACTGGTACTGTACCAGTTATCGGCTAAGACCAGTTATCGGCTAAACTGAAAATTCTGGTTTATAGCATGCGACTATTCGATATTTTTTAATGCAGTCCTCTGTTTTGAATCAAGAAAAGTAAATTTGCTTGTAAACTTTCTTAAATATGTATTAAACATGAGCTTAAACGATCATTGTTTACGGTTGATTTACATCTTTGCACTTTCAGCAGTTGGGGAAGTGGCGTAGTAAGTTAAAAATATAATATAACACCTTTGTGATACATTATCATACCTCTTCTTTGATTAGACATATAATATCACTACAAAAACATGTAGAAACAAAAGGAATTTACAAAATTCTGAGAAATTCATAGCGCAGTTGAACGCATGGTTGCACAATATTATGCATTGAATAGTCTACGATTTTGAGTATTACCGTATGATAGCAAACGAATAATTTTACGAGTTTTGTTTATGTATCATAACCCGTACGACCTTTAGTCTGATCCCAAAAGAGACATACTTCAAAATACATTTTGTAGAATATAAATCAATATGTACGGTGATTTTACTGTTATTATCGCGAAGCCGATAACTGGTACAGTAACTCGTTAAAACTCGATAAATTCAGGGTGTGCTAAAAATGTTTTGGATTCTCAATAGTGACTTAACCTAACAGCTGCATATACAAGGAGTTCACCAATCAAAGTATGTCAAGTTTTATTTAAAAATATCAAGAAATAAGGAAATATGAAAAGAAAACGTTAAATTTTAGCCGATAACTGGTACAGTGCCAGTACCACCTTAATTTAGGCTTACCGTGCTGTATATGCTTAACTTTTTCCAAAGTTATGGTATACCAACAATTTTAGGGATGAAATTTGATATATTTTCATTTTATTTCACACTTTATGGACTTTTAAAGCATGGTAGATAAAATCAAACATATTTAAAATCTGTAACATTTTAACTTCAGGGAATTTTTTGAAGCGTTTCGTATCCATTCATATTTTTCCCGCCATAGACTGTCGATATAGAATTCCAACCCCGATTCATTTTTGTTTAAAAAGAGTTCCTCACATTATTAATTATTTCACAGTATTTTCCTGACATTTATTTGTTATAATTATAACAAAATAAGATGTCAATTGGTTAATAGATAGGCGAAGCTATGTTACTCTTCTTGTATGAATAAGTGTACGAATTAACTAATCATATTTGCGTTTCTTGCATCTTTTAAACGCTTTACTTCACAACTTTTTAGTTGCTATAATATGCGTCAATGAGAACACGATCGCATTCCAAACAAATCGCCAGACAACAGAAACTGCTACAACTATTGGAGAACTATTTGCCGTGTTTGGTGTGAATTAACATAATAGGCATTAAAAATGGTAAGTTTAATCAAGCATATTTTAAATACAAAGTTAATATCGGTCCTGTGCTAGAATGTAATGGTTTATCTCATGGAATTCAAAAGACATTGAAAATTTTGTAATTCATTCATGATTTTGTAATGTTAAAATATTTAAACAATCAGCAACGTCATTATTGGTTTTCTTTAGATGCTCTCAAGGGCAAAGCCGGCCATTGGGCCTGGCTCAACAACACCAGCTAAAGAAAACAAGAAAAAGAAGCAAGTGCCAAAAGTTGAAGACTTCTTGAATATGAGAGACTATACAGGGGCAATTACCCTTTTAGAGGTATAATCATAGAACATAATTCATTTGGTTAATGATTTTAAATAACTTGATAAGGGTTTTATGAGACATGACGTCATAATGTAGACTGGGTACGCGACGTTTAGTTTAACTATGGCTAATGATTTGAGTAGGTGGGTCATACTGTGAGCGTTTCAATAAATTGTTGTACAAAAATCAAACTGCACTGTGTTAAATCTGCGCTCGGTCCAACGGTCACACCATTTACATATTAATGATTGAATATACATGTATCTCTTGTATACAACATATTACATTCATATATGCACTGGGTATAGTTGGATTCTACTTCAATATTATAAAAGGCAATTTTTTTCGTCATTTTCATTGGCTGAAAGTACATCACATGACATTCACCCTTTTCAGATATTGCCATGAAAAGGCATCTGTGTAATTTGATATCGAAAGACTTGGCAGTATCACTTACTGAAATAGTAATTGTAAATACTAGATGCCATGGGAATTATTAAAATGCATTATACTGAAAATAATAATTAGCAAAATATTCTTTAATCATATTCTGTTAAGCTATAATCTCAGACACAAAAAGTGAAATAGATTGTTGTCACTTTCTGTGTCTTTGGTCGATATCACTTTACATGGGTCCATATAACCACCTATCGACCTACAATGAAGTCCATAATTGTATATCATTAATTTTTTTAAAATAATATTCTAGTTCAACAGAAACAGTGGAAAAGGTAACGATGAAACTGATCTATGGATTGCATACTGTGCATTTCATCTTGGGGATTACAAAAGAACTATGGAGGTCAGTATGATTAGTTTGAAGATTATTCAGCAACGTATATAGGATCCTAGTTTACTTATCTAACAAAATGTAGACATGTATATTACAAAACTTAGATCAACAGTATATTTAAGCCAAAGAAAGTACATGTATTGAATATGATACTGTATACAGGGTTATTTTCACCCTGTGTAATTTTCGCCCTTCTACACTTGCAAACAGTTTTGCCCCATCTTGAATTCGCCCAGACACAGTTGTGTTTAAAGAGAGGTCATTTATAACATTGTAATTCACCCAGTCTTAAATTCGCCTGCCTACAACAAGGGCGAAAGGTGTGAAAATAAAACGGGGGCGAATATTTCCCTGTATACAGTACCCTTTACTGTTGTTTACCTATTGTTTGTTTTCCTACTGCTATTGATTTTAATTTAATGTTTTGACACCTCCAGGAATTTGAGAGAATGACGAGACGGGATGGCTGTCACCCAGACGTGTGGACAAACCTGGCCTGCTGCTACTTCTTTCTCGGAATGTACCCAGAAGCTGACACTGCTTGTGCAAAAGGTAAAAGACTGACAGGTTTTTTTTTTATCTGATTGGGATCAGCTGTTTACTTGACTTTGATCAAAATGATATAATTTTGTTGTTTTAGTGAGAAATTTCAAAACTAAGGTTTTGAACTTCAATTTTCATGGATTTTGTTATAAATCTAGGTTAGAAAAATGACAATGATCTTTATTGATAGCTTATTAGTAGGACCATAAATTGTCCACAAATTAATTGTATTCAATCTATGAAAACTGCTGCCTAGAAATACCACAATAAATGCCAATAAGAGGGTTTTATGGTAGTGTGCCTTGTGTGTTTTGGGGGGTTTTTTGGTGGGGGGGGGGGAGTAATCACCACCAAGAAAATTTTATTGAAATGACTTAATAATTTTTTAATAGGTCCCAAAAGTAAGCTTCAGAATCGATTACTGTTTCATCTATCTCACAAATTTGGGGATGAGAAAAGGTTGATGGGCCACCATCAAAACCTGCAAGATGTGATTGAGGACCAACTTTCACTGGCCTCCATACATTACTTACGGAGCCATTATCAGGAGGCCATAGATATCTACAAACGGATACTGTTAGACAACAGGTACTAGGCTTCTGGCTTGGGGCAAATTGCATTGTAAAGTAATGCATAACATTACCATTACTTCATGAATTTGGGCATTAAATTACCATTACCATTATAACTTTCTTGAAGTAATGCACAACATTACCATCACATGAGTAAAGTAACGCATTACCATTACCATTACTTTGTGAAAAGTCAATAAGTTTTTAAAAATTAATTTTAAGGCTAAATAAAGAGTTTTTGCAAATGTTTCATATATAAAACACACTTTAACCTATCTACATGTCATGTTCACTATCAGGTTTAAATTTAATGACTTATACAAGATTGCTCTTGCACTTTATGATCATCAAAGTTTCAAAGGCTTTGATATACAAGATGCCATTGCCATGGTACTATACATGTACTTTTGAATTTTTTTATATTTTAAAACAGGTACTCATTAATTTTTAAGTTTCCATTATAATGCGCAATGCTTTGCATTCTTTTTTATACTTGAACATAAGATGTATCACTTTTTATGCTACATTTACTTTCAGGTTTCATGTACATGTATCTAACTGTATACGTTGATGCTTAAAAAATTAGAAATTTTTTGTACAATAAACCGTTTTGTTGTTTCAGAGACTTTTTGGCGCTGAATGTGTACGTGGCGCTGTGCTATTACAAACTAGACTACTATGATGTGTCACAGGTAAGCTAATTAAGGGAATCAGTCTAAATGTGTTATAAATTATTAGACATGCTGATGGACAAGGTCGAGGATAGCTTGTTCTTTGTTAGTCTTTCTGTGTTCAGGAAGTAAAATATTTATATACAGGTATATATAGACATTAGTCTACCGTATTAACTTTTCTCAATTTTTACTTACCTGAAAAGTTCAATGACATTAGTAAATGATAATTTAGGGTCAATATCATTCATTGAGTTGATTGAAGGTCAGATTAATTACAATAGTTACAATGAGATCTTGTTCAAGACAATTTTTTTTTTTTTTTTTTTTTTTATAAGATTTCATAAAATATACTGGTAAATGAGTGTTGACATTAATGAATGATATATATACTGGTAAGGTATATGACACATCTTTTGTTTGTTTTGTTTTTTTAATATCCAAAAAATGTTTTTGGATTTGGGAACTTGATTGTTATGTATCAAATACTTGCTTATTTATTAGGAATGGCAATCAAATTAACTACTGGTAGTTAATCATATCAAAATACACAAACCTATGACATATATTGTACATATTATTATTTTGACTATAGTATGCTCTATTATGAGTCACAGATTGACTACAAATATGCTTGGAATAGTCTGTGTACAATATTAACTGCTTTACATTGTTTTATATTTTGTGTAGGAAGTTCTAGCAGTTTATCTCCAGCAGTATCCAGACAGCGCCATTGCTCTGAATCTCAAGGCCTGTAATCATTTCAGACTTTACAATGGCAAGGCTGCAGAGGTAAACAAAAAAAAAAAAATGGCACTCTATGTGGTTCATAGGTGTTGCACAATTTTCTATTTCTTGGCTTTCATCAGCAAAAGTTGGAGGATTTTGTGTTATTTGGCACTGTTCAGATACATTGTTTATAAAGCTAATTTTTATCGATTTTAGGCAGAATTGAAAAGTCTTCAGGAGATGTCCTCGCCTTCCTTTGTATTTGCCAGAGATCTCATCAAACACAATTTGGTAAGCTAATAAGTATGAATATCAGATAAAATCATTCATTTAGTTATACTTAACCCTTTAATATTGTTTGATGACATGGATAAAGTTTCTTTTTAGTTGGTATTTTGATCATGGTAAATGATCATCTTTTTATATACAGGTACATGCACATTCATTTTAAGATTTGATTGGGTATATACTGGTACATATACATGTATATATGGAAGCCTTTAACAGCATTTCATCATATCTTTATCTGTTTTACATGTAATACAGGTATGGGACTTAATGTTCTATTATATAGGTGGTGTTCCGTGGGGGAGAAGGAGCTTTACAAGTTTTACCTCCCCTTATTGATGTTTTACCAGAGGCTAGGCTTAACTTAGTTATCTACTACCTTAAACAAGGTATGTATTAAGTAAACTGTACATAGGCTCAAATGTAAATACCGGTACAGGTATTGATATGATGGACAAGGAAATTTGCTGTAGTTTAATACATGCATTTGATAATAATTGGATTTGTTTCTCTTTCCTCAGATGACATAGCAGAGGCCTACAATCTGATAAAAGATCTGGAACCTACCACTCCTCAGGAGTACATTCTGAAGGGTGTGGTCAATGCAGCTTTAGGCCAAGAGCAAGGATCTGTAAGTTGAACAGGTTATTCAGCAGGGGGAAAGGGAATTGGCACTAGTAATTAAATTGTAACATGCCCATGTTTGAAGAATTCTATAAAATATTTAGAATATTTTCTAATTTTGAAAGTGTGCTTGAAAATATTCTTCTTTTTTATTGTATTATTATTTTTTTTTTTTTTTTGCAGAGGGAACATCTCAAAATAGCTCAACAGTATTTCCAACTTGTTGGGGGTTCAGCTAGTGAATGTGGTATGTACATGTATTCAGTTTCAGAGAAAGAGAGTCTTAAGTTTGCGTATTATCCCTGAGCATTGTACAAGTATCTTCATTATATCTTTCTTGTCTTCCTTAAATTACATATTATCCTAAATGAACAGTGGTATCCTTTTCTGACATTCCCAGTTTCGTTTGTTTCTGTTGATGTATAATAAGGATTCCAGTTTGGAGATTTGTAAGCTCTGTATTTGAGGTGTAATAACATCCAATCTGATTAAAATCAGCCGTTCTGATACGCTACCGCTCTCGAACATCTGAAACAAACCGCTTAGAGGTCACGTCCGAACGACCTTTCGATAAGCCAATCAAATTGTGGCTAGCAAAACTCTGCCAGCAGATAATTTCCCATAAATCTGTGCGGTTATATTTACCTTGCTGTTACTTCACCCGATAGTCTTTAAGAGACGGGGATTCTCATTGGTCAAAAAGGTCACGACCTTATATTTAAATATTTAGATTGTCGGGTCGTTCGGACCTGACCTCTAAGCGGCTTATTTCAGATGTTCGAGAGCGGTAGCGTATCAGAACGGCTGGTTTTAATCAGATTGAATAACATCTATCCGACCTGGCATAGCATCTTTTTATTAAAGATCCAATTGTTACTTACAAAACTCTTGTTTTCTTTTGGACAGATACTATACCTGGTCGTCAGTGCATGTCCTCATGTTTCTTTCTGTTAAAGCAGTTTGAAGATGTATTAATATATCTGAACTCTATCAAGGCAAGTATAAAGATTTTGTGTATTATGTAAATGGAACAAGGTATCTTAGCTGTCAAAGTTCTTCGTAAAAACTAACTTCTGAAGGTATGTGATGTTTTTATGACAATGTCTATTTGCGTACAGAGTTATTTCTACAATGACGACAGTTTCAACTTCAACTATGCTCAAGCTAAGGCTGCAGTAGGAAACTTCAAGGAATCAGAAGAGGTTTGTAGCATCTAATCAAAGAACTCTATTTCTGTTGATTGTTTAGAAATTGCAGAAAATTTTAGTTTCATAAGTTAATCTCATCATCCCTTCAAATAGAATACAAGCAGATTTTGAATTTTCATGAAATTTTCTTGATAAATTCCATTAACAAAGTCACTAGAATTAAGAACAATGTATCATGCAATGATGCAATGTAATGAAAAGGTGTGAAATTTTATAAATAATGTACAAAACGATATAACTACTGTAAATATCATTTATTCATAGAGACTAAAAATCTTCATCCTAGAGATTGTTTCCATTTTAGGTGTTCTTGTTGATCCAGAGTGAGAAGATCAAAAATGACTACACATATCTGAGTTGGCTTGCCAGGGTTTGTAAGTACTTTGATGGGGGTGGTGCTGGTTCTGGAAGGGGTGGGGGGAAAGTAATTTCATTTTGATAGATCCATGACCATTGTTGGCCAAAAAAATAGTGTGGAAGACTGATTTTCTTATGCAAAAATGTTGATGCATATATAGATCAACTAGAGTACATGTATTATCAATTTACAATCATATCTAAAATGTATCTGTCATCATTTGAATTCTCCTTTAAAATGACATATTTTTAATTCTATATGATGTACGGATGCAAAAATTGAGAAATCCATATTATCTTATTTTCCAGACATCATGAACAGGAAATCGAGGCTGGCTTGGGAGCTGTACCTCAAAATGGAGACCTCAGGAGAATCTTTCAGCCTGTTACAACTCATAGCAAATGACTGCTACAAGGTAATCTGACTAATTTTTTTTTCTCCATCTAAAACAGGCTGTATCCAACCACAAACAGTCATATTTTTAGGATTTTGGTAGATGCAGTAAATCAGATGTTCCAAAATATTCATCAAAAGATTGTTTAACTTTTTATATGTGATACTCATTTTAATACCAGTAATTTGAAACATTGCATATGATGGCTCAAGTATACAATGTAACCAGTTTGTTGCTTCATGAATTACTGTATTCTGACTGAACAGCTGCTAAAATAATGTGCATCAAACTGGAACAAATCCTCATAAAACTTGATCCTCTGTAGATGGGACAGTTTTACTATGCTGCCAAGGCCTTTGATGTGTTGGAGAGACTTGATCCTAATCCAGAGTACTGGGAAGGAAAGAGAGGGGCTTGTGTAGGAGTATTTCAGATGATCATTGCGGGACATGAACCAAGGTAATGGACCCCTTAATATCATGAACTTTCAGTGTCATGAGGAGTGATAACTGTGTTTATCACTGTAGTTTAAAAAGTCACTTTTCGGATCAAAAACATGTGAAGTATTTTGACACTTTGAGATGAAATATGAAGATTTCATAGTTTGAACACAAAATTGTCATTGGATTATTCAGATAAACTAAACTGGTTTAAAAATTAACGACAAAATTTCCATGTATATGTCTTTCATTAATGAAATTGATGCTTATTTATAATAATCTTTTAAGGACAATTTGTGTGTCTTTTAATCTACCTATGAATTTTTTCTGCTTTCTATAACTGTTCCCAGCAATCGTTGTTTCCCCTATTAAGTCCCTTAAAAGAAGACAAACATACTTAAGACATTTCATTTCTTTTTTTCTGCAGAGACAAATTACAGGAAGTTGTTCAATTACTCAGAAACACTAGCAACCCTCAAGTTGAATACATAACGCGCACCATGAAAAAGTGGGCTCGTGATAATCAAGTCAACATACAATCCTAGTCAACTCAGCGTTTGATAGAATTTTATAAAAATAGGCATGCTCTATCCTTCAGTTCCTTCGTTGTTTCTGCACAGATTTATTCCTTATTTTTTATGTTGTGGAATATATTTTGGTATTGTATAGATGCTGGTCATTTAAACAAGTTGATTGCCTTGCTCCCATAACATAAACATTCCAAGTAAAAATGAACAAAACTAAATCCATGTAAAATATGTCAATTGTTTTAAACAATTATGTAGATGGTTGTTTGTGTGTGTAAAACTAATCATTTACAAAATCATTCGCCAATCAACGCTTTATCAAACTTTATTTGGTTTAATGATTTTGGTTTGTTATCAAAAATTGCAGTAAATCTTTGATTTATGTATTCAAAATTTTTAATATATAACCTTGTAGGCTTATATCATATAAGAATAAAAAGATCTGAAGGTCTATCAGCCAATATATATTTAAAAAATTATGGAAAATAATTAGTCAATGCCAGCTGATTTGCACTCATATAATTTCATATACATTGTATATTACTAATCATTTATTCATACAATATATTTTTCTAGTACGGTACATTTTATTAGTTTCAGAAGTATAATACCAGTATTTGCTGTTATTAATTTGGAATATGGTTTTATTTTTTTTTTCTTACATGAATTATTTCCCTTTATCACTAGCAGTGTGATGATGCAGTAGTGGCTTAGCAAAATAGCATGCTGAATTTTTAACCTCTAATTGTAGGGACACTTTGAGGGATGTGATTAATATGCTCCGAAACACCAGTAATCCCCAGGTGGAGTATATCATCCGAACCATGAAGAAATGGGCCAAGGAAAATCTGGTTCCTCTTCCGTAGTGTGTGTGTGTCTACTATTAGTTTTGCAAACTAACAATTCAACTGCTCTGTTTTGTTTTAGAACATCATCTTTATTGTAGAGTTCTGATTCTAGGTTCAGATTAATCAGAACAAACATCAGAATCAGAGAAAGAGCAAATGGTTCATATTTTATACAGATGCATGTTAAAAACTGCATGTTTCTTAAAGCATGTGATATTTTGCACTAGATTGCATGAAATTGTTGTATATTTTTATTGCATGGAGGTTATTTCTTAGGGGGTTGGGGTTGGGGGATGATTTGTTGATGAGGAAATGACAGCCTATGTATATTACAGCAGTGTATCAGGATTACTGAGGATTGATGGAACTGTTGTATGTTTATTGATTTTTACGTTTTACAACCATGAATTGTCCGTCCAATGACTGTACAGTGTGTATATTTATGAGTAAATTATTCTGGAAGACTGTACAATCTAAATGAGGAAATAAACATGAAATATACTGTCTCATTTTTACTTAATACCCATAGAGTGATTTGACTTTCATATAAAATGTATACAAGGGAGGCTAATCCTACTAAAGTGGAGAAAATGAAAACTAAGTCAATAATGAAAGGGGAATCTGGTTTCGCAGTTAATTTTGTCAAGGTTACTTTCCAAGAAAGGGGAAAAAGGTAGGGAAGAAAACATCCTTTAAATCCTTTAGAAAAATCAGTATTCCAAATATGCATCAAAGAACCCATCCCTTTTTTGATGATGGAGACAGCAGGTTATGGAGGAGAGGACGACGAAAATAGCGGAATAACCAGTAGCCATCTGTAGTGGTATTAATGCAGATAAAACCAAATTTCTCAAGTTGTATCAAAATCCAACGTTTATTATTTTCACAAATATACATGAACTCTCCAAGAACGTTACAAATATATACATGTATATAAATCTCGTGTATAAATATCAAATTAGTTACATCACAATATTCATAACAATAATGATTCTCAAACAAAAAGAGGCGTATTGCCAACAACAACAAACAAACACATAAAATGAAAAAAAAATTAAAAACAAAATAAAACAAAAATTACGACCAATACACAAAGGGAAAACGAACGGACACATAAAAACTTTTTTAAAAATCATAAAACAAACTTCACAGAAAAAGGAGGCATGCTTTCACAGACTTTTATTCATAGAGGCTTGTGTAAATATGACGTCGGTTCGGAACTATATAGGAAGGTCGGCAATAATATGCTTCTTTTTTGTTAGGTAGTTCGACCGAAAGTTTTAATGTTATTTTCTATTCAAAACTGTATTTTCCGCTACATGAAGTCGGAGTTTCCCATTGTTGGAGATGGCTATGAGAGATAACAAAGGTGCCCCTTTTACTGATCTGAAAAAGAGAGAAGGACAAACAATCTTAATATTATCGATTATCAGGTATTTGCAAAGAATGTAACACACAAGAACTTGCCAAAACGAAGTCACAAGCCAGATAAACATAAAGGTGCAAGCTATTTGAGTGCAAGTGCATTTATTTTGGCCTGAGAAAAGAATGCAATACATACATTCTACGAATTGTAATAAGTCACTGAGGGCATACACTTGTCCCTTGGCGGTGTCTGAGGGAGAGCAACCACCTGTAAAACAGGGCGCTGTCTGAATACTCGGTACAGAGACAGGGGCATGCAGAAGCAGGCACGTAGCATCGGGGTTTTTTTTCGAAGTGGAGGGGCCATGCAAAAGTTGAGGGGTCATTTAGCTCGTAAGTTTATCTTTTTATAAATTAATAGAAGAAAATGGTACACTGTATTGTGGATGTGGCCAGCCCTTCACACCCCTCCCCGCTCCCACAATCCTGCTACCTGCCTGCATAGTTATGAAGTAAAAGCTCTTTGATCCGCTCCCAGTTAGATATCTAATGAAGAGAACACCCGGGGTGGATCAAAGAACTTCTTCAGAATATCTATAAGTGAAATACTAGTACTAGCGTCTAAGTAAGAGTGTCCATTCTAGTGAAAGTTTTTTTTTTTGATGTTCAGAAATAAGTATATGCAAAGTTCTAGTTTACTAAGGATTACTAAGACAAGAAGATGAAAGACACACGCACCTCAGCAGTAACACACACGCACTAAATATATACATGTTCAATACATGGATGGAAACGCATCCGCTATGTTACAATGCATGTAAGATTATAATAGTCAGACAATAGGTCAACAAAATCTTTTATAATAATTTTTGAATAGGCTGAAACGATTTCTCTTTTACGCAAAAGGGATCTTGATCTTGATCCCTTGTTGTGACGTGCCTGGTTTTAGCCAAGGTTAAAGTTGCGCGTAGACATAAACAATATTTCCTTTTATCGATGATATAAAGATGTTTGTTTGTTTGATGTTGATTGCACTTTTCTCGCAATGCTAAAACAATGCAATGAGTTTAGACCGAGATTCGTAAAATAAAGTTGTCTCTAATGATGGTTTACAGTAACTCATTAGGGTAAACAATCTACATAGAACTGTCTTGAAGACCCGGAATATCATTCTCATATTTAGCGAAAATAAAACGCACGTTCATTAAGTTTTAACGAATTGGTCCCAACTCGAATAGTTGTGCAATATTCTTACCGAAAATAAACCGGATAACGTGTTTTGTCAGAAAACAAAAAGAAAACCGTATATCTAATTTCTTTTAATTATGTATGCCGATGAAAACTCTCGATCCGGCAATAGTTATACAAGTATCTGGATCTTATAGCCAACAACTTGGACCTCATCCCCACATATAAAATATACCGTGGATTTTCAATTAGACACTACCTGAGGCTTCGGAATAGTTGAGGGACTGTTGGAGGATTTTGAAAGACCTTGACTGTACGTTGGGGTTGGTGTATCCACGGTAGGCCGTTGATTCTTCTTCCACTGTGGATTGGCTAGATTCGGTCACGTGGTGTGACAGTCGAGCATCAACGTGATCGCCCTGTCCCAAATCAACCACATTTCTGACAAAAAAAAACCAACCAAATGTCATTAAGATACATAACTTGACACGTGATGTACACAAAGAGTCGTGACTCAACTCACAGGGGCATCTTATCCGCTCTGCTATCTGTGAGATATATATGAATAATATGTGTATTATTTAAGAAATATGGAATCATTCTTTGAGTATTATGAGGTGATAATTTCGGTCGGGGCGTGGTCAAATCTATCATAAAGCCCTTCGGGCTTTATTGGATTTGACCACGCTCCGACCGAAATTGACACCTCATAATATTCAAAGAATGATTCCTTATTACTTATATTTATATTATTTCCATTTTGTACACTTTAAATTAACATTAAAAAAAAAACCACATACTATTTTTTCATGTAGCATGTGCTATGTATTACTACGCGGCGCGGCCAATAACCGTTTCTCGATTATGCTATAGGACACGCCCATTTTGTGTCATTCATCTTTTATGAAATTATTGGGTTATAGGTTTCAAAATTGATTCGTAATGTTATCACAGTCAAAGGCAGTTGAAAATGTAAATACTAATCATATATATGTCATCACAGGCACCTGAATTTTTATCAATCAGTCGCTTAATAAGCCAAATATAAAAAAAATTCTACTTGGATTATGTAGCGACTGATTGATAAAAATTCAGGTGCCTGTGATGTCATAGAGAGCAGAGCGGATAAGATGCCCCTGTGCCCAACTTACAATGAATATTTACCTCTGAACGACGAAATCTAGTTCATTTCCGGCCCTTATGATTTCCATTTTGGCGTCTGGGTGGTTGAGATATTGTGCTGGGGTGTTCCCTATCCTTATAATACCATCTCCCACACGTAGTCCACTTTTGTACGCAATACTTTTGGGATTTACCTGCAAGGAAAATACAGTACCAGGCAATTTTGTCAAAAATCATGTTAGGTAATTTTTGAAGAAAAAAATAACATTCCTTGCAAAATTGTTCAGATTCATTAAAGATGTAAACACCAATAGTAATTTAGCAGATTTGGTGATAAAAAAGGGATTATCATATTATTAAATGTTTTACAAATCTTGATTTGCCGAACTGTTCGCTAAGATATACTATATATAAATATATTGGATGGTAAACAACAGATACCCCCTTCTGTAATAAATTAGAAAACCAATCTTAATCGACATTCTGACACGTTCATTTTCACTTATCTATAGCATTGTTTACGTGAAATTTCAGCCCCTGATCTAAATAACCGCTGATAACATACAGATGCAGGCTGTATTGCCTTAGTTGTGTTTTTGTGCATGTGCTGTGTTGCTTACAGCGACATTCACGTCTTGTGAGCCGACTCTCTGAACACGACAGACAACCTTCAACTGCTTACTTCATCAACAATATTCAGCGTCTGTCAGAAACCCCCAAACATAGCATACTGAGCCACTTTAAGAAAATAAATACTATTGAATAGAGAAAATGTAGACGAATCATTTGGTATTTTTGATGGTTGCAAATACAATTACTAGTATATAGCTGGTTCTTCTGTCAAAAAATGTGTAATAAGAGTACAGAGGCGCAACCATCTGAACACTCGGGATTAATTTTGCTCTCGTTTTCTTGTGAAACGAATTATGGCTGATCTGAGTTCTGCAAAGTGCCTTATGGTACCTGATGGAAAGCTATTTGCAGTGGTTAAGACGAACAGATGTACAAATAGTAAGCGTTGATATCGGGAGCAGGGGCTAAGAGAGGGAGAGAGAGAGAGAGAGAGAGAGAGAGAGAGACGGGCGGACAGAAGGACGGACAGACAGAATCGCCATTTTATAGATTGCCGATCGGAGCATTTTTAAGATTAATAGAAATAATTACTGTTCTGTTATTTTTGGTTGAAATATTTCAAACCAGAAATAAAAATAATACTTTGTTTCTGTTCCATTTACTAAACAAATACCGTGTAATATGGGCCTTAGACGAGTTGGAGAGATCCCAGATTCCCTTACCACCCCAGAACCTGTTTGATCCAGATACGAACACCGAGGGAAGGGAGCTACTTGTTGAACATGAAACCAATTTGCAAGAGGGCTTATCAAAATAGCGAAGCACACGGATAAAGATATTTATTAGCAGCGGGCTATCCTGATGAATATCTAAAGGAGCAAAAACACAACTACATAAACACATGGTTTTACGATGCTAATCCTTGGGGGAGTTTACCGGTTAAAATCCCTCCTGTAACCTCTGCTTTCAATCGGGTCAATGTCTCTAAATGACACTGACATGTAACGATGAAGATACAATTGCCAAGTTAACGGGGTGCACCGAAAGGTTGCAACAGGTGGTCCTAAAATAATCATGTAAAGTCTCGACAAAAGATTCATAAAAATGTTTTTAAAACGCGATTTCATTTGTGGCCTTGCATATGCAGTTGATGAAACAAGGCAAGGACGCTTACTCCTATACGGACGGATATCGTATTTCCAATACTGTACGTAGTATATACAATCGGTTTCTTACCTTCTGAATATATAAACACGAGCCTTGGTCATATCCCCCCTGCATGGTAAATCCCCACTGTGACCCGGACTGGTTCCTCCTCAGACGGACGAGTATAGGACCGTCACTCATTTTGAACACTTTCCGGAGGAAAAAAAAACCAGCAGCAGACCTCAAGATTTGGTTCGTGTTTTGCGCGAGTAGGCAGGGGGTTGTAATATCTATATCTCCCGAATACAACTCGCCGAGCCTGCAGCCACCGTGTAAACATACAGCATATGTTAGGAGAATTTATATAGGTTCTGATGCTTCGACTGGCGAGTGTCAGCAAAGAATTATGTCAAGTGTCCCCCTCTCCGCCCCGTGTCCTGTTGTTCTCTGAACCGCGACTAATAGTACTTAAACAGAGAATTGAAACATTAATTTATTTCGTCATTTGAAGGAGAGATCTTAGAAAGGTTCAAGAGATCTGCGTCACTCAAGACAAAGTTTTTCTGCTTAAAATTCTTTCTTATTCAGTAAATTCAGTCAGTTTTATGATAAGAGTATGTTGTTGCGTATGTTAGGGTAATTAATGTTTTTTAGAAAGTTTTATACATATTATGTAATAGAATTGAGCGATTCAGACAAGTAGACCTCTATGATTTATACTGTATGTTACATAATCCTATAAAGATGAACCGTGATGTTGTATTTAAAATATATTTTCTTTAATTATAATGGGCGGTTTTAAAAGATATGCTCCAGTATTATCTGGCCTTTCGGGCATATAATATAAGGGGGAAAATGATAAAGAATTTATAAATTGGAATGTTATAAAACAGTTTGTCAGTTATCATGGTAGAACTATAAACAGAGTGAAAAGCAGTGCGAGGTAAAACGTGCGCGTTTATGTAAAATGTACTACAGTGTTTATATATCACACGATTACGTCACTTTTTATATGGAAAAGAAATAGATAACAGCCCAATTTGGTTTTGTCTTTTTAATATATTTGACAGAATACAAGTGTTTGATTTTGAAAAAAAGTTCTAAATTAGCATTAAATACTATCCACTTTCGTCTGTCGTCGTCCGTCGTATGTCATGTGTTGGTCTACTTTTGAACATTTTAAACGTCTAAACAAAGCTTATATATATATATATATATATATATATATATATATATATATATATATATATATATATATATATATATATATATATTCAGAAAAAAGAAAACCTTGTCAAATAATGAACACTCATGGTCCCTGGGCCAAAGGTTCTGATAAGGTGTATTGGCTATATATTGTGAAAATGCATTGTTCGTTTAAAAAGTTTTGTCTATTTCCTAGAAATTGATCATACAAACTAATTACATGATGAGCAAAATTATGTCCCAGAAGAAATGCACGACCTCTGACAATTTATTTATTATGTTTAGAAAATAAATCTACTCTTGAACCCCTGAATAAAACTCGGGACAGATTTTCACAAAATAAAGAATTTCATTTATTTGAATACTCCGAGGTTTCCCAACTTAACCAGTGTATATTTTTTGATATGGCCAATTCAATTATAAATCGCACAGTGCCTCCTTATAATTGTTGTCACAATATCCGTATTGAAAATTGATCCGCGCCGGGGTTCATTCTTCAACGTTTAATATTAAACCGGGATGCGTTTTGTCCACTGTAAATTGAGACCCGGGCAAAAATTGTGAAATTTATATACCCGGGGTCATTTTCAACAGCGTGCAATTGATATTTTTTTCTAATCTCTGATGACCTTAACCCGTTGGAAATCGACCAAGTTGAAATTAGCCCCTACTTTAGAATTTGGAACTGTCTATATATGAAATGGAAGTTGCATGTTCAAGGCGATTAAAAATATCGTGCAATTTCCGATGTCATTCGTTCATATTGTCATATTTATGCTCTCTGACTGATGTATAATAAAAATGTTTACTTGTCAGAAAACAGTAATAAAAACTAAGTATTAACTTTGTACACTTTTATATAATTAAACTGTAAAAAAAAAAATATATAAGACGATGGCCATTTAACCCTGAATGGGTGTAAGTAGGCGGGGGCGGGCCTGCAAATTTGAGGACTGATTATTTTATTTCCATTTTTTCCTAGGACAAAATACTTATTTCAACGCGATGAAATACAGATTATTTGGTTTCTTTATACTAGAAACATTTGCAAAATTTTAAGGAAAGGAACACTTAAAAGTCAAACGGGGATGGATTGCACCAAGGCAATGGTTGGCTTTAATAATACAATGAGGCAACATCCAGTAAATGCCATCACTGTTAGCCTATTGTCGATTTGTCGTATTGTAAACTTTAAATTCATCTACTTTTTTTGGTAAAATTTTAATATATACCTGGTATATTGATTCTTGGTCAATCGTTGAATTAATCATAGCTATATATAATGCTATCATTATGTTCAATGGTATTTGCTGGATAATTTGCTCTTGAATTTAGAATCTTTCATGATCTAAGTTCCACGGCGCGCTCAATTTTCAACGGACTAAGGTTATAATTCATCTAATGGTCTCAATGTTTTGTCATTGCAAGGCTCTGACAACGAAAACCAACAATATAGAAGAAGTAAAAGATGTAAAGAGTTTACAGACGGTTAGACAGACGGACGGACGATGGACAACAGGTGACAGTGTGAAAAAAGGCCACAGGTCAATTTTCAACACGGATCAAACTTTTTCGTTACAGCTATAGCTCATCGCCACCCCCTTCCCTCGTTAACCATAGGTAGCTAAACACAGTTTCGTATAAAATCCAGAGGGTTTTTCTCTGGGAAAAAGCATGATGGGTAGGGATTTTCCTGCTATTTTTATACGGTATACATGAAAATGAAATTTTAAATTCTTAATTGCATAATATAGAGGTTTATCTTTCGAATACATGCAAAAAGTGTGTAGAAAAATTTTAAAAATTAATTTTGTGAGACTCTAAAACAAAGGGAGGTAACTCCAAAAACATCCGGATTTTACGCGTGCAGAATTTCATGAATTTTTTAGTGGTTAATATAGCTCTTTTAAAAGCTGGCGAATGTACCCTGAAAATACTATAAAACGATGCCTAAGGACTTGCTCTTAAAAATGCACAGAAATTAAAATAGCTGATTTATTTCCATTCTGCTTCTACGGGGAGCCTAAAATTCATGGGTGTACTGCATTTAGACGCAATCTTTTGTCTATTTTCCTCATGTTTTGAGTGCCAAAAAAATTCTAGCATTGTTACATATGCATTATTCTTAAATATTTACAAAATTCACAATTTTATCTTTCCATTGGTACATAGATATTAATGTAACACGTTTTTACAATTTATTTTTTTAAAGGGGTCATTTTTGCTTGTCCCTAATCTAATAACGTCCTTATAACGTTACATATAAAACTGTGTTTTGCACCCATACATAGGCTGTCCATGTCTGTATTTACACCAAATGTGCACTAAATAGAACTACAATGTTAAGTGCCATTATATATAGATTATTTACAACTCATACTCAGGTGACCATTAAGACCCATAGGCCTCTGCCAATATGTCTCATTATGCATTATGACAGACTGGCAATGCAACATCAATTTCCAGTCTTTGACTCATTCTATTCGGGTTCGGTGTGTCAATAACATGCCATGGCGGCAAGTTTGTTAGAAGATAATTTGCGGTCTCTAAACGAATGTTTGACGACTGCAGACAACTCATCAAAAGAACAAGCAGATAGTATTGTTGCAGATATAAGTCAAATATGTATCAACGAGTCGACAGACAAGGATATAGGTACGTGACACGAATGGTCTTAGTCAGGAAAACTTGTTTTGGGGTGTGTGTGTATTGTTGTTGATTTTAATCATTAGGTGCAGTTCTTAAAGAATTTTCAAATGCTTGGATTTTTTCTGTTGTGATATTATTTCTTTTTTTTTTAACTGTATGATAATCTAATTTGCAAACTTTAACTGCTGCAGTTTTATTTATTTCATTCA
Organism: Magallana ariakensis; assembly: GCA_020458035.1. NCBI lineage: Eukaryota > Metazoa > Mollusca > Bivalvia > Ostreida > Ostreidae > Magallana > Magallana ariakensis. The sequence continues at coordinate 32,670,804 of CM035817.1, forward strand.
TACATTTGTTCAGATTGCCTTCAACTTAGTCACTGTGAACCTGAGATAATCAGTCAGGTCTGTCCCAAGTCATTGTTTCTGTCAATTTCTAATAAAAAAAAATTACCTGTCAATTAAGTATAATTGAAATTGATGAAAGGGAAAAATTGAAGATTTCTTCATTGACACATAATCTGTTTTTACCCAGAGCAAGATCGAAAATAAAATATTTTACAGAGATTTACACAGAAGCTTGAGGACAGGACCCAAAACCCCCCCACCCACCCAACCCCCCGATTTAAACCCCCGGGGTAGTTGACTTTTTGATAGAAATTCCTTTAAAGTCATGTACACAATATGTTCCAATTTAAATATCTAAAAATTAACGGAAAATAAATGATTAATGTAACCACCCCCTTGCATATAAAAAGAGGAAAGGTATGCCACTCTGGTTTGTTTACATTACTACCCCTTCATCATTTTTGGACTATAAAATGTGTATCTGCTTTATATATCCAACAAGCACAGGATGATATTATCGCAGTAAAAATATCTCTTCCTCATTATGCTTTTAAAATGAATGTATGTTTTTCTGTAAACCTACTATATCATGTTAAACGAGTTTTTCGAAGACAAGCTAGGTAACTGTGACGGAAGTCAACATCTTTCAGTGACGTATATGTACACTTATGAAGGATAAAATCCAAGGAGTCTTTTTGCGCGCCAATAGAATTAAATTTATTTTCTCTGTCATTATCGTACCAAAGTGACGGATAGATGTTTACTTCCGTCACAGTTACCTAGCGGAGTGGCATACCTTTCCTCTTTTTATATGCAGGTTGGGGTTGTTTTAAATAAATCTTTTATTTTCCATTTAATTTTCATATATTTGATATGTAACATGTTGTGTACATGACTTCAAAGGAATGTTACGAAAATAAATTCGTACATCTGTCATACCATTCATATCCCTAAAAGCATTAATAAACTAAGAAGTGAAAACCCACACAATTCATACAAGGGAAAATAATTAAATTATGACTAATGTTTTTATGATATTAAATCACATTGATATATATTGATATAATTACCGAGGTATCGTCATAACTAACGGGAGTGAATTACCCGAGTTTCCTCGACGATACATTTGGTCTTATTTATAGTTCCATGCATCGTCAAACCCTTTCGTTTCATTGAGTTCCTCAATCACAACTCCCTCTATTGCTTTTCAATAATACATATCGTCAAAATGCCGTTATTCACGTGTTTCAGTTCTCCCATCTTGTTTACTGCTTTCCCCATTATGGCGGGTTTGTATAGCATGCGGTATGACGTCATAACGGCCGAGCCCGATGCTTTATAACCGGCCTGCCAGCTGATTTTTAGGCAGACGGTCGAGTCCACATCTGGACGACATCCACACACTGGAAATGACCGTGGAAATTTCCCGTTGGGTAAATGCTCGATAATTTAGCAGTGGGAGCTGATGCAATAACCTTCTTTTATTAATCAATTTATTATATTTAAGTATATAGACTACAGGGGAAGGATTGTATAGGAACGGGACTCCCGCACGGTTAAGCGGGATATTTAGAGCTATATTTATTAAGGGTTTTGACTATTTGTAATATTTGTATTTTAATCCCATCAAGTTGGGAATTAATTTATGTCATATTTACACTCCCAGAGTCTTGGGACTATCCTCGTTTAATAAACTGAAATATCTATATTTTATCTGAATCCTGACTTTGAGTTTTCTTTGGTACCAATATACAGATTTGGGAGACCCACAAGTTGCGTTTCACAACATCCCGGGTTATATATAAAACCCAAGTTCATTAAAATATAATTTATAAGCGGGACAGTTTTAAAAACGCAACATTGGTGTCAGAAGTGGGATATTTTTTTTTATTCCCAATATATCTGATTGGACAAAGAACATAAACTCAAAATAACATTTTTTTAGTAGTAATTTTTCTATAAATTTTTGTGTAAAAATGTCCCGGGAGAATAGTCCATTGGGAGATTCCGGTGAGATAATCTTCAATCCAAGATCAGTTGGGATAAGTGAAGATGCATCTCAAGGGGGGAGTGACTTCAGAAATTCTTGTTCTCCCGATTTATCATCAGCTCCCACAGCATCTGAAAATGTAAATGAATTATTGTTAAAAGCTATTGAAACAATGAATAGGGATGTGGTTTGCATGAAACAAGATTTGGGTGAGGAATTGTCCCACATTAGGGAAACGTCCCGAGGTTTACAAGAGAGAATTGGGATGCTGGAAAACAATGTTAATGTAAATTCCCAGTCAGAGTATGGGAGACATACAGAACATGTAAATCCCAGGCATTTACCATTTGTAGGGGCAGGGGAGAGTTTCCACTATGACAGAGTCCCATACCCCCCATTTCAAAGGGTCAATAGAAATGAAAACAGTCGTCAAAATATGGTGTTCAATCCAAAGCCCACAGTATCTCTAAAACCTCAAACATATGATGGGTCTGAAGATTTTGAGGAATATTTATCCCAATTCAAAATACTGGTTGATTTGCATGGGTGGGATTATTGCACCAAATCCCTTTATCTGGCCAGTAGTCTTACTGGGAATGCTAGAGCAGTATTGGGAGAGCTAAGTGAAATTCAAATAAGGGACTTTGATTCCCTAGTCAAAGTTCTCAGCATGCGCTATGGGTCAGTGGAAAGATCAGAAATGTTCAGGGCAAAACTGAAAAATAGAGTAATGGGAACCAAAGAATCTCTATCGGAACTATCCCAGTCTATTAAAAAGTTAGTCCGTCAAGCCTATCCTACAGGTGACCCAAACTTGTTAAACATTTTGGCACTCGATCATTTTATAGATGCCCTCCCAGATCCTAACATGCGGTTACGGCTCAGAGAATCCCGGGTAAGAGATATAGGGGAGGCTGAAATTATGGCCATAAGATTGGAAACATACAAAATGGCAGATGCCCAGAGGCAAAAACCAATAAACGTTGTTTCTTCCAATGCCCCAAAAGATGAAAATAAAGAAATTATATCTCTCCTGAAAAACATTCAGGATACCCTAAGTCAAACAAACCAGAACTCCCAAAATTTTGGTAGACTTCCACAAATGCAGAGAAATCCCAGTTTCAGAAATTGTGACAATGGGAGAAGTTATCAAAATAGGTATAATGGGGGAAATAATCAGTTCAGAAACCATAATATGGGAATCCCTCAGTGGAAAAACCATAGGTTTAATGACAGCTATCACTCTCAAAATAGAGACCAGTCAAACGGTCAAACGTCGGGTTTAAGGGGCGAAAGTCGGCGTCCTATGGCAACAAGCCTCGGAAACAGTCAATAAAGAAAACTAAAGGGGAAGATCCGGTATCAAGAGATAAGAAAACAGAGTGTACAATTGAAAATGAAAGTATTGAGAAGAGTAAAAATAATCCCATCCCTACACTTCCTAAGTCAGTTCCCAAGAGCATAATAGTGGGAGATGTAAAACAAGGCAATGAAGGAATTTTTATAACAGGGAAGATTGGGAATGCTAATACAACAATTTTAGTGGATACCGGATCAAGTGTGACAATTATTAACCCCAAATTATTAAGAGAAGTAGATTTAGAAAATAGATCAGATTTAGTTATAACTGAAAGTAGCCTTAGATTGAAATCAGCTAAGGGAGATGACATCCCAGTAGTGGGAGAGTGTACACTCAGTATTTTTCTTGGAAATATGGAATATTTCCACAATGTAGTCGTAGCAGAAATTGAAAATAGTTGTATATTAGGAGTTGACTTTATGTCAAAGTTTGCTTGTGGTATTTGCATGAAGCAGAGATTATTTAGGATACAGGGAGTAGAGATCCCTTATTTTAGTGACCAATCAGAGATTACGGAATGTAGCAGAATTGTTTTATCAGAGGATTTAGTTGTTCCTCCCAATTGTGAATTTGTAGCACCCGCTAGAGTAGAGAGCCCTAATTTTTATAGAGGGCCAGCTATTGTTGAACCAGTAGAGAAATTTATGGAGAAGAAAAATGTACTTGTGGCAAAGTCATTAGTTAAGGTGTCAGGGGAGAATGTCCCATTACGATTTTTGAATTTTAGTTGTGAGAGTTTAAAACTCTACAAAGGGAGTGTGGTAGCTACAATTGAAAGAGTTGAAGATGTAGATGTAGAAAATACTGATACAGAAGTAGTTAGGTCAGTGTGTTACAGAGATGAGGGGGATCCCTCGGCTTTACCAGATCATTTAGAACAGATTATTGACAAGGTTCATGAGAGCATAAGTGTTGAAGAGAAGCAAAAATTAGCAAACTTTTTGAAAGAATACCAATCAAGTTTTTCATGTTCATCATCAGATATGGGAAAGACAGACTTAGTTAAACATTCCATCAATACGGGTAATGCAAGACCCATTAAACAACCCCCTAGGCGTATTCCCTTAGCCAAAATGGCCGAAGTGAGAAGGGAGATAGATGATATGTTAGAAAGGGAAGTTATTGAGACATCAGACAGTCCATGGAGTTCTCCCATAGTCCTTGTTAAGAAAAAGGACGGGACAATCCGGTTCTGTATAGACTATAGAAAAATAAATGATGTCACTGTTAAAGATAGCTATCCTATACCTAGAATTGATACTACGTTAGATGCGTTGTCTGGAGCAAAATGGTTCTCCACTATAGATTTAAAGAGTGGGTATTGGCAGGTGGAGATGAAACCTGAAGATAAGCCCAAAACTGCTTTTTCAATCCCGGGGGGTGGTCATTGGCAATTTTTGAAAATGCCATTCGGCTTGTGTAATGCCGGAGCCACTTTTGAAAGATTAATGGAGAGAGTTTTGTCTAACCTCTCCTGGAAGGTCTGTTTGGTATATTTAGATGACATTATTATATTGTCCAAAACTTTTGATGAACATTTAGAGAATCTGACACAAGTTTTTGAGAGGTTAAAGGGTGCAAATTTAAAAATGAACCCAAAGAAATGTATTCTTTTACAAAAAGAGGTATCCTTTTTAGGACACATTGTTAGTGAAGAAGGGATAGCTACTGACCCTTCAAAGATAGAGGCAATAAAGCACTGGCCTATTCCTAGGAGTGTTAAGGAAGTTCGAAGTTTCTTAGGCCTATGCTCGTACTACCGGAAGTTTATCTATAAGTTTTCAGACATAGCTAGGCCACTGCATAAGCTTACTGAGAAAAACAAAAGGTTCGAATGGAACGAAGATTGCAACAGTGCATTTGACAAACTAAGGAGAGCTTTGATAAGTACTCCCATTCGGTCATATCCCAATGAGGACGGGTTATTTATCTTAGATACCGATGCCTCAAACATGGGACTGGGAGCAGTTCTCTCTCAAGAGCAAGATGGGGTTGAAAAGGTCATCAGTTATTATAGCAAAACTTTTAGCTCAGCTGAACGGCGATATTGCGTCACGAGACGGGAATTGCTGGCCATAGTTAGCTCCATTAAACACTATCACCATTACCTATATGGGAGAACCTTTAGGGTGAGAACAGATCATGGATCTCTAACATGGCTGCTAAACTTCAAAAATCCCGAGGGACAAATAGCTCGCTGGTTCGAATTCTTATCATCCTATGATTTTAAAATTGAGCACCGGGCAGGTCGTCTGCACAATAATGCAGACGCACTATCCCGCAGACCCTGTTTTTGCGAAGACCAAGATTGCAAACATTGTAGCAAGGCAGAGGACAAATTTGAGCCCACTGAGTCAATCAATGGTCAAATAAAACAGCCCCTATGTGATTTAATCACTGAGGTATCGAAAACCTGCTCTGTTCAAACAAGGTCCGAGATGAGAAATACCCAAGATATGGGAAACCCCAGTGAACCTTTAGCAGAAACACAAAATCCAGATATAAAGGATTCAGAGATTGAGAACAAAATAAAATCCTTGCAAACTAATGACCCTGACCTAAATGAAATTATTAAATGGGTAGTTAATAAACAAAAGCCCCAGTGGGAAGATATATCACATACTAGCGAAACGCTGAAATACTATTGGGTTAGGTTTGATTCACTCTCCCACAGTGATGGCGTGCTTTATCACAAATGGGAAGGTATTGTACCGAAATATCAAACTGTACTCCCTAAATCCCTTGCTTGGGAAGTTTTAGTGAATATCCACTGTAATATAACAGGAGGCCATCTGGGTGTGAACAAAACTCTGTCCAAAGTCCGTGATAAATATTTTTGGCATAAAATGTCTCAAGATGTCAAAAACTTTTGTAACGCCTGTGATAAATGTGGGGCCAGAAAATCTCCCAATAAGGCACCAAAAGCCCTATTACAGAAATATGTTGTGGGCGTTCCTATGGAAAGATGGGCCATTGATATACTGGGACCCTTACCCCTAACTCCCAAAAAGAATATGTATTTAATGGTTGTGGGAGACTACTTCACTAAATGGATCGATGCAATCCCTGTGAAAAATAAAAAGGCAGTTACCATTGCACATAAATTTATCACCCATATAGTTGCCATATTTGGGGTCCCTATGCAAATTCACTCTGACCAAGGGCAAACATTTGAGTCCGAGGTGTTTAAAGAAATATGTCAGATTTTAGGTATAGATAAGACCCGAACTACACCCTATAGACCACAATCGGATGGCATGATAGAGAGGGCAAACAGGACAATTGAAAACATGCTTGCCACCTTTGTTAGTAAAAATCAGAAAGATTGGGATGATTTAATACCTTTGCTTATGCTGGCTTATAGATCAGCTACCCATGAGGCAACAAGTGTGAGCCCCAATGAGATGGTGTTTGGGCGCTCTGCAACTCTCCCTGTAGATCTGGTTCTGGGTCGTCCTGATCCTGAAAAATATGAGCAGATATTGAGCTCTGAATATGCAAAGAATTTATCAAATAAACTAGATAAAATTCACGAATTTGCTCGGGGTAAACTAAAGATTTCTTTTAACAATATGGCAAGGGATTACAATGCTAAAATACAACAAAATTCATACAAACCCGGGGATGCTGTATGGGTCTTTTTCCCAAATCAAAATATGGGACTTAAAAAGAAACTATCATTGAAATGGCACGGGCCCTACATAGTATTGGAGAAAGTAAATGATGTTCTGTATAAAGTGGGAAAACATGGAAAACACAAGGGGAATATAATCCACCACAATAGACTTAAACCATATCAGGGATCTGACAAACCCAAATGGTTCATGCTATCCAAATCCCAGTAAAACAGTTCAACATTTACAAATATCAGTTTAAATCAAATGGTTCTTAACTTAAAATTTTATCCATTAGGTTCAGCGTTACCAATGCCTGCTATGCACAGAGCAGAGGGCCTTTACACAGATGATGCATTGCGAGAGACATATAACCTCAGTGCATTCCGGATTCGGCTTTAGATGCACAGAATGTTTTGAGATCTTCAGTAGGAGAGATCAAAAGCACTCCTGTAAAGATCATAGAGTGACTGTAGTAAAAAGGGCAACGGGTACTTACACGGAGGAAGAAAAGAAAGAGTTTCTAAGATTCCAGAAATCCCGGGTGCAGCACGTCAAACCGTTTATGCAAGAAACAAAAACAGATTTGTACCCAAAGACCAACAGCAAGAAGAGGACTATATGCGTGGAACCACCCTCCACTTTATATAAAAAGAAGAAAAGAGTCTCCCTGATGAACAAACCCGGAAGTACTGGAGATGCGGGCAACGCCGAGGCCCCCACACAGGCCACAGAAACGGTTGGCCCTCCACCAGAAGTCATACGACAACTAAAGGAAGCTGCCGTCATTGTGCCTCCTGCCGCAGATCCTCTTCCAAAAGCTGCACAGGAAGTCCCGCCACCCAATCCGGCTAAAGAGCCAGTACTCACCATCACTTCCGCCAGGAGACGACATGTGTCATCCAGCTCATCGTCATCTAGCTCCTCGTCATCCAGCTCATCATCCAGTTCATTATCCAGCTCCAGTTCATCTTCTGCTCCAACAACATTTTCAAAATCTGAAGACCCTCTTCTAGAGATCAGCGATGAAATCACCACCCCGTACACCGTCGATGAAGTACCTGCGCCCATCTACACTCCAACAAAGAAAAATGAGGGCCCATTAAATATATTAGCTCAGTGCCAAACAAAACGGATCGTTCTTAACGTGGGAGGAAAGAAATTCGAGACTAGTACGCCGATACTCACCTCAGCACCAAATGGATTATTGGCCGACATGGTTGCGCCTGGGTCCCCAGTCAAGCCTTACAACACCGAAGGAGTGTTTTGTTATTTCGTTGACAGGAATCCCCGGTTCTTTGACTTTATCCTGGATTTCCTTAGAGACCCTAGTAATTTCCACAAAATCGTGCCCACAAACCGCCAAGTCTTGAGACAGATTCATGTGGAGGCGGAATACTATCAGCTTCCAGAGCTGTGTGAAATCACTGTAAAGAAGAGCATGTCCGCCTTGTGGGAAGATTAAAAATGAACATTAAAATCTGTTAATGTCATTCAGGACTGTTGGTAAATTGTTAATATTGTGTATGTATGAATTTTATATTTTTAACTTAACTTTATACTTTGTTGATGAATTGTTCAATTGTTGTTGCATGTGATATTGTTATGTTATAATGTATTTATTAGAACAGATTAATGAATATTTAACAACCCATCATGAATTGTGTTTTATGAGGAAAATTCACTTACCAAAAGTTTAATAATAAGTTCCATTCGAGGACGAATGCTTCACAAGGGAGGGAGCAGTGTTACGAAAATAAATTCGTACATCTGTCATACCATTCATATCCCTAAAAGCATTAATAAACTAAGAAGTGAAAACCCACACAATTCATACAAGGGAAAATAATTAAATTATGACTAATGTTTTTATGATATTAAATCACATTGATATATATTGATATAATTACCGAGGTATCGTCATAACTAACGGGAGTGAATTACCCGAGTTTCCTCGACGATACATTTGGTCTTATTTATAGTTCCATGCATCGTCAAACCCTTTCGTTTCATTGAGTTCCTCAATCACAACTCCCTCTATTGCTTTTCAATAATACATATCGTCAAAATGCCGTTATTCACGTGTTTCAGTTCTCCCATCTTGTTTACTGCTTTCCCCATTATGGCGGGTTTGTATAGCATGCGGTATGACGTCATAACGGCCGAGCCCGATGCTTTATAACCGGCCTGCCAGCTGATTTTTAGGCAGACGGTCGAGTCCACATCTGGACGACATCCACACACTGGAAATGACCGTGGAAATTTCCCGTTGGGTAAATGCTCGATAATTTAGCAGTGGGAGCTGATGCAATAACCTTCTTTTATTAATCAATTTATTATATTTAAGTATATAGACTACAGGGGAAGGATTGTATAGGAACGGGACTCCCGCACGGTTAAGCGGGATATTTAGAGCTATATTTATTAAGGGTTTTGACTATTTGTAATATTTGTATTTTAATCCCATCAAGTTGGGAATTAATTTGTCATATTTACACTCCCAGAGTCTTGGGACTATCCTCGTTTAATAAACTGAAATATCTATATTTTATCTGAATCCTGACTTTGAGTTTTCTTTGGTACCAATATACAGATTTGGGAGACCCACAAGTTGCGTTTCACAACATCCCGGGTTATATATAAAACCCAAGTTCATTAAAATATAATTTATAAGCGGGACAGTTTTAAAAACGCAACAGGAATTTCTATCAAAAAAGCGACAACTACCCCGGGGATCTAAATCGGGGGTGGGGAGGGGGGGGGTCCTGTCCTCAAGCACCTTTGAGAGATTTATAATGGGAAATGTTGACATCTTTTCTCTGTTCAAAAGTACTTCGGACACCTAGCTAGCACAATTTTTCAAGGATTTCATCAGGGGTACTTTCACGTCACTTGCAACGCAAAATCTCGGTAGACTTTTTATGTTTAGCTGTGTATTATATTCTGACAAGCTAGAGGAGATGTTACAAAGGATAAATCTTGTTTTTTTTGTTCTAATATTTAATAAATAAACATCATTTGAACCCTGAGGTACTTATAAATATAAAATAATTTAAGAAAATATGCTGTATAGATATCTTGGAACGGAGTAAATTTCATCATGGGAAGATTTTGTACCTAATCTCAAAATAAAGTAATCATGAATGTTGGTTACATAAACATTGCAGTTATTCCAATTTAATACATGTGTATAACCAAAACTGCTGTCCAGTCTGAAACTGTTACTGACAGTAAAAGTTGTTTTAAAATATTTGCCCACAAATAAATGATGCGACCATTATGTAGGGCTATTGCAGAAGATAGAAGGGTCGGCTAGGCTACTTCTATGCATTGATTAGAAATTGTGTTTAGATTACAACCGAGGTGGTCACATCTAGACCATGTTGAATTAATTTAAAAGGTGTATATGGTGTATCCTAGTTAAAATTTATGTTATGAATTTGAGTACCTATGTCATTTTGAAAGAATATTTATTTTCAGATTTATGTTGTTCTGTTTTGTTCGACAAAAGAAAAGGGTTGGTCTCATTTCTATCTGAGACAGTTACGAAGGAAGAGGTAAGAAAAATAAGGTTGGTTATGTATTGGAAAATAGATTTAGATTTAAAGTTTGTTGCATATCAAATTTTAATGTCTATATAGATATCACCTTTTTATAGTTTCAGACATGCAAGCAGAAAATTTTAGAATTTTTGTCAGAATTTGTCCAAAGGATTGGAAAGAAAATTATTCCATATGTTTTTGACATAAAGGTTTGTGACTTTACTTTGTGTAAACATTTTAGATTTGAGAAATATAAAGGGTTTAAATAAAAATGTTCAAAGTCATTAATTGCCATATTATATTGTTCCTTAATTTTTAGGATGTGTGTGTTTCTTTATTTTTTCGAGAGAGGCTGGCCAAAATAAAGAATTTATCCATCCCAGTCTTAGCAAAAGTAAGTCCAGGAATTTTTATTATGAAAGCTAAAATAGAATATTTTTAGAACTTTTTGATTTACATGTAAGTTCATACAAAAGCATATATTTAGCCACTTTGCTAAAAATACCAACTTAAAAGTTGGAATTTCCAACAATCAAGTTGGAAACTCCAAGAAAAAATATTAAAATGTCTGACTTTAAAATAGGATTTTCCAAGCTTTATATTGAAAATTCATGTTGGCATTTTAATAGTCTGTTAAAAGTTTAGTTTAAATTACCAATCCACCACTCAGAATTACCAAAGTTGAGTTCCAAAAATAGCTGTGTTAGATTATTAATACAAACATAAAAACATACCTTCATTTCATATGACATTGTGTTCAGGTCTTGGAATTGTCGGTTGGATCTGTGAATGTCCGGGACCTGGGAATTGATAAGATGATCAACAAGTTCTTTATGGAGCTCACAAAGAGTGTGTCCAAACTCCCCGCATCAGGTAACTACAGCTTATGGTTAATTAAAGAAGATAAAAATGTAGTTTACCCTGACAATGTTTTTTTTGCTCATTTTGCTTTTAAAAGAACTGACTTTTTTTTTAATAAGACATAAAAGCTTAAAACCAATAATCTAAAGAATTCATTTTACATGTGATTTTGTTTAATTGAACAGTCAAGGAAAGCATATATGTGATTTTGGGACTTCTTGCTGAAATCTATCCTGAACACATGACTCAGTATGCAGGCAAATTGGTGGACATTTATCTACGAGCTCTGAAAGCAGAGGTAAATTAAAATACTGTATTCATAGCACTGAATTGAGTTCAGTTACCTTCATATAATGTTTGTAGACTGGAATTGAATTTTAAACATTGGTTTAATAGACATTCCCAATCAGCAAAAATATTACAGGTAGTGATGATTTAAAATGGTCTTCTGATATACAGATGACCAGCAAAACCAAGAAACCCGAGCTGTCGGTGATAAGTGGGTGTCTTGAAGGACTGGCCAGCTGTCTCGTCAATTTCACAGAGGATGAGGGTCAGTGGCTTAATATTTGACATTGTGTATGATAATCTTTATTGTAGAGTACAAGGTTGTTTTTGTAAGCTGAAAGAGTTCAACAAAGATAAAATGTATAAAAGAATATCATTCTAAGCATATTCAGCTATTTTGCAATGGAAGTTACCATATTGTTATCATTGAAATATCATACATCTTTAATTTAAGAAGTTTAAGTAAAGTGAGCATAGATTTTGATGAGGGCCTTGCACTTCAGCTGTTTACTTGTTTATTTGAGAGCTGGGTTTAGTACATGTTTATATACTAGCTGATGAAATGCTACAGTGTATGTGTGTTAAAAATATACATCCTCCGAGCCATGAAGGTGCATAGGGCCAGTACTTATACCCAGTTTCCGTAGTGCTAAGCGTATGAGAGTCATTGACTCCCCCTGGACGGGACACCAGTCCATCGCAGGTTAACTCCCAAAGCTGGTACCTAATTTCAGCTGGGTGGACTGAGACAATTTAGATAAACTGCCTCGTCTAAGAGCACAACACGGAACATCCAAGTTACCACAGTGAGGCTTGAACCAGTGACCTTTGGGTTACTGGCCTAATGTCTATGACCACTGAGCCATGTGCTCCACAAATGCACAAAGCTACTGGTATGTGTGTACAAACATTATATTGTCACAGTGTGATACTACCCTTCATACTTTGACAATATTTAACTTTTTAATTGATTGTGTATTGCACACAGTAATTAAAATCTTTCTGGTTCTTATAGACTCCCAAAACAGTTATGAGACTTTTAAGTTTGCTCGAATGGCTATTGATCCTGATATCAACTACACCCGCTATGATGTCCCCCGAGCAGGACTTAAGCTGTTCTCTAGACACTCTGCTCAGTTCAAATCCCAGCTAGCAGATGACTATCAGGTAAGATAGCTGACTATTATTGACTACTGTGTGACCTGCTTATTGAGCAAGTAGATCGAGGTATAGTCATCTCATTTAAGCATATACTTTTAGGGCATGTATCAAAAGTTAAAAAGTTGGAGTAAGCATAACAACAGAGAATTGCTTCATCTGGGAACATCAGCCATGGAGGCTTTTCTAACACAGGTCAGAGTTGAGAATGATGAACCTGAAAACATAAAAATATTAGATTGAAACTTTGATTTTCTCCATCTTCATTAAATTCTTACTTATTGTGATCAAATTGTCAGATATCAGAAGTACTGGTTACTAAAGCTAGAGAAGGGAAGAAGGAAGCAGCCATGTTCAAAGTTTGTGTGTTTCTTCATTTTCTATACTAAGTGTTTTGATCCACTAAATTTATTATGTTCTGTTTGTTATCAATTTTTGTTGTTCATTTATTTTATAGTTTTTTGTCACAAGATTCAAAGAAATAATGGAGGATAGTGCAGCAAGTGCTAAAGAAATGTCTCTAGCCATCAGAGGATATGGCTTGCTGGCAGCAGTAAGTTCTCATTGTGTTTGTAGCAAAATTTACAGAAAAAAAATTTACTACACAACCTTGCATGCTATTCTATATAATATATCTAAGATTAACTCTTTTTGTTAGCCATGTAGGGAGTTTCTTCAGCAAAAAGATGTCCAGTTTATGTTCAGTGAGATGATCACCAAAAGTGAACAGCTGTATTTGAGGTAAAGGTTAAAAGGATACCATTCATTCTTTTCAAGAAGGGGAGGACTGGAGGGGTATGTTTGTAAGCAATGCCTGTTTTAAAAATACTCTCAAATGATTCATCCTCCTCCATGACTTTGGTCACATTAATTAATGGGAGACATGAGTCTCCACACTCATGTGGAATTGGAATTCAGAAGATGTTATGTGGAAGAATATCTACTAAAACTGATATTTACAAGACATACATGTACATGTAGTTTGTACACTTTTGCTATTAAAGATGAAATAAAACCATTTTAACAGGAGCTTGGACTTTGGGTAGTTGTGTCAAACAGCAATGTGATGTAGGCCTGTCTATTTCATTGCTGGCCACTCAGCCATATGGCTCTTTGAAAGCAACAAGATCTGTCTGGCTTTTGAGCTAAGACTACGAAATCTATGTATATTTCACTTGAAACTAGCATCATTTTTAGCATGTTTTGATGCAAGAAAAAGATAGTTACATCCTACCGAAAGTCCAGGGTCTGGTTAAAATGGTTCTTATCTCTCATTTTATAGCTCAGATAAAGCAGATATTGAGGACAAGTTATACAGTTTACCAAGCTACCTAGAGGCATTGGGCAACATTATCAGGCAGCTAGATCATGTATGTTGAAATAGTTATAAATCGTGTGCTTTATTTCACTCTCATTTTTATTGAGATATGCAACAGGAATCATTTTTTATTCGATTACTCATATTTTATTTTTTATGTCTTTTAAGGTACCAGAAACTTACACAACTTCCATTGAACGTTTGATGATCATTTTGGCAGAAAACTTCCCCACAATTCACCAGAAGCAGCATTTTATCTCTGTGAAGTCCCTCCTTTGGGTGTTGATAACGCTCATGCCAAAAGGAGAAGTGTTCTCTCAAGTTCTGTCTGGCTTTGGTAAAAATAATGATCATATCAAAAACGAAATATAAAAGTGCTTACTTTTGAGAAAAAGTGAAGATTGATTTTGATTGTACTGTACTCAGTTTCCAAAATAAGATACATGTCCGTTACTGTGTTTACAATTTTTCATGTGAAAGATGTTTTTCATAATTGATGGTTAAGAAATACATTTACCCGTAATACTTAAAATAATGCTATGACAAAATCTTTAACATTTTCTCAAATGATTGATACATGTATTTTTCATGTTTGAGGTTTCAAAAAAAATGGTTGCTAAAAAGGTGCTGTGACAGAATTGTCTCTCTTCAGTGTTCCAAATGCTTATTCGGACCTGCTCTCATCCTCCATTGATCGAGACGGAAGACACGAATGAGAGCAATCAGAGTGAGCAGACGGGCAGCAAGGTCACCTTCAAGGATTTTATTGAACTGTGGGACACCCTATTCAACAGTCCCAGGATCAAGGTCAGAGAACCAGTTTCATTGTTAATAATTACAAGATAGGGCCACCTTATAGACATTTACCGTATGTACATACCAACCTTTTTACATCACGAGAATGTGAACTATTTTTAATTTGCAATGTATTTTTTGAATATTTTAGCTCACCAAATACATAATATCCTGAGAATCTTTTTATCCATTTTAAGGAATTTATTCACCAAAATGCACACATGTAATGCCCTTCTTACTTTGATTATTTAAACTACCCGGTATACTTGGATGATCAAACTAGTTATAACTTTTATTTTTCTTAGGAATTTAGCGTGGCTGACATCAGTGTAGAAGTAAGGCTTGCACTGACAGAGGCGGTGTACGATGAGCTTATTAACTCAGTGCTGAGAATGCTGGGTAAACTTGATCTGACGTCTCAATCCAGCACTGAAGTTGCACAGCAGCAAGAGGTACTTATAATATTCATTGCTGAACTTTGTATTGAAAAAAAATTGTATCATTTGTGAAATGCTAAATAAAGTCTTTCTGAAAAAAGGAAATTCAAATCATCCCATATTTTGGTACATGTGCATGTGTATGTATAGTTATTTTCATGATGATCTGATTTTCATTTTTTTAGCAATTCCTTTAACATTTAAAAAAACCCACATTATGCTGAAATTTTATCTGGTATTGGTTTCTATAAGGAACTTTTCAAATTGCACAAAAAAAAGACTCAGTCTGATGCAAATTTTGTAACATGGGACAAAACCCCCAAATGCAGGATATTTTATGCAGTAATACTGATTTTATGAACAATGACATTTGTTAGGGTCAAGGTCCGGCAAGTTCTAGCGAGTCTGACGATGTCTCCAGTGATCCTCTTCATGGCATGCAGCCAAAGAAACCCAAAGATTTTCAGATCTTTATCAACCTTGTTGACTTTTGCAGGTACAGAATAAATATTAATTTCATGAACCAAATAAATATACCAGTAAAAGTACATGTACCGGTATCTGCCAATGGGTGCGTTCAGAGTACTACCATTGGCAGACAAAAGTTACCACTGGTAAAATGTTTTACCATTGGTGTGCCAACGGTACCAATGTTTGCAGACAAAATTTACCACAGGTAGACATTTCTGCAGACGATCTAGAGCTCTGTTAGTGATGGTAACTTTTTTAAGATGTCACAAAAATGGCACTGTTGAAGGCAACAGATTTTTTTCACAGCTTTTCCACCTTGAATCTTGTTGCAGCTGAAAACTTCCTTACAAGCATTGCATCATGCGAGAAGTACAACTTAATAAAATTTCTTTTTGTAGACGTAGACATGTTGTAGGTGTTTGGGGACATTGGTTGAAATGTGACTGCCATCAAAAGCACCCAAAACATTTTGAAATTGAAAGTTTTCTCCAATTTTTTGCTTGTGATATAGGCCATCAAATTACATTGGCCTTAATATTTTTTAAGTAGAAGGATATACTCTTGTAACACTAGAATAAATTGATCTAAAACCGATCAGCCATGCATAGATCCAAAACTCTCAAACGTATTTACCACAAAACACAGTTCTTTTTCAAGATGAAGGGTATGACCCTTTGGATTGTTGTTGGCATTAACCGTACATTTACTTTCAAATGTGTCCCTGGACAAACGGTATTAAAATCATCGGGTGTATACGATAGTATAGTAATCTCATAGTAATGACTCACTCTAGCCATTTCTTCCAATTAACTACCCACGTTTTGCAGGAGAAAAAAAAAATGTATGAAAATAAATACTTTACTGTACTAAAAATAATATTTCTGAATGTATCCTTTTGCTGCAAAATGATCAACGAGACAAAAATATTGCATCTTGGTTTGACATTTTCCGCTAAATAATCAGCCAGTGTTAACAATGGTACACCAAAGGTACCATTGTTAACGTTGGTGAATTTCCCACCATTTTTACCCCAAAACTCGTTCAGACTACATATGGGTCCAATGGCACCAATGGCACAAATTGTTACCATTGACAAACAGGTGTTGGTACCACTGGAAATACTCTGAACGCACCCAATGTTTTTAATCAGTGCAAGAAACTTTGGGTTATTAATTGATTATTAATTATTATTGGCAACATTCTTTATACGATATAAAATAATTTTTTTAGCCAATCGGAAAGCGCGTTACAACCAAAATTAAATTATTCTTCAAACAAACGGTTGAGCAAAATGTTGATTTAATTACACATGTAACCAATCCAACAACTTTTGAAATTTTTTGCATATCTATGTAATCATTATAACGATATAGGTGTATATGCATTTGTTGTTCAGTGGAGGGTAAAATGTCAATGAAAGATTTCTATGTGGGTCAAATACATGTATTTATATACAAAAGATTGAGTAATTTCAATATGACTTTTATATTCATTAATTCTTGATATAAAAGTAATAGCTGTATTCAGTTTCATTCATTTTCTGAAATCTCTAGGGTGTATTACATTTCTTGACTTACATACATGTATATCGGTAGTTTGAGTATTTATTTTCTTGGTTTTTTTTTTTTTTTAGAGAGATGTTACCAGAGAAACACTACAAGATGTTTGGGAAATGGCTATTCCTTTTCTCCCACGCCCTGATTCTTCAGTC
Organism: Magallana ariakensis; assembly: GCA_020458035.1. NCBI lineage: Eukaryota > Metazoa > Mollusca > Bivalvia > Ostreida > Ostreidae > Magallana > Magallana ariakensis. Next base: position 32,688,349 of record CM035817.1, read on the forward strand.
AACAGAGTAGGAGCTTGTTTAATTGTCTGTTTATATACTCTATGTGTATTGGTCATACAGTTGATGTTCAAAACTTGATGTTAAGCACATGCATTAAAATGGTAATTGTTTTATTTTAGGAAGCCCCTGGTCAGTGGGTACTACAAGTTGCTGGCCGTCAGTATGAAGATTGCCAACAAACTGAACTATTTTCAGGTGAGAATAAGAACTTGCACCTGTATTGTTATTATGATATTTGAAATTTTTCAATTTTGTATATGAATTTGCCTTATTTTGTATTTAATACATATACAGTAAGGTATGTAGATTTGTTTTAGAGAAATGCTACTATTCTGCCAAAAATGATACCTAGTTATGCAGTATGCTTTTTGTCACTGATTCAGAAACTTTGTAAAGGAGATTTTTATCTCCCAAGATTATAAGTTATTGTGATATCTGACTGTATTATTTCCCTTTATTTGTTGTTCCATTAGGGGATGGTCAGTCTTTCACCTGTAAAGAAAGAAGTGAAAATGGAGGTGGATTCTGATCAGAAGGCAGACATCCATCAGAGAGCTACCTGCTTCCAACTGATCCAAAAATTCACCAAAGAGGTACACCATAGATGCTTTAAAATATACAGTAAAAGAACTAGATATTTGTGTATCAAAAGCCTGCAGGAAAATGTTTTCTTATTGCCATTATTTTCTACATGTACATGAATGAATTTACATATAGTTTGGGGGGAAAAAAAGTTGTAACAGTTTACTTCATATTCTTTTAAGTTTGAACATTCTTGTGAAATTATGTTTTTGGCACTCAATCAATTTGATGAAAGGTTTGATAAGTTTGCAAAAGTGCCTGAATTGATATTTTTAATCTGCCTAGGTCCTTGTGAGGATGAAACAATACAAGGACGACCTTTTGGCAGCATGCTTGACCTTCATTTTGACCCTTCCAAAAGAAATCGTCTCCGAGCAGATGTCCAGTGTGGTGCCAGCAATACAGGTCAATCTCTAGTTTAAAACAATGTAGAACTACACTGTAGTTAATTTGCATTCAGAGGACTGTATTATAAGATAAGATAATTATGTCTCTTGTTTTGTCATGTTGTTTTAGCTGACTTTGTCCATTGGTTTGGGTTACCTTCCCTTAGCCATGATTGCCTTGGATGCCTTGGATTATTGGTCGGATACACTGCCCGCCTCAGTCATCCGTCCTTTTTATCCACAGATTCTGCCCTGTCTAGACAGCTATCTCAAAACTATGGACCAGGGTAAGAGACTGATTTGTTTTTAGTCATTTAATGTTTATATTTATGTCTGCTTGCCTTACCACCATCATCAATATAAAACATAACTCCTCTACATTTAATGTTTATATATTTTTTAATTTAAGTAATTTTTACACAGAAATGGCCAGGTAAATCTTTTTTGGATAAAAAAATTGACTTTATTTTCCACCATTTTCCCTCTTGTGCCTTTATGTGCAAACACTTTGCACACTCTTTGCATACAAGCTTGTTCATCAAATGGTTTACATGTCTTTGCTGCATGAAGATTAAATATTGCTTCAACAAACTTTTCATTTTTGCATCACAAAAATTTTAATATGAAATACACAAGTACTTCTCAACCACAAATAGGTTTAAGAATGTAATATTTGCAAATGGTTATGAAGCATAGCTATGGTCAAGAAATTAAGATACTGCAAATGAAAGATAGTTTACAATAATTTTGAGTGTGAATAACTTACTGTATACCTCTACATTACCATTAATGACATATTGTTTACAGGAGCAGATGACATCAGTGAAAACACCATGGAAATGAATAAGAGTAAAAGTGGAAAAGGAAGGAAAAAGCTCCCAGTTCGAATTCTCAAGGGGCCCAAGTCAGATTCCAAACAGGTACTATGTGTGTCATATTTATGTACTGGTACTGTAGAAAGAGAGGACTAGGTTTTAGTACTTGTGTCCAATCCCTTTGACATGTACTTTATACAGGGAAATATTCGCCCTATTTTATTTTTGCCCCTTTCGCCCTCGTTGCCAGAGGGCGAATTTAAGACTGGGCGAATACCAATGCCTCATATCATCTTTCTTTAATCACAATTGTGTCTTGGCAAATTCAAGACAGGGCGAAACTGTTTGCAAGTTTAGAAGGGCCAAAATTACACGGGGCGAAAATAACATTGATTTCCTCTATTGGATTTGACAGGTATTCGAGACACAGCTGGCAAAGGTAAAACAAAGGGTGATGACCTACTTGGGAAGACTCGGGGGAGAAGTGAACCACGCCCTACTGTCTGGAAGTGACGTCTGTGAGGAAGCCATCGCATGGGATGCAGAACAGCACCTCCGATTTGATGTGCCATTTATGGACATGAAGCCTCAGATATATTTTGGTGAGTACATTTGAATGTTACATGCTTATATAGTCTGTGAGAAGTTTAATAAATGTTGAGGAATTATTAATGTAGAGGCATTCTATTGATTCAAGTTGACAGCATTTTGATTCAGAGGGACTAGTTTGAATATTTGTTCATGAATAAAAAATATTGGTCAGTAAAAAAAATTTAATTAAATATCACAGAAAGTTAAAACTTCATGAAATCTTGTGTTGAATAAGTTCATACTATCTTATTAGTACCCATATCTTAACAGGAGACTTCTACATGTGTATTTTTATTGGTTTTTAGACCCTTTTTTGCCTCGCATTGTGGAGCTAGCTACAAAATCTGGAGACAGGCAGACAAAGGTGGCGGCCTGTGAACTCCTTCACTCCCTCATTCTCCTCTGTGTGGGTCGTAGCGCCACCCAGCCTGCTAGAGAACGCTACTCAATGGCCCCGCTCTACAAGAAAATGTTTCCCAGCATTCTCCAACTGGCTTGTGATGTAGATTTGGTGGGTACTTGCATGTACAGGTAAAAATAGATGTGTATTTATTGCTCTATAGTGATCCTCAATGATGTGTTGATAATGTTATGTTGGACATTTATAAAATGTAAGGCAAACTGGACTTAACATGTAATTAAAAACCCTACAAACAAGTGAAATAATGTGATTCTCTTTACGAACATCAATTTATTGGGTTTAATTTTAACCTTTTAAACATGGAAAGAAACAATTGTGTATGCCAGTGTTTTATAATCTACAATTGCTAATTATAGGGTCTCATTATCAGTGGCCACTATATAAATTAAGGTGGAATAACACACCTGGAAAAAGACACTCAAATTAACAGTAAATAATTTGTTTATGAAAGATATAATGATAAATAAACTATACATATGTCAAATAAGTGAAAAATTTGCAAATTTGGGATAAAAAATGAATATCTGAAAAATTCAATTCAGTAAATACCGTAACAACAAAAGCCCCTGCGAGATTCGAACTCAGGATGTACAGATCACAAGCCCAACACTTAAACCACTTGGCTATGGAGTAAGTTATATGATGCCGTCGATAAAATCCTTTTAATTAATAAAACAAAATGTCATTTCCATAAGAGGACAGCCAGTTTGTGACGATGTGTTATTCCACCTTAAATCTTACAAAGACCACAAACACAAATCTTTTTCTTTTTTGTCACTTTCTAGGTTGTTCAGGTTTATATCTTGTTGATGTACATGTAAATGTATCTGTTATTTTGTAGGTAACAAAACAGTTGTTTGAGCCCTTACTGATGCAGTTAATTCACTGGTTTACAAAAAACAACAAGGCAGAGAGTGAGGAATCCATGGCTTTACTGGACGCAATCTATGTAAGTGGTCTAAGTTCACTCCAATGTTATTGTAATCAACTAGGACTTGCTCTCAAATAGAAAAAAGAAAATTGTTTTGTGTATTTTTGTGTCATAGGATGGAATCATACAACCCAATGACACAGCTCTGAGGGATTTCTGTGCCGTCTGTCTGAGAGAGTTCCTGAAGTGGTCAATCAAACAAACAAAAAATGTAAGATCTCTATAATATTCATCATCTTAGTACACATTCATACTTGGATGTAAGGAAAAGAATTTTATGTTTTTTTCATTCCTCAATGTTTTAACACATCTTTAACACAAGCTTTTGTGTATAAGATACTGTTACATGAAAAAACCTTGTGGTTTTGTTTTCACAGGTCGAGAAGAGTCCTATCAATGCTAAATCACTGCTGAAGAGATTGTACAGCTATGCGCTTCACCCAGGGGCATTCAAAAGACTGGGGGCTGCCTTAGCATTTAACAACATCTACACAGTCTTCAGGTCAGACATTCTTAGAATCATTTCTTACATCTGGAAAAGCTAAAAAAAAATATTGATGCGAAAAAAACTTTTTCCTTTATAAAAGAAAAGATGATGAAGAGCCACCTTCATTCCAAAACCCAAAATGTTAGGTCGTGACTTGCAAAGAGTTGGAAAATTATTAAGATTTGGGGTTTTTCTTACAGAGAGGACAATGCTATGGTGAATTTGTACACATTCCAGATTCTGGTGCACTTTGTGGAGAGTTTGGCCATTGCTCACGAGGATGAGTCATCAATGGGTATTGTTTTCTTTGAGTCATTCTACAAAGCATGCAAGTCAAGTTTCTAGTCTAGCTGTAGATGTACATGTATATACAATGGGATATGAGTTTCTTTGCTATGAATTTTTAAAAATAAGTATCTTCCATTGTCAGTGCTTTTCTGTTTTCAGGTTGTTTTAACTTGTTAGTATGAATCAGATGGTATTAAAATGTGGGTTTGGATTTTGTTTGTAACAGGTACTCAGACCCAGTGTAAGATGGTGCTGGACCACATGGAGAGAATCATCAAAGTGAAGGCCAGTGTTCTCAGCAAAGAGGACAAAAATAGAACGGAACCAAAGTAATGAAGCTGTAGATATTTTGTCTGTCTTGTGGAATGAGAGAGAGAGAGAGAGAGAGAGCTAATTGATTTAATTTGAAACAATAAATGTTGAATGATGGAAAAGAAACACGATAACTACTGATGATTATCAGACCTTTTTGCATGATTCCCTTGTGGAAACCAGGTCAAAAATTGTCAGTTAATTTGCGTTCGGTGTCTTTGACTTGTAGACAGTGGAGTGTTGTCAAGCTGGACATTGCTGTGCGCTGGTTGATGAGACAGTGTGGTCGGCCCCAAACAGACTGTAGACACGCCTGTATGAAACTAGTCCATCAGCTGGCCCCCTGCATCACAGGTAAAATTACCTTCGTTTATAAAAATATTGCCTCATATATTGACATATGTTGGTACGTGTACTATACACTAATTTATTTGAGATGACTTTATTTCACGATTTCAGCACTGATATATTGGATTGTAGTAAAATTAATAGACATGGAAGGACTAGTTTACAAACAATGAAATTTTAATGATAAGAAGGATATTGTAAATTTCTTAAAATTTTCTTGCATATAAAAGTTGGTATACAATATTTAATAAGAGATAGCATCAAATAAATAAAAGTTTAAACCATTGAGTTGTAGTATATTTTAGTTTCATGTACCAATAGTTTGAATCGTAGTTGTATTTTAAATTTGTATACATGTATAAGCTTTTTAATGACATCATTAGAATGTAGCATAGATTTAAATAACCCTTAATGTGATGCCTTTTAAATTTTCAGTATTTCCTGGTAAATGAGTGTCTGCCATTGGTTTGACTTCATTACCAAAATTATTGGGGCATGTGGTTTTGTTTTCCTGATACTTGTCATATTGTTTGTTGTCTCTTCAACTTCCAAGTACCCACCTTCTCTTAACATGTGTTCCGTAAATTTAACCAATTACAGTTGAACTTCGATATCTCGGACACTGATGTCTCAAATACAATCATTTTCAAATCTGTAATGAAGAACAGAAGATTTACACTGAACAATTACTGAACAATTGCATTAGACTTCACATGACATTTTATGAATCTACATGTACTTAAATAGAAAAGATTAACAGTGTTCAGCTTGTTTGCTTGAATTGAACTGACTTTAGAAATCGGTGCACATTTGCATTAATTACGATATTTTACATCAGAATTTGTGTAAATTTTGTAGGAATAAAGTCGACCAAGGACTATTTCCAGACGTTTTATAAGAGTGAAAAGGCATCCTATTTTATCATCAGGTAATTTTTGTTTCATTCACAAGGAATATTTGTCACAGTGAAAAAAAAAGCAAATTTTGGACAGAGTGTTGAATTAATGTACTTGTTGTTAAAGAAGTTCTTCATGTGCATTGATATGTGAACGGTGGGATTCATTTGTTCTCTGTAGGTTTGAGGGGAAACAACAGAAGTACGGCCTGCTGTCTTGCCCTGAGATGACTGCTGTGGATTCCTCGTTCTCCATCCAGAATGCAGTTTCTTGGTTTGATCACTATTTGGCAGCCCTGGACTGCTACATCTGGACTTTTGGAGAGAGCTTGCTGAATCCGGATGACATTTTCTCAGGTACTTTTGAGCAATTTTCAGGTATTCTGGCACAAACTTTTATGACATTATTACCGTATTTAAAAAATTTTTTATCTTAAAATACTGATTTATAAGGTTCATGTACATGTTTCTACTTTATAAAGTATTACAGTATTCTTACCCTTGTTATTTTGGCCCAGTTTCACTTATAAAAAATACCATCCAGTTTTAAATACACTCTCTCTAATTTGTAGTTATAGATACATAACCCTGCTTTCTCCCACTGTCAATGAGGCCAAAACTATTAAAACAGGGATAAAAACTTCTTGGTTTACAATATTACTTTTTCTTTCTGCTACCTTGGCATCAGCTCAAATCCAAATACCGGGTAAGTGATCCATATTGCAATCTGTTTTAAGGTGAGGGAAGAAAGCAGAGTAAGTTGTTCCAGGCCATGCAGCATTTCCTCAGCCAGTTGGTGATGAAAGACATGGATGAAGTAGGGAGGATGTTCCGACACGAGCCCCTGACAGATGTATACACTCCTAAAGAACGAGACGAATACAACAGGTAACTAAGGACTTACTCTCTGATAAATCTCTTTTGATTCATCTGGTGTCTTTTGTAAATGTACGTAAACATTGTCCCGTTTGCAGTTCTCAAATATCTCTGCATGTAATTTTTAACTTGCGAGTACAACTTGCGAGTACAACTTGCGAGTACAACTTTATTATAAGTTTTCTTTCTCCGACATTTGTTTCCTTGTGTTAGCATCATGTTCTCAACATGCATTTGATAAATGGGCAGGTCTATATAAATGTGCCAATCAGAATCTTTGTTGCGAATCGCAATTGAAGTACACACCGATTAGAAAGTGAAAGTATAAAAATTTAAAGGATAATTTTGATCAACTTTATATTTCTTAATTTTGAAGTCTTAATTTTTATTCTCTCCTTATGTACATATACTTTTATCTTTGAACACCAGTGGAAATTCATTTTCTTTTATACATTTATAACTAGGACAAAGTGCGCTGCTGTTGTGAGGACATTGAATTTTTTCTGTGTCCTAGTGGCTAGGAGCCCATCCAGTGTTAAGAAGGTCAGCAAAATTATGTGTATTATTGCTTTACTGTATACAGGGAAGTATTCGCCCCTGTTTTATTTTCGCCCCTTTCGCCCTTGTTACAGGGGCGAAAATAACCCTGTATACAGTATTTCATGACTTTTGAACACAAATTTTTTGTTTTATACCAATCATTTTTCATGTAAACTTGTAGCTTGAAATGTGTAATAAAAAGTTGTGTCATATACTAATCACTTCACTTGGTAAAAGTCACCAGTAATTGTTAGACTTTAGGGGAGACAGGACACGTATCACGTGACTTTCATTGCAATGATACTTTGATGTGCTAACTCTATTATGACGTCATAATTGATTTGATTGTATGATGCTATGATGTCATTTATCCATTATGACGTCATACAGGATTTGATAGATCTTTTTCCCATACTCAACGGCTCTAAAGTAGTCATTTTCACAACATGAAATGGGGAAAATTTAAAATTTTAGTTTTAGAAATGTAAATGTATAAAATCATAAGCGGTTAATATAATCAGGTATATATTCTGTTAATGATCCGTTCATGTTAATTGATAAATCTAAATAATGCATTACTTTTTTGATAGTTTAAAACAGAAATTGTCACAAAAGGTCATAATTCCAGAATAAGGTGTATGGGTGATTCCTATTTTAGTATCTCTCTTGAATGGCAAGAAAGTGGCCATGAAAATTTTATAATAATAAAGCACATGCTAAGGTTGATATACGAAATTTTGTTCAAAAATTCATTGACAGTTTTTTTTTGTGCCATCACATTTTGTTCAAATTTAGAATCAAAACTTCAAAATTTGAAGTGCTGATTTGAGCAATATTTTGATAAAATTATGATATTGCTATATAAAAAGGCCAATGTTGTAATTGATTTTGAAATTTGTTTCCATTCTTAAAATTAATGAATATAATTTGCAAATAAATTCCATCAAATAAAATAATTATTGCAGAAAATTGAAATTGTTAAAAAAATTCATAATGACAGACAAGGGGGATAATTCCTATTAAAATATCTCCCTTGCAAGGTAAGAAAGTAGTCATGAAAATAATACATGTTGTAGTGGACATCTTAATCTAAACGTGCTAAGAAAAGCAAAAAATGTTATTGACAAATAATTTTACACTGCAACGTCCTGTTCCCCCTTAAGCATCCATGCTCTAAAAATCTTAAATCTGAAATTTCAGTTGCTGCCCCCAGAAATTCTGGGCAAGGATCTGTGGAACTTGATCAGTATGTGTGTGTTACAACCCTCAGCTGTTGGCTTCAACCTCGGGGACGTGGAAATCATCACAAACCTACCCAGAGAGGTCAGACAAATTCATGTGACTGTAAAAAAAAAAGTACAAACTGTTATAATTACTGAAATTTCTAATTTTAACTTAAAAAATTTTAAAAATTGGCAAAAGCAACCCTCAGTGATTTTAAAAAACCACTTTTAATCTGACAAGTGTGAACTACATGTAAATGAAATCATTACAAAATTTGGTACATTGTATCTTGGATTTGATACAAATCGACGGAACCTCAGAATTAAGTACTCATGTGAAATAAGGAATCTACAATATTGATGGATTATATGAGATCTTTTAACTTCCATGAATATTGAGATATTTTATTGGTACTGTATCATATCTTGATTAATGAACTCTGCATGTTTCCATTTTATTTTTGTGGTTTAATTTTTGTAGATGGAACAATTGCTGAAAGTGTTGAATGCCAAGCTCCAACCAGATGCACTAGCTGCAATGTGTAAGGAGTTTGGGAGACTCTTACAAGGAGATAGGTATTTATACACAGTGCACTGTATTTAATTATTAATTTTAAGAAAGGAGATACAATTTATATCTTTGTATACCATTGACTATATATTTCAGTGCCCATTTTCTAAGAAAGGCAGAAAAAAATTTAAAAGTTTATTAGTGGTTCGGTTAAATTTTTTTTTAATCAACTGAATGTTCTTTAATAAAGAATATTTTGAACAGAATGAACTGGAAAAATAAAACCTCTCGGATACCTGTATTTGCTAGAGATTTATTGTCATGAAAATGTTTTCAATCATAAAATTATAGTAAAGTACAAGTACATTGTAGTTTACCTCTTGTACATCATTGGAAAATTATTTTGCAACTTTCTAGAGACTTGTCAGGCTTGCTGAACAGGCCCCTGGATGACCCCTCTACAGACCATGTGTTCCTACAACAGCTAGTGTCAGGGTACCAGCTTCTCCACAGTGTGGGGCTACTCAGTAAGGTCTCCATGGCAACAACGCTGCCCAATCTGGCCAACCAGCTCTTGGACTACGTCCACAGTGTAAGAATGTTGATATGTGTGTACCTGTTGGCAGAAACAGGGACGTTATGCATGAACATAGATGGGTAATTGATTGATAAATTCCCTTTTAGTGTTTATGTTTTAAAAAAGAATCATGTTTTGTGACAGAGCTTAATTTGTGTGGAGGGAGGGACTAAAAAAGCCCAGATCCTGTCCCCGACGGCTCAAGTCACGGCTACCAGAATGCTGGAGTTGTCCTTCTGCCTGGATGTTCAGGTGAGTCTCTGGTTACTTTACAATACTGAGTAAGAGATACGTGTATATAAAAAACATAAATATCTCTTTTCTATGCTAATTAAAATGAAAATCTGATACATATATTGTTAAACCTAATTATTTCAATCTCAGTGGGACACAGGGGGGAAAAACCTTAATTTGCCAAAGAATTTTGCTGTGACTTACAAAGCAAATAACGTGTACATGTGTATTAGAAAAACATGACACTGAGTACCGTATTTTTCCGACGATTAGTCTGTATTTTTTTTCTCCGAGGCAGAGCACCCGACTTATCGTCTAAATCGACTTGAGGTCAGAAAATTGTTAAAAATAGCATTAAAAATCTTGGTTTTAATCATCTTGACTTGGCTGTGTGATTGGAAATTACCTTGTTGAATTCATCGTTCATCTTTATGAATTATCGTTTTCACTCATTTGTTAACACCAGTATACATTATAATAACGGTAATTAAAAAATGGTACATGTCTTTAATCAAATTAAAAGTTTTACCGTTCCGTTTTCATAAACACATCGTCACATGGTTCCATATATGATACTAGTGGGAAGATAACATTGCGCAGTAAAATTGAAACCAAATTTGAATGGAAAAAACTATTGCAGTAAGTCCGGGGAATGTTTTTAAGTTTTATTATTTTATTAGTAAAGAGTTGTTAGTGGAAAGTATAAATAAGAAATATTTTATGGTCAAATTCAATCTTAAAAAACGTAATCGGCAATTATCAATACTAATGTTTATACAGTAGGCTGGTATCGGTTGTGCTCTATAATCATTCCCTAAGGCTGAGATATATGCGGCGTGTTCACTCCCTGTGTATATAAAGAGTACCGTAATAAGAGTGATTAAAGTTCATTAATTAATTATTGTTCAATTCTTCGATTGTGGTTAAATAAAAATTTTAGGAAACGTATGTATGTCGTATATCGTCATTATCAAGTCGTACAAATGATCAATCTATTTCTAACAGTGTCTATGTAAAACAATAGCGTGTAACTGCATTACTGGATACAAACTAAACAAGTTTAATCAAATTATAGTAATTGCTAAGCTTTCTACACTTGAGATCCCCCTTTGAAGTCCGACACGAGACAGGTACATGCTTCTGACACCGGAAATTGTTAAACAAACATTGACCACGCGCCGAGTCAACAGGTGGCTGGTTACATAATGGCGAATACACTGGCGATGGTCAGAGTGAATAATTATTTTAAGGAAATAAAATATTTCTGACAAAGTAAGTTTAGTTTACTCTCATACAACTTGCATAACACGCGATATCGGGAATTGTTTACAATGCAAGCGACTTTAAAGATGTTACCGGTATTTGAAAATATGATGCATAAGTATAAAACGTAATTGTTTAAATGTCAATCATTAATAATAATTGGTAGCAATATCGGGGACATCGTGGCATCATACACTGATAATGTTACTGCAGTTTTTTATACGCCATTTTAAAGTGATAAGATCGACGTATCGTCTGAATCGACGTATCGTAGGAATTTGTTAAAATTTTGGCTAAAAATGCGCAATTCGACTAGTCGTCCGCATCGACGATTCGTCCGAAAAATACGGTAAATTGTAACAAACTACCAGTAAGTCAGATTTATAAATAACATACTCTAGGGTTTTTTTCATCATTATTCCTGGCTGCTGTACACTTTGCAGATTAGGAAAGTTGTCATGTGTATTTTGGATGAATCCATGGTTGAAGGCACAGCCAAGGGCTACTCGCAAAGTCATGGAGAACTCGTGTTCACAGCCTTTAAGACCACAATATCTGTACATCTGGCCAAAGCAATGGCAGAGGCCGTTCCTGTGCTGTGTGAGCATGCTCAGAAGCAGTGTTACCGAGTGATGAGCATCCTGGTTACCATGGTAGACACCGTCTCCAAGGACAAAAACCTCAGAAAACAGTAATTTTACTTATTTGGACAATTAGTTGGTTGAAAAAAATAAATCTTCAATTTGGTTCCAATTTATTGATATAAGTTTTAATTTGAGTATAAGGGGAAAACTTGATCACAAACGTACATGTACATGTACATGTATAAACGCATGCACTTTATGGTGTTCTTCATCTTCATTTTCGATTACTAGCAGTTGTTGATTTTTCAAGTACATTTATATGTAAAATTTTATCAAAGCTTTGCATTGTGGTCTAGGTTTTCTGCTTAACTGACTGATTATTGTTGTGTGGTTTTTAAACATGTACATGTAGCATAATTTGAAAGCCAACGTTTAATGTCTGATTTTTCATTTTTCCCTTAATTCAGAATGAGTGCCAATGTTGTGACTTCTGTAGTGGAGCAATGGAAATCTATTTCCTCCTGGTGCCTAGCAACCCCTGAACTCCACAGCATGGCCATGTTGCTTCTTACTAAACTGGTTCTCCTGGACAGTAAGGTATGATGAAGATATCCAGAGAATCATGGACCACAGGACTTGATTTTTTACAATTTACAGATGTTTCATTCTATGGAGCAAGTTTCATACATATGACTCTTTGTTGCCTCACAACATGCTCCTTATTTTTACCAAAGTGTTAGCGTGGTTAATATACTTTGTAAATAAATTGAGTATGAAATCAAAATGAAAAGGTGAGCCCTTAGCACATGGTTAATATACAGGTAACTCTCGATGGCTCGAACTTCGATCGCTCGAAGTTCTTGATCGCTCGAAGTGAGTCTAGGGTCCCGATTTTTTCCCTATATAACTAAGCAAATTTACTCTTGATTTCTCGAACTCTTGATCTCTCGAAACCCTTGATCCCTCGAAGTCAAACTGCAGTCCCGTTATTCATAATCTATAGTTTTTTTACTCTCGATACCTCGAAGTGGCTGTGTATATCCAAGCGTTACCTAATTAACACCTACTTGGTCATTTAAATGGCTCCAGGCGTTAGACGCGGGACCCGTGTCACGGGTTGTTTATTCAGGCGACACTTGTCCTGCCAGGTGATAATTGTTTGATGATTAACCATACCAGTACCTAATCTTTAATTAACACCGACCGTTTTACGATAATTTGAAGGCGCAGTGAAAATGATAAATTAATTGAGACGGAACGATAATTTTGAGCCATGGTAAAAATTTTAGAATTATAAAACTGTAGAAATTATGTTTATTAGCATCATTGTAATTTTAATGATTATTGGTGAACAAGTTCTTACAGCTGGTGAAGGACCCGTAAAGTGGGAACAATGGTTGATATTCAGTTAATGTCGTCTCGCAGTCCAGTAGTACTGAGCAATCTGATCACAATATGATGCATAAAATAAATAATTACAGTGTATCATGAATTTATTCAATATTTGTTTCTATTTAGTTTTTAAAACATCCAGGTCTGTATATTTAACTGAAAAGGAAACATTGTTTAAGCACGTGCCTAAAATTAAGCACTAAATAAATGGCCTCATCATAACATCCGGTAAGACTAATTTTAAAACCCGTCGGTCAACCCGGAAAACTCCGAACTCTTGAAAATTCGAACTCTTGATACCTCGAAGTTTTTCCTTGGTCCCATGGACTTCGAGTTATCGAGAGTTACCTGTACATGTACTCTGTAAATTGGGTATGAAATCATCAAAAAAGGTGAGCTCATTAGCAAAAGAGTTTCTCTGTGATGAATTAATATTTGCTTTAATGTGTTTAGGTGGTGTCAGACAGCAGTAGTGGTCATTTCCCAGAAGTGTTTGAAACATATCTCTCTATGCTGACAGAAAAAAAGACAACATTATCCGTAAAGGTAGGTGGGAGTTTGTGATCCAAATAGAAGTCTTACATTGTTACAAAATTAATTCAAAAATTCCACATCTTGAAAACTTTTTATATTGTTTGTTCTCCAATTTACATTCTTGATTGTCATCCTGTTTCTTGAATTGCAGTGCAAGATTTTAGAACTTCTGCCATTCTTTGCCACACTACCAGAACCTCACTTGAAAAAATTAAAGTAAGAAATAGCTTCATGTATGAGATCAATATAGATGTAAATGTAATTAATATGTTTAATTTGTTAAAATCATTTCTGATAATAATTAAAAAAAGGAGAAGCTTGGATAGATTTGTGGCTGACCATTTCCCTATCAAGAGCACTGATCTGCCTGAATCGAGTCCTCATTTCAAAGACTACATTGCTGCTATAGATCGGGTAAATGCAGAACAATTCTAAGAAGAATATTCATAATTAAAACAATTTTAAAAGTAAATGACCCACATTAATTGCTGAAAATGTTGTTTTAGTTTGAAATTTGAAGTGACAGTTTGTGAGCTAGTGAGAAGAACGCTGATATTCTGTACCTGTAGTTTGTTTATTCTGTAGATACTGACCAGTTTGTTTATTCTGTAGATACTGACCAGTCTGGAGCTCTCAGGTAGTGAGATGTTGTTAGAGCTGCTAATCAGCATCTTCTGCCGTGAACCCAAACATGTGTACGAGACAAAGATATTGGAGTCCATCAACAGGTTTACCAAAAGGTACAAGGGCTTGACTTGTCACCAGTGAAAATTAAAGCGTGGTGTCTTCTAAGTACATAATATAAGGATTCAGAGACTCGTGTGTATTCACTATATAATTTTTTACCTTTATTCCTCTCTTTGAGATTAGAACTAGAAGTTCATGCTTGGTGACCTTAAAGGTCAAAGGTGATATTGCCAAGTAAGGTTCAGGGTCATTAACAATTTCATTGTGTCATTTATTGTCATGGTTAGTTTGGTTACTTCCATGAGAGTGTAATTAAAATAAATCCAGTTTACCCTTTTTACTGCCATACTTCTTTGGTGAGAAAATAATATTTTGTCATCTGTACTCCAATGCTTCGTAAAGTTTGGATAAATGACTGATTGTGTGTTATGATGCTAATGAATTTTTATTTAGGGTACCAGCTGCTAAGCAGAAGTCAATGGTGGATGTTGCTTATAACATTTTCTGCCAGGAAAAGCTCTACCCTGGGGAGGTCAGAAGAACCACCATAGAGAAGGTGGCCCTGCCCATCCTCCGACTGGTCCACAAGTCCGCCCTGCTCGAGTTCTTCACTGACCACATGGGTGATCTCAGAACCACGGTGGAAGCAAAGCTAGCCAAGGTTAGTTCCCATATCTATTATACTTTTAGCAAATAACATAATCTTAAACCTACCAACTATCATCATCGATGTTATGAAAAATAAGGTATTCTACTTACTCTGTCTATTGGGGAACCTTTTGACTTGAATTTTAAAGAACTACATAAATAAACCAATTGATGGTCACTGCATGGGTATATGGAAAATTAAATGGTAGGCATTTGTCTTTTATCTACTAATGAGTTTTTTGAAGGAAAAACGAATGTAGATCAAGGTCAGTTTGTACCTGTGCATTGTCTTTGCAGGGATCTGGGCTGGAGAACCAGCTAACCTCTAAGCTTTGTAGTTTCCAACTCCTGGAATTGATGTATGGACGTCTCAGTAAGGAGGAGGTGTTCGGAAAAAGCTCAGTGATCAACAGGAAGTTCTGTGAGGTGAAATCTGTGAATGCGGATACAGGCAAAGAGATGACTCAAGTCATCATGAGGTACATGTAATCTTTTATTGAATCAGTATTCAAATCACGCTTGAAAAATATTTTGATAATAAAATAATAATCCTAACATGCGCAAAAATGGCTTCAGCTTAAATTTTTAATCAGTCTTTATTTCTTTGAGAAACCCTAATGTTTATCAAAACAACACTGTTTAAAACAATTACATGTAAACAGCTGTAAGAGAAGAATGTCTTTAATACCCGTTTAATTTTCTTAATGACTATATAGGCTAGGAAACCATATACATTTTGTATTACATGAAACCTTTTGCTTGTGATATTTAGCATACACAATTTTCATGTATTTCTGGACTAGATCAATTTCAGGGTATTTTCACAGTCACTACAATTTAGTTTACATCTATACAAAAATCTTAATAAAGCAATGCATTGCTTTAAAAGAAAAATCTCTTCATTTAAAGAACCGCCCATGAAGCTAAGGGTGAGGATGTGCGGGGGGAGACGGGTTGTGTGGAGTTGAGGAGACAGTACCACTGTGCCGCCTACAGTCTGCTGATAGCTGTCCTCTCCAGCACCCAGACCGATGCCAAGTTCTACACAGCCTTCTTGTTCAAAGAAGATGAAGCCAAAGTATGTTTAAGGTTTATCTGTGTGTCTGTCTATCCTCTGCCCTTCTCTCTCTCTCACTCTCTCTCTCACTCTCTCTCTCTCTCTCACTCTCTCTCTGTGTTGTATGAACAATATTTTAATTTGGAAGGGGAATTAATTTTTGTTACAAACATTGCCTGTTTTAAGTTCTGATAAAGAAAAAGGAGAACAAAAATTTCACCTGTTTTATGTACATGTAATAACAAAATATTTTGTGTCAAAGTAAAACTCACAATGCATCATTAAGATCTGTCACCATTACAAGGGTTGGAGATAGAGGAATTTACTCATGAAAAATGAATGCGAAGCCAAAATTTTGCTCTGTCAGACGGTTATGACCCCCAAAAAACACAGACAATAATACATGCATATACATGTACATGTATGTCATTGATCTATAAAATTCGCTGCTCCCACAGTAAAATATAAGACGATGGAGAAACCTCTATCATAACCTTGTGCTGTTTCTGTTGCAGGGACAGTTTGTGTTTGACAACTTGCTGGATAAAGACAAAGCATATGTATTCTCATCCGAACTGAAGGTAAATAAAATATCCAACAGTTTACAGCTGTCATCACTATATATACAGTTAATGATCTCCCAGCAAATTTTATTTTATTCCTGAGCTAAAATACTTGGATAAAAATGACTTCCATAAATCAAAGGAGATTCTCTTTTTCTTAAAATTTCAACAGAACTTTTTTGTCTGTACATCCCTATCTAGGCTCCTCTGTCCAGAAAGAAACAGTATGTCTCCATTAGAAACGAGGTGAAGGAGAGCAATTCCCAGAATGGGGAGACAGATGAGGGGGAGAGTTCCTCTCTTCACCTCGCCTCACAGTACCTCGCAGACAGCAGCCTGCATGAGGACCTCAATCTGTACGACTTTACAGCCACGCCTCAGGTACCAAGGGAGAGAACTCTTTGATTTGATAACCTAGTGGTTATATTGTTTTAAGGGGAAACAACTCAGGTTTTTTAACAAGTATATTGTATGTAAAATAAGCAAGTACATGTAGATCACCCCAGAAATTAAAAGAGAAGAACCAATCGAGAAATTTTAAATGCAGGCCAAAATCTGTGTACAAATGCATACATGTACTTGTATGTATGTGAACAAACTTTCTGATTTATTGTTTAAAAAAAGGTAAGAACATGTACTGTTGAACAGTATGCATCAAAGGAAAAGAAATCTGTGATCAATAAATATACATGTATATAATACTGTAACATTCAGTAAGTAATAATGTTTAATGTACATCAAAGATTTTAATTAATACAAAGATACATGTATTTCTTATATTTTTCCTGTAGATGTCTGAGGGGTCGCCAAGGGAAAAAGTGTTGACAGTGCGCAAATCTAGTTACACAGATGAAGATGATGATACGGTAAATTGTTCAATAAATTCATTTGCAATAGGATTTACAGTCAACCTCATTATATCCAATTTGACAGGACTGAGAAAAAACTTTGAAATATCAGAGTTTTCATGATATAGAGATTAAAATACATGTACATGTACCTGGTACATAAAGAAACAGTGGTTTTTACTTTGAACTCACTTTGACAAATCCATGATATCAATAAGATATCAATGTTTGGTATATCAAAGTCTAGCTGCATTTGAAGCTCTATCTTTTAAAAAAAAAATGTACAGAAATTAGTGACAGGTTGCATTTATTGACAGGATACAAAAGTAATGGTAGAGGATGACTATGTAGAACTAGAGATGGATGAACTCAACCAACACGAGTGCATGGCAACCATGATAGCACTCCTTAAACACATGCAGAGGGCAAAAATCATTCCTCTTGTAGAATCTGTAAGTATGAAATTCAAAACTTTGTAACACCTTTTGTAGTATTTTAGGGTGTGGTTTTTGGGACAACTACTGTAGTATGTTAGGGTGTGTTTATTGGAATAACTATTGTTGTATTTTAGGGTGTGGTTCCTGAGTTGCCGGCCTGGATGAAGAATCTGAACGATAAACTGAAGAGTCCTCGGACACACAACAACATCAAGTACTTCATCACTAAGCTGATCATCAACACTGCAGAGGTCAGTCTGTCTCAAGGTCATATATCAGTCAAGTGGTATTCAATTTCTTATACTTAGTTATTGTTACATAGAGTTAGTGTTAGGACATTGTACAAGCGAAAACACACAATTAACTTACCCAAATTTCAGTTTTCTTATAGAAGAAAGAATGAAAGATGCTTTGGATGAAATAGCTAAAGATATTTTTAATAACAGAACCAAGTTGGTTCTCATTACATAGTGAAGGCATATTTCAAAGATTTTGATTCATTGATTTACAGGGACATTTCTCTGATAGAATAGTACATGTTAAACTATGGAAAGTTTGTAATTTCTACTGCAGCATTCATGAGTATAAAAATGTTTAAGATATCAAGCTTTATATGCCTAGTACATGTGCCTTATATGTACCGTACATGGTACTGCGTTTTGTTTTGCCTTGTGAGCAGAACTGGTATTTCCTACTAATGAAATGAGATGACTTTCAGATATTTCGCCCCTATGCTAGGGACTGGATCCGCCCCCTGACCCAGCTGATCATCAGCGGTCCCTTCACAGGCCTGAATTACTTTGTCATTGATGTGATAGTCACCATCATGTCTTGGCACCAGGTGGCAATACCTCAGGTAACCATTGATATACAGGTAGTTAACAACAAAAATCTAAATGGATTAAACCATTGCACATTTTGTTGTTTTGAACTGGGATTTGTTGTTCAGTGGGAGAAACACATGTCTTGGTTACACACTTTATGGTTTTTCCTGACAGGACAATGTTGAGGACCGAGCCATGTCGAGTCGCCTGGTGGAGTTTGTGATGGGATATGTGTATAATGACACTCGGCCGGTGTATCGCAACAACCTGGAACTGCTGAAAACACTCCTGCAGGTCTGGAAGGACCGAGTGGAAATACCTTACAAGTAAATTGAAAATTAACACTGATCATATCCTTTTGCCATTTCTATTTGTCAGTGTGTATCAAAATTTTGAGTTCTTTATTCATAAATGTATTACGGTATTATAGTGAAATTGAAATGTGTAACTGGTATTAAGTTTGGAGTTTATTGCTACACTTACCGGTAATTTTTTTGTTTTTTTTGTTTTTTTTTGTTGTATATAGCATTGTGTATAAGCACTTGAAACAGCCTGATGAGACAAAGAAAGAGAGTTGTGTTGGAATCCAGCTGATGGGTGTGGTCCTGTCTGCTAAGTTCCCTCCTTACGCCCCCACAGCCCCCGTTGATCAGGAAAAGTAAGTCATACTCGCTTCTTGATCTTCAAATAATGAAACTGACTTGGTGAGGAAAATAATAAAGTTTATGTTAGAATGTTTGTACTGAAATTTGTTAAGGGTCCTCCAAACCTTTGGGAAAAGTTTCGTCAAAGTTACTTCAGAACAAGCTGATATGCATGTATTCCTTAAGAATATGAAATTCTAGCTGGTGTTCAACTTGAAAATGATAGAAAAATGGTTGTTATTTTGGGGAAAAAAATAACATTAAGATATTTATAAAAATTAATGTAAAGAAAAGCCCCTGCTGTGTTAAAAGTAGAGTCATAAAAAGTATGTCAAGGGATGTGGAGGATCTTTAAAAATTTCATTTTTTTTCAATTCAAGATTCTTCACCACTGTGGCTCAGTATATGAGAAATCGTTACAAGGCTGTGTATGCAGCAACAGCTGAAGTGGTGGGGATGATCTTCAAGCACCTTGCAGAGAAGGACCGACAGACAGAGGGGTCATTTCATGACTATGTCGTAAACCTCATGAATTCTCTCCAGCAGAGTAATCCAGGCAACTTTCTACTTTGCATTCATAGGATGCATCTCCATTACCCACCAATAGCCGACAGGTAAATGAATGTACTTTTTTGGACCATAGATTAATAATCATCTTTATTAGCTCACTATATCCTCTCTGCTGATTCTAGGTGAATATATCTTCTTTTCAGATTTTTGTTGTTAATATTTTTAAAAGCTGAAGTTTATGAAAAGAGTTAATGTATTACTTTTAATTAATATGCTCACAATTTTTTTTTAAAGGTTTATGAACCGATTGTTGTTTGTACTTCCGAATCTTCACGCTGAATTCCGCAATCGCTGCCTTGAAATTGTTCTAACACGAATCGACACTTTAGAAAATATCTACATAGAACTCAAAAGTAAAGGACTCCTCGCTTTTCTCACTCACAGGTCAGTCAAACTGTATGATAGAACATTTTAATTGTATGAAACATTCTACAGGTGATTTTCTTTTCTGTGGACATATTTGAAATGCTCGTAAATGGATTTATGAATTCTAATGATGTAGTTTCTATTTTTCAGAGATGATGAGACACAGGTTATTGCTTTGAAAATTGTAAAGAGCATTCAGAGCAAGCTGCAGCCAAGTGAGGTGTCAGAGTTACTTCCCCTGATCTGTGGATTCTGTGTCAGTCCCAGCATTCCCTGTCGTAATGTCATGTATGACATCTTGATGTGGGTCTATGACAACTACAGGTACAGACAGACCATTTGTAAAGCACCATTATTTGTAAGCAAGATCGTTGATATTTTTACATGAAGGGCTTATTTCTATGGTCCTTGTTTTCAAAGGTTCATGTTTTAGATTGGTATATGTAAGTGTACTGTTTATGACAGGTACTCACGAAGTCCCTGCATTATTTATGCATTTGCTTATTTCCCTGTATCAAATTTTATAGAGAAGATGAGAGTGAAACCGCTGACAATATTATGCAACAAACAAAAGAAAGTCTGCTGAAAGGACTGGGAGATGAGGATATGCAGTGCAGGTATGGCCATGTGTAATCCAATTTATAGATATTGCAAGTTTCATTTGTGGCCCCGATTCATTGGAATGTCAGACTACATCAGATGAAGTTGGAATAAGAATTATTATGTGAAATTTATACATGCTTTGGTAAAAAAACCCTGCAAAAGTCAAAAACAAGTTAATGTTTTGTTTCTCAGTCAACAGCACTTCAAGTTAAATGCTGTTGCATTGCCAAATCAAAAAATTTGTACCAGTAACTTTGAGTTAAAATATAGAAATTGAGTAATTCCCCTTTGCAAATCATTTGCCAAATTATATTTTGAGGGTGGTATTTTGGTCTTACAGTGTCAATGAAAATGTAATGTGTAAGTCCTACTGGTGCATTATTTTGGTATACTTGTAGACTGCTGGTACAGAACTTCTGGAGCAGCGAGACCAGAGTTCCAGGCAACACGCTAGACAGACTAGTGGCCATGTTGGAGGCCATGTACTCCCCTGTGACAGAAAAACAGTTCCTGAGCTATGCCACAAACCTTGTCCTTGAAATGACCTCCAAGAGTCCAGACTATCAAAGGGAAATGTTTGAGTCACCTCTTGAGGACTGCAAATTTCAGGTTCTTAGACTTTTGGGTTTATTCTTCAATAAATGCATGTAATTATACAAGTGGAATATAAAGAAGAGGTTGTCTGACAGTAATATACAGTTTTTGTGGAAATTCAAAATTCTTATTTTTACAGGACTATAATGTGAAATCATCTTGGAAACAGAGGCATGCAGCCATGACACCTTTGTTTGCCAATACCATGGCAACACAAAGTATGATGGATGATGATGAGAGTTATAGTGGAGAGATCAGAGCCACACAGGATGTGCAGCAATTCACTGCCACTCAGGATGGTAAAATTAAAATTTTTACTCATTGTACATGTCATGTTCTTGATATGTAAACCATAAAACCAACAAACCAGATTTTAACTTTCTTGTTTCAGCTTCCAAAGCTCCATTTAACTGGTTGACTGGGAGCAGTTTGGATACCTTCACGGATTACAGCACAGTGGGTTCGGAGACCTCCAGCTCTCTGTTATTTACTGTGGGGACACAGGACATGGCTCTCAGGACCGGCCTAAAGCCAAAAAGAAAACCTGGTCCTGGGTTTGGTCGACCTCGGGCAGGAGCCAGTTCTAAACCAGCAGAGAGAAGTCGTAATGGTTAGTCACGGATATTGATGCTCTAACAAGAAATATTGCAGATTTTTAATTACACATAAGAAAGATGTATCTGTGTAAAATAGCAAGGAGCACCCTTCACAGATTTTAAATTCTCACTATTATTTTACTGACAGTTTTGATATCATAAAAACAGTTCAGAGCTTGTAATTTATTATTCTCACCATATGATACAAATCGGCAGAATGATGGACCTTGGTATTCACATAATGTAAGGAAACTACAGTAGCATTATGCACTTTTGTTCTTTGAATTCATATTTTAAACATTTCAAGCTGTAGGATTATAGTAAGATGTAAAAACCTGTGAATGGTAACACTGTAAGGCCACAAAAATATTGACACACTGTAAGGCCACAAAGATATTGACACACTGTAAGGCCACAGAGATATTGACACACTGTAAGGCCACAAAGATATTGACACACTGTAAGGCCACAAAGATATTGACACACTGTAAGGCCACAAAGATATTGACACTCAGAACATAGATTGAGATCAAGAATGACCACCTGGATGAAAATAACTTGTAGTCATAATCATTACACTTTGGTCATCTGTATAAATTTAATCCAGTTTAGAGGCTAAAACATACACTGTACGTATCAGGAAAGTGTAGTTTTTGAAGCTGAAGATGACTTCAATTTACAATATATTGGAATATTTTTTTCAGAATGAGATGCATTGCTCTTTTTTTTTTTTTGTAAAGAGTATACTGGTAGTCCTTTTGATCAACTTTACTTGTAGATGAATTGATATGCAGATAAAAAATTGAATCTTTTATATCTCTTCTTAAAAAGACAAGATTTAAGTCTGAAAAATAAAAATAATCGTGAGCTCGCTCTACATGTATTTTTTTAGGATGAAATTTGAATTTATTTGTTAATTTTGTCATCAGAGGATCAAGACAGCGAAATGTACAGATTGAAAAGGCGTTTCTTGCGAGATGAAGAACAGACCAAAACCTACTTCATCAAACGCCACACCAGACTGGAGAAGATGAGGGAGGTAAAACACATTACAGGACATTGAGTCAGTCAGTCATTGTACATTTTACTATGCAGTAATGTAAAATAAGATGACATTTTTTAAAATTCAGTTTATTGTTTTTAAGATCCAAACATGTTGATGATGCATGATTATTTGCTATCATCTGATACAAGTTTATAGATCTACCATTTTATTTAGATTTCCGATTATACACTGTATATGACATTTTGTAAGCTGCATTCTGTGATGTTTATTTTTGAAGGAGGCCCTGAGAGAGCAGAAATCTCGCAGAGAACACCAAGTCACCATGTATAGGAAGTACAGAAAGGGCGATCTACCAGACATACAGATCAAGTATTCCTATATCATAGCCCCATTACAGGCAGTAGCACATGTAAGTACAGAAAGGACATTCAGCCAGACATACAGATCAAGTATTCCTATATCATAGCCCCATTACAGGCAGTAGCACATGTAAGTACAGAAAGGGCGATCTACCAGACATACAGATCAAGTATTCCTATATCATAGCCCCATTACAGGCTGTAGCACATGTAAGTACAGAAAGGACAATCAGCCAGACATACAGATCAAGTATTCCTATATCATAGCCCCATTACAGGCTGTAGCACATGTAAGTACAGAAAGGACATTCAGCCAGACATACAGATCAAGTATTCCTATATCATAGCCCCATTACAGGCAGTAGCACATGTAAGTACAGAAAGGACAATCTACCAGACATACAGATCAAGTATTCCTATATCATAGCCCCATTACAGGCAGTAGCACATGTAAGTACAGAAAGGGCGATCTACCAGACATACAGATCAAGTATTCCTATATCATAGCCCCATTACAGGCAGTAGCACATATAAGTACAGAAAGGGCAATCTACCAGACATACAAATCAAGTATTGCTATATCATAGCCCCATTACAGGCAGTAGCACATGTAAGTACAGAAAGGACAATCAGCCAGACATACAGATCAAGTATTCCTATATCATAGCCCCATTACAGGCAGTAGCACATGTAAGTACAGAAAGGACAATCAGCCAGACATACAGATCAAGTACATGTATTCCTACATATTCCATCATGTGACAATTTCCATTGTCTGACAGGCAGCACCACATTCTATCAAACAAATTCAAGTGATATCTGAATTTTTCAATGTGTTATCACCTTATCAATAGATTCATGGTGTAAAATGAACTGTTTCACAGAGGGACAGCTCCGTAGCCAAACTGCTCTTTGGTGCCATATTCAAGGGAATATTCTCCAAGATGGATGAGGTCAAGACAGAGAGGGAAGTACAGGAGACCATACAACAAATTCAGAAAAGCATCGGAGTGGTACTGACCACATCTATACAGAACTTCACTCCATTCATCAGCTGTTTGCTGGTAAGTCCACTGTAATACATGTACTAATCAATAAACATCTTGGTGATTGTCAAGTACTATATAGTCTTTTGTCTATTTTATATGAGTTACAATAACTATTGTTTTCATACCAATTGAGACAAACTACATGTATATATCCCCAGTAATCAAACTGTGAACAGGGAGTGTTATTTTATTGAGTTCTGTTTCAAAGTTTTCAGTGCAAATTATGACAGAGAAAAAATATTGATTCACTGGATGTAAGATCCAGCTGTACTGTACTTTAATGCTTCAAGGTTATACATTTAGTTTTTCTATAAATTAAAGGATGTTCTGTACAGCTTGAGAAGCAAACTTAAAGTTGATGTGTCAGACGTAAGCTCTTCTGCAATGTTTGGAAATATCCAACCATTAGGTGAGGTTCTTTAAATGAAATGAATATTTTCTGTATGAACTTGACTTCAATGCAATGTGCTGATAACTTTGTTTTATATTTCTTGCACCATTGCTTTTACTGTGTAGGTATTTGTGTATTGGAAGAACAATTGATCTCACAAGATGAAGATGAAAGACCGTCAAAGAGAGGGAGGAGTGATAATGCTGTAGTGTCCACAGACACTCTGAGCTGGATCGAGCTCGCCAGGTATGCTTATTTAGCTCAAGCTGTAGAGCAATAGTCGGTCAAATTCAGACAAGGGATATCATTGAAGTTACTATATACAGTCAATACTTGTTAACTTGAACCTGATGGATTAGAAAAATAACTTTTAAGATTTCTTAGGATTTAAGGTGTTAAGTTTTTTTTTTTTTAAAATCCAGTACCAGTAGTTTGTACTTCCAGCTCATCTCAACATATCCATCATCTCCAAATATTGAAATACTGTATATGTATATATCGTGTACTTATAGAAAATATACCCTTTTCCGCCCTGTGCGATATAGACCAAAAATTTGCCTACCCGTGTGATATAAACCCTAGGGGTGTGATATAAGATTTATATCACACCCCTCTCCGGCAATATTCAGATGTTATATCACACCCCTTTCCGTTAATCATCGGCTATTATGACGCAGAGTTCGGTATGTGTCGTTCAACTCCGATCTCCAAGTATGACGTCAAATAGTTACGTTGTCGTCAACTTACAGCTGGCGCTAAAATTTCAGGGAAGTTTATAAGAGATGGAATATATAGACACGGAGCGATTTGTTAGCAATACGCATTCATATGTTTTTTATGGTTTCTTTAATATTTTCTATAAGTATATGATATAAAAATCATAACATGGCAATTTTTATATAGCATCCTATATTAGCCCTCGGTCGATGTATATCATCCCTTGAGCCTGACGGCTCGAGGGATGATATACAGCGACCGAGGGCTAATATAGGATGTGATATAAAAGTTTCCATGTAATAATCTATATATTTATTATAATGTCACAATGAAAAGTCTTGACTGATCATTATGATAATTACACTGATGTTTTCCATGTAATTGCAATCATCTTTGATGTGCACTGTTTTAAGAATGGTTGTGAAGCATTAGTTTTTTGTGACAGATTGTACAAGTCTGTTAAAGAGTATGATGTGTTGCTGGGAATCTTTAGTGGAAGAATAGGAACACAAGACATCACCAAGGAAGCTGTACAGATGGAGGCCAGGGGAGACTTCTACAAAGCTGTCAAACTGTACAATCAGGTCAGGGGGAGAGAGAGAGAGAGAGAGAGAGAGAGAGAGAGAGAGAGAGAGAGAGAGAGAGAGATGTCAAACTGTACAATCAGGTCAGAGAGAGAGAGAGAGAGAGATATGTCAAACTGTACAATCAGGTCAGAGAGAGAGAGAGAGAGAGAGAGAGAGAGAGAGAGATGTCAAACTGTATAATCAGGTCAGAGAGAGAGAGAGAGAGAGAGAGAGAGAGAGATATGTCAAACTGTACAATCAGGTCACAGAGAGAGAGATATGTCAAACTGTACAATCAGGTCACAGAGAGAGAGAGAGAGAGAGAGAGAGAGAGAGGAGAGAGAAGAGAGAGAGAGAGAGAGAGAGGGGGGAGGGTCATTGACCAAGTGTTTATTATACATTTGGTATGACACATGTACAATATAGTTGTAAAAACAGGTTATTTTTTTTTAATTATTGCAGGCTTTGTCTTGTAATGATTGGGATGAAAATCCGCCCACCATAGAAGTAGATATGTGGGATGAATCCAGAATGGAGGTATCTCAGAATCAAATTTCTGCTTGTTTTTAAGAATGTGTATGCTAAACGTTGTTTTCCAACTCTTACATGTCTTGTGCAGAGTATTTGTGACTATATTCTTATTTCCTTTACTTCATTTAGTGCCTTGACAACCTTTCTCAGTGGAAAGAGCTGGAAGGGGTGGCTATGTCTGGAATCAGCAGTAACTCCATCAGTCAGGTGTGGAAGGACACCTACTATCAGGTTAGTGCAAGGCCAGGTCAGAATAATGTGGTGTCATATTTAACATACCGGGTACTGTAAAAGTTACAAGTTCATGAATTTGGAGGTTTTGTGTGTTATGTAGGAGCATTATCTGCCGTACATCATCAGGAGTAAGATGAAGCTGATGCTGCAGGGAGATGGTGACCAGCAGCCATTGCTCACTTTTGTTGATGACTGCATGAAGCAACCGGAGCAGAAGGCCCTGATAGAGGTACAGTCACAGCTATACATTGTCCAAGATGAGCTTAAGGAGTTCATTGAAAAGTTCTTTCTTCCTTGTACAGTGTTTTCTCTTGTTGAAATGCATGATAAGTTTTTGATCAAAAACAGAATGTGAACATGTCTAACAGTTATTGATGATAGCAAGTCTTGGTGTATGAGTTAAATTTCTGGAATGCACTGAATCTTGGGGTTGATTTTTTGTCTGCTATTGACAGAGTCGATACAGTGAAGAGCTGGCCCTTATGTACGTATGGCAAGCAGACTATGACCGGGCTAGACATTACTCCACCCTGGCCACACAACAGTTCCTTCTTGTAAGTTATTAATAACACACTTGTCAACATGATAAAGGAAACTACACCAGTTGTACTTGTATATGTAAAGGTTTGCCATGTTGACTCAAGTTTTTTGCAGGATGCAAACATTTGTTTCTATAGTTGTCAATTTAAAAATCACAAAAAAGAAAAAGTTAAAATCGCATTAAAATTAGATGAACCTAGTTTGAATTCAAAACATAAAATTATGCACCAACAGAGGAAAATATATCAAACAGTTTTGCTATCCTTGTTCCTTTAGGATTGGAGCAGCACAGACAGCCTGATGTCAGTCAGTAGGAGGAGCCAGCTCCAGAGACTTCAGCCTTTGGTGGAACTCCAGGAGTTCCTGAACTTCATGGCCTCAGAGGGTGAGTCAGACAGGCAATGATGCTCAGAATCAACAAACTGATGACTCAGACATCATTTTGCAGTTTTATTTTTTTTTCTCTTTTGAAGAAGCTTTTCAGTTAGAGAATAACCAAAACTCAAAAAACTTGATGGTTCTCATTTTATATACAAGAACATCATTAAAAAAAAGGTAATATTCATTTGATGGATCAGATTTTGATATCAAGTTTCTCGTACATTTTAGGTAATTTTACATCTGTCACACCTGCTAATTCACTGATAGAAAGGTGGCAAGCCAGGGCCCTGCACCCGCTGCTGGACACAGAGGCAGTATGGGACAATGTTGTCACTAACAGGTGATAATTGATTCACTTAAGGAAAATGGTCAAATTCTCTGTAATGGTATTTGCCGATCGGGAACATATTAATGAGAGTGAAAATTATTTGATATTATTTAAATGAAAATAATTCATATACACTGTATGTTTATTCTAATTTCTCAGAATGGTGTTCTTGGACCACATATCTAATCGACTTTCGACTTCCCTGGTGAAGAAAGATGAAGACGCAATGGAAGAAGATGAAGAGGACTTGTTCTTGGCCTCGAAAATCCATCTCAGATTAAAGATGGCAGACAGCAGTTGTCACAAAAGAAACCATAAACTGGCATTGAATATTTTAGCAGATATACATAAAGTACGAGTATTTTTAAGATCATTACTTTTTCAGGTTGTCTAAATCTCTCAGGTCAAACATATAATTACTAAATTAATGTTAGCTTAATCATTTACATTATTTTGGGATACCAATGAAAGATACCTAGGTGTTACTTTATATTTGAAACATAAGGTAATTTTTTTTCCTCTTTAGAATTATCGAGACAAGGAAAATGAGATTTTGAATTTGGAGTGGAGTCATTTGTACGCCAAGACTCACCAGCTCAGTGCAATGTCAGCTGACACAGACTGGACCAATGACATCTTCTCCAGTGTTATCACAACCATAGACCGCCTGGGTAAAGAGCTCTCGTGCAAATCAATCCATAAAAATGGTTCTCGTTTATTTACGTGTACTGTCAACTCATAGATATTCACTTTGGACTTGCTAGTATTAACAGTAATTTGAAGATATGTCTCAAATAAGGCAATATTCTATCCTAAAAGCCATGAATGGAATCTTGTAATACACTTTCTTTTCAATTTAAATTTCTAAAATTAGAAAAAACATTTAAATTTTCCTTTTTCAAATCACAAAATTTTTATCCTCACAAAAAATGAATTAAGGAAATTATATAACAGGAAGATAATAACAGTACAGAAGTACTGGTACCTTATACCTTTATTCAAAGTATACTTGTTGTTACTAAGGATAAAATTGCATGCAATGGCATTGTCTGAAGCCACTGTTGGCTGCTTGGTCACGAAAATTATTGTAAACTTGAATATTGTTCCACATGTTTTAGGTCACCTGAGTCACTAAGGTGACCTATTGCTATAGGTCTTCGTCTGTCGTCGTGCGTTAACAATTTTACATTTTGAACTTCTTCGGAAAAACTACAAGGCCAATTGTTACCATTTACAAGATGTATGGTTTGAAGCATCTCTATGATAAGAAAAATCTAAATTGTGAAATTCATAGGTATCAAATATATTTCACTCGTTCTACCCCATGCAGATGGGAGAGGCTTTCATAATTTGGCCTTGGTTTGTGATGATTTTTGTGTCAGATATTACATGTAAGGATCTTATTTTCAGGGAAATTCAAGGACAGTTCTCTATTTGAGAGAGAGGCTGGATTAGGTCGTAGACATTTTGTCCTGCTGGGACAAGCGTTTGGTCTGCTTGTGAAAGGGGTGCAGAGCGAGAACTGTTTTAGCAGCCTGAGTGACAAAAACTCAGAGAAAATCATGGGCTTATCTAAAGCAAGCAAACTGGACCCGAGTGAGGTACAATGCAGCTTCTTAAGATACATGTAAAAATAGTACATTGTAGTAACTACATTGTATTAACTATTATATACATGTAGCTCTCTACTTAACTAAATACCGGTATGCACTTATTTATAAGAAATGCTTGGTATTTTTTGTTTTAGTTAGTCAATAAAACTACCGGTAATTTGGTTTTAGTTAGCCAGATGTCTTGTTGAAGAAGGATATAACCAGATGAAGAAGAGTTTGTCCTACGATGGTCGAGGGACCCGCACTTGTCGCTATGGACTGGAGGAGGCTTATCTGGCCCTGGCTCAGTATTGTAACAAGTTCCTCAGAATGGCAGAGGACGATAGTGGTATTTACTATGGATAATTGCATGTATATTCACCTTAATTTACAAATGGGATAGTGAAAATTCAAAATTAAACTGTTTATATGTAACTGTACATGTATATATGGTATTGTATATTAGTTTCCCTCTTACCTTTAAATTGAACTTTTACTTAACTTACATTCTCATAGAAAGGTTTGTGCTCTGTTCTTCTATACCATAACTATTTACGGTATGTGGGCAAACGCAGTGATGATATTTTTTGATAAATTGAACAGACAAAGAGTCTCTGAATCTCTCCAAGGAGTGTCAAAAGAATTTCCCAGAAACCATCACTGTCTGTCTGTTGAATGCGATGAAGCTTGATTCTATGGAGGCCCGGCAGAGGTTTCCACGGTTACTCCAGTTGGTGGAAATGTATCCAGATATTCACTCCACTTTTGTGGAAAAGGTAAATTTAAAACCCAAAAAGTTCTGAAATTTTAAAGCTACAATAGAGCAATTACTGTAAGTTTGTACTCCCTTTGAATTTCAAAATGTTTCTTATGATTAAATTTACCTGATGTTTTCACTAGTTTTAAAATTTGTATACATATATGTACATGTACGTTCATTTTTCCCATGGTCAGAGTGGGCAAGTTCCATGTTGGATGTTTATTATGTGGATAAGCCAGATGATGGCTTTGTTGGATAAACCCGAGGGCAGCACTGTTCACCATATCCTGACTGAGCTCTCGGAGAATTACCCACAGGTGAATATCAGCTCTGTACACAGAAACCATTGAACAATTATTTTGAATGTTTGAATGTAATGTACTGTATGCATTATGGTATTAGTTTTGTTTGTTATGTTCACATACATGTATCTTCATTTTTACCTACACAATAGTTACTGTAAGGTCTTGTGTATAGTACACACCCATGTATCATATGCAACACCATCCCACCACCCCAGCCAAAGTTGGGTGTAAAATGCTGAAAAAACTGTATATTGATAATTCTTTTTTATATGTTTTCTTTCTTGTGTCAACCGTGTGAGTGATATAAAAGCTATTTGAAATTCTTTTTTGTTTTTGATAGGCTGTGGTTTATCCGTTCAAATTGAGCAGTGAGGGCTACAAATTTACGAACAAGAAGGATGAGGCATTTGTAGCAAAGTAAATTAAATAGCTGTCTAATTTTTCAAAATCATCAATTCTTTTGATAATTGTGGAAGCTGTTTTACTTGTTAATGTAATATTTTTTCTGTTGTTTCGACAATGTTTGATACACATGTGATAGCTATTCAATGTCGAAAAATTGTGTACCGTATGTCAGATTCCTCCTGTTTTAACAGACTCAGCAGTACACTGGGTGATGAACAGCTCCCATTGGTGCCAAAGTTTATTTCAGCCTTGGAACACATGAGCCAGCCAGATCAAATATTTAAGGTACATCTACATGTATGTGTGCATGAAAGAAAACATGGCACATGTTTTATTAGAAATTCTACATGACACTGTACACTGTAAACTTTGATATTTTGATAGAATGAAATTTTGCAAAAGTTTGTTCTCAACCTCTGCAGTTATTAAATTGACAAAAAAAAAAGCCTAAAATGTCAGAATTCCTGTTTTACTTAATCTTTGATATGTGTACCTACATGGAATACTTTTTTTATCCAAAACAAAAAGATCCCATGGAAGACATGGAGTTTTATAAATGGTAGGGGTACACTGTATAGAAAAATCTCCGTAGATTATCGAAAGCCCTTAAAATGCACCAGCGCAACTATGGTCATTTTTCATTTCCAGCTGATCAATGTATTTTATAAAAATCAATCTGCAGTGCATCTGAAAGGAGAAAAATGTACATCATGGCCATCATAAAAAAGATTGTAAGATGCAGAAATCCAGTTGGCCTTCCCATTATAAATATTTAAAAAAATAACCTGCATTGAATAATCAGTTGTTGCAGGTAATGGTGTAATTTTTTTGTGGATGTGGATGAGTTGGCAGGTACATGTTTGCATTTTCTCTTGCAAAGTTGGGATATATCCTGTAATTGATTATTACGCAATTATCTAGGACTGGTTTGATGACACTAGACTGAAATTTATGAAGAACAAACCAGACAAGAAGGCCATGAAGGAGGAATATCAGATAATGTATAAGAAAGTGTTAGAGTTTACCGAGACCGCGGGTCGAGGTGCAAGCCAGAGGTCACAGACAGAGGAAACACTAAGTATGGTGGACAAGGGAAAATACCCCAAAAAGTTTGCTGAGGCAAGCTGAGATTTATTTTCAATAATATGAAAGTGATACTGATGATTTTTTATTGCATCACATGTGATGTACAGTCATTGAAAGATATTCTACATCTTCATTGTATTCATGTTTAATAAGTTTGGATTTTTTAATGATAATTTGTAAAGCATGCATTTCCTTTCCACAGCGATTTAAGAAAGATGTTGACAGCTGCTTTGGAAAAAATGGAGAGAAAATCTTGGACATGTCATTTAGTGTGAGTGAGATCAATAACTCAAATGTAAATTAGAACTATACATGTATATCACTCATTAGAATTACTTACATATGGTATGAACTGGTAGTATGAACATTGTCCCCTATTTAGATAATGGCGGGACACCAAAATTTATAAGAGACGAGATTTTAACCACAGTTTTAAGCAACCCTCTTTGCAGGGCCTATAGTGATCAGTTCGTCTACATCAACCTACATTTAACATCACTTAAGCTTGTTCAGCACATATTTTCCTTCTCCTTAGCTCTATCTGGCTCATATTTCACATGAATAGTGCCTGTGGGTGTGCAGTGACCTTGAACCACTTTTGAAGGCCAAGTGTGAAGGTCTTACAAGATATTTATGAAATTGTTAATTTCTTTCCCCTTGACCCACTCTTGCTCAGACTTGACCATAAACTGCCTGTAGTTAATAGTTTTGAAGTGACCTTTAACCAAGTTTTATGAGTGAAGGTGAAAGCAAACTTTTATGAATAAATCCCTGTTGAACAATAGTTTCTTGCCCCTTGGTCCAATTTTGCTCAGACTACCAAAAGACTTCTGGTAGGTGAGAGGTTTGCTGTAACTTTGAATTGAGTTTCTCAAATGTCAAGGTCATTGCAGACATCAGTGTAAAATCCTTCACACCACACCCAGACCATCATTAGACCCATTTATTTTCTTAATTCTTCGCCACCCCATGATTCTTGTTTTATAGCAACTTATTATCCCATCAGATTATTATTCCAATGAAGTAATACAACTAATTCAGAGTTCGTCATTATGTTGCAGAAACTAGCAAGTGCTTACAAGAAAGTGAAAGATGTCATGGATAGGGAAGTGAAGGAGGAAAACCTGAAGCCCCCGGAGAACCTCAAAGATTACTGTCAGTGGTTGGCCAATTTCAACCCCAGCATTCAGGGCAAGGATCTAGAAATACCAGGTATGGGGATTGTGAATGTACATGTACAATGTTAATGTATTTAATCGAGCGAGAAGTTTATTGAAATGTTGTTGGAACAACTTGTTTCATGACTATTTAGACCCGCATAATGTTTGCTATATTCTGCAGTCACACTTTAAAATGTTTTGGTTTGCTGAATCTGAATCAGTGAACAAGAAAAGCGTGTAATCTTTCGTACAAATTATCAAGATACCAAGGTTTTTCCAAATTGATTTATTTATTTTGCTACAAATGTATAGACACAATTTAATTGTAAAGTAGTAAATTACTAACCATTGGATGTCATTTGATAAGAAGTTGCTACCCTTATAAGTACAAATTTCGTAAAGCATCATTGTGGTAGAGTCAGAAATACAGCATTTTTACTAGCTCTAGCTATTGGTTTAACCTTTCAGCTTGGTAAGTAAAGTGCTGTATTTGTATGCCAGAGGACTTCGGTTCAAATCCAAGCAAATTAAGGCAATATCTGTGTTAGTTACACTATCTGGGCTAGTTCTTTAAAAAGGGTAGCTGTTCAGTCTTATCATTGCCATGCACGGATCTAGAGGCCCCCCCACCCCCCCCATGAAAATTTATTAAAATTAAATAGTAAAATTATCGCAAATATGCCTTGGACCCCCCCCCCCCCCCCCCCCCCCCCCCGGCAAACACAATTATCCTTCGGACCAGTTTCATAATATAGCTATAGTCAAGTGGGTTGCTTGGAATGCAATGTTGGGAAACTACAGGCAGCCCTGCATACTGTGATTTTATTAATATTCTTGGATATCAAATTTCATAGGTTTGTATGATTCAGTTTTGATACTTGCCCTATCAATTAAACATGTTGTCACATATTTACATCGTGTGTGTGTGTGTGTGTGTGTGTATATATATATATATATAAAAGAACATTTTATTTTGTGGAATGACTTAATTAAAATATAAAATCCATGAAAATTGGTCTTTAAAAAATTTAACACACTTGCTGACTATTGACCTTTTTTTATTCTCAATCCACAATTTCAAAAGAGAAGCTCTTTAGTTTTTGAAGATATAAAAAAATATATAAAAAATATAGGCCTTCTTATAAAAACATATACATTGTACCGGTATATATGTGTATGCAAGATTGACCATGGGTTTCTAGCAATGGGTGAACTGGTGTTTGGACTATTCCTCACTTTCAATCTCTCTGCACTGTGAAAAGGTTAGAGTTGTACTACTTAAACATAAATGTTTTCATATAATTATACTGTAATTCAAGGTCAGTATGATGGAGTGAAAAAGCCTATGCCAGAATACCATATTAAAGTGGTGGGATTTGATCAAAGGGTAAGTGTCACAATTAAAGGATACCATTCCATAAAAAAATATGAATATTTTGCACTAAACATCAATTACAACAAAAGGAAAATATTTTCATACATTTCCTGACAGGTAAAAGTGATGACCTCAATACGTAAACCTAAGAGGATAACAATTCGCGGGAATGACGAGAGAGAGTATCACTATCTTGTGAAGGGTGGGGAAGACCTGAGGCAGGATCAGAGGATAGAGCAGCTCTTCTCCCTGATGAACCAGGCACTGGAGAGTGACCCCGCCTGTAAGCAGAGGAATCTGAGGATCAAAACATACCAGGTTATCCCCATGACTTCAAGGTTTGTCTGATTATTAAAGCTTTGCTTTTATATTAAATATGCTTCAAAGTGAGCTCTTTGGTTCTCTCAAAATACATGCATTTAATACTGGTCAAATCTTTACCAAACCTAGAGAATGATGTATTTTGTGATATTAATATACATGTATGTGACATGCTTGGATGCTGAATCTGATCAACAGGTTTCAGATGCTGGAAGAGGTTAAGGATTTTGGAGCAGCTTTGTATTCAGTAATTTTTGATTATCTATGTTTTCTTCTTATTCAGGGTTGGTTTGATAGAATGGATGAACGACACCATCCCACTAAAAGAATTCTTGATTTGCAATCTCACAGAGCAAGAAACCAAATTCGTCAGTGGCAAGTAAGTGCAATATACGAATATACTTGTTTCCCATTTTAAAATACTCCTGGATTTGACAGATCAGAATGGCTTTAATTTTATGTACATGTATGTTCTATTGTTTGACTTTTTCTACAGACAAGGACCCTCAAGTCTTCACAATTCCTGGATAATGAAATTGAGCAAAGATCCAAGAGATTTTCCACAAGGTTACATGCAGATGTACCTGAAATATAACATGACAGAAACTAGGAGGGAACTGCAGAAAAAAGAAAATATTATACCATGGGATTTATCAAGGTGGCTGTTCTCATTGTATTTATTTGATTTACAAATGAAAGCTGAGAGGGTAGATCAATTTTTCAATGACAGAAATTTTTTCCATGAGATTGTTTAAAAGAAACCAGCACCAAATTTTATTGGAAGATTGATAGTTATCCTGATTTGTAAAAAGATGTCCCCTTTACAGTATTGCCACATACATGTAAACATATTCTATAAAATTTCTTGTTTTAATGTGCTGGCAAAACATTCCCTCTTCCCCAATCTGATTAAAATCAGCCATTCTGATACGCTACCGCTCTCGAACATCTGAAACAAGCCGATTAGAGGTCACGTCCAAACGACCCGACAATCTAAATATTTAAATATAAGGTCGTGACCTTTTTTACCATTGAGAATCCCCGTCTCTTAAATACTATCCAGTGAAGTAACAGCAAGGTAAATATAACCGCACAGATTTATGGGAAATTATCTGCTGGCAGAGTTTTGCTAGCCACAATTAGATTGGCTTATCGAAAGGTCGTTCGGACGTGACCTCTAAGCGGCTTGTTTCAGATGTTCAAGAGCGGTAGCTTATCAGAATGGCTGATTTTAATCAGATTGCCTCTTTCCCCAAATGGATTATGATCATAGATCTAAGGTAATCTTGTCATGTGGAACTGCTGAATACATATCATTAAAACACGCTTATAACGAAGTGCCAGGGACGGGTGATTTTGCTTCGTTATAAGCGTAATTCGTTTTATCCATCAAGTTTACAACATGTAATTTAGTCACAGGGAATGAAAATCACTTCGCTGTAAGCATCAATTCATTATAAGCGTGTTCGCAATAACCGTGTTTTACTGTATATGCGTATATTCTCCAGGCGAGCTTTCCACAAGATGAGCACTTCTCCAGAGGCATTCCATGTCCTGCGCTGCAAGTGTGCCTCAACACATGCCCTGATCTCCATTTGTCAGTACGTGCTTGGAATTGGTGATCGACATTTGTCCAACTTCATGATAAATCTAAAGAATGGAGAAATGGTGGGCATAGACTTTGGTCATGCCTTTGGCTCAGCTACACAGGTCAGCATTGGTTTAGTCTCTTAGTTAGCTTTTCATATACCGTCGTATACATTGAGCAAGATATACCGTACATTATTTAGGAGGAATGAACAAATCACATGAAGATACATGGTTCAAAATATTGAACATGGATGAACCTGGAATCGAACCCAATATTGTAAATCCAACTTTCTATTTACAGTTCCTTCCGATTCCTGAGTTGATACCATTTAGACTGACTCGACAGCTTCGAAACTTAATGATGCCACTACAGGTCCACGGTTTGATGGAGTCTACCATGATTCACACTCTCCGTGCACTGAGAAATAACTGCGATTTATTACTGAATACCATGGACATTTTTGTCAAAGAACCCTCTGTCGATTGGATGGTTAGTACACATACATGTAATACAGAATTATTCAGACTTTGTCTGAAGGACATGATTGTACTGTGCATCTACCATTCAGTATCATGTGTTTTATGTGAATAAATTTTTTTTCTACAGGTAAATGCAGAAAAGCAAATGAATGAAATGAAAGTAGAAGGTATGTACATACACACAATACGCATCAGTAGGATTTGTTTTACATTTACATGTATAAAAGAAAATATTTTAGCTACATGAGAAAGTGTATATACATGTACTGATAATCAAAATTAAAGATCTTTGGAATCCACTACCACTTCTCTAACAACTACAGTGTAACACCTCATGCACAGGCAATTTTGCCTCGCTTGAATTTCTTTTGATGATGTCATTCTTCTAGCATTAGTTTTGAACTCCTATTACTGTGTCTTAAAGTTTTTTACCAAAATAAGATTGCATAATTCATGTTGCAAGAATTCAGGTAGTGGAAGGTGATTTATTATTGATATTTTGAATCCACTTGATTATAATTAAATGCATATAGGAGAATTCCTGACAGTACTGTGTATGATACTCAAGTGACTGTTAAGGCATGTGGGCCTCTTGTTAAAGTAATGCCAATGAAAATGCACAAGTCCCCAACTGAATTTTAAGATGGCATTTACTTTACAATGATTTTGTTTACTACACGTATACCTGTGTGTTTGGTGTTTGTAGCAGAAGTGAATGATAATCTTTTTTTCAAATTCAGTATCACCAGAAGATGAAGATGTTCAGTGGTATCCAAAAGAAAAAATAGAGTATGTGAAGCGCAAACTAAGGGGAGATAATCCTGTCTGCATATCAAGGTAATCAAATGGTTCTACCATTATTTTGAATCCAAAAGCTCTTTTAAATGATATCTTTATGACCTCCTGTATATATGTATTTCAGAGAGGAATTGAAATTGGGACACTCAAAGAAGCAAGCATTCCCAGCTTTGGAAAGAGTGCTTCAGGGAGATAAGAGGGAAAATGTCCGAGCCCAGCTTCCTGCCTCGGGATTAACAGTGGAGCAACAGGTGGCAGCACTGATTGACCAAGCAACAGATCCCAATATACTGGGCCGTGTGTGGGGAGGCTGGGAGCCTTGGATGTGAATTATCAGTGACTAGAACTGTGGACGTAGCAAGAATGGTCATTTCTCGTAGCTGAACCATTTTCTTTGGATTTATTGCATGCTCAAAACTGGAGCATGCATGTAGTGTTAGTGTGACAAGAACTGAACAAAAGTAAAATTCAAACTGAGCAAAAAGTATGAAATACAGCCACCAGGTATGAACATGGAAAATATATATGGATATAAAAGACTTTTTAAGAAATGGTGCTTTACCATTTAATGTATCATTTTTATTTACATATACACTGTTGTTTACATGTACCAGTACATGTTATACCAGAAAAGTTGTAAAAATTAATTGTCTGTTGACTATTGCTTGTAAGTTACTTGAAATCTACTTGTCGCTTAATTAATAATACATTTCTATTATATTAAAAAAAGACATTAAAATCAATAACAAAACAATTTAATTTCAAAATATAAACCAACATAGACCTTTGAAATCCATTATGCTATCAAATCATTATAATTTATATGTTAACCTATGTGTCTCCATCATTACCCTGGTAACTGTGGAGCAGCAAGAAAAATTCTCTGGATAAAACAAGGTTAATGAGTTTTGATTCATCTTGCCTCTTTGTCTTGGTATTCATCCACAAATCTTATTCATTGCAAAGTCCACAACATAATTTACTTTGGAGGTTCATGAAGATACATGTATCTTGTACAAAAAGACTTCCTGCCATGAATCCCTCTTATCCCTCTTTGATATAAAGTAACCAAAGATGTACATTTGGAATGTATGATATATTGTGCATATGATGTCATGGAAACTACCGGGTAGTATATCTATGACATTAGAATGCCAGCATAAAGACAGGTGTCTTGTTCTAGTGTGTGACTGCCACTTGGTACAGGGTGTCACAAAGGCAATGTCTTCTCAATGTCTTCAGCAGCACTACATAAATCTTCATCTTCTCCATCAAACATGGGGTCATCTTCCCACAAGTAGGAGGGGAACACAGACTCGGGCAATGGGAAGTCTGCAAGGTCAATGGTTGATTGGATTATTCAGTACCAAGGATTATCAGCATTAGTTTTAATATACAATTAAAGTATACCATTGAGGGAGTTGGCAAGATTCCGCTTTCCTGAGAGCAAGTCTATTTCCCGAGGCGAAGCCGAGGAAAATAGGCTTGCTTGACGGGAACTGGAATCTTGCCGACTCCCTCAATGGTATACTTAAACTGTTTTATTATATCGATACAATCATATTATGCTAATATAATCAATCAATAAAAAAAAGATCAAATTAATATAATTCTTCTTTTATCCAACAAGTTAAAAGATCAAATTAAATTAAATTGCACAAGCGTCGAATTGTGATGTAGGCAAATAGATAAATAAGTATAGCCAATCAAAAAGGACGTTGCAACTAGAATTAAATCATATGATTATGAATATTCATGATTTTATTTGGAATATATTGGAACTTTTCCTTTGGTTAACAGAAATTGCTAAGTGTTCCAAATAGGTGTGTATCAGTTCATTGAACTGATGTACATGTACCTTGGGAGTCAGTCTGTATACAGTGATATTCAGGGAATTAGCGAAATGTATCAAATTACTCTTGAATGGTGAAAAATAAGTACCTGGTAGAGGTATAATAAATAAATTCACTATTTTTACCTGAAGATTTAAACCCCTGTGACTTGCAGACTGGATCGTGGCATTTTTGGTAATAAATTTTTTTCTTCAGATCCACAACAAACCTGTGGTTAAAAAAACAAAGAAGTTAATTAAAACATTTTCCCAATATTATTATATTCAAATGATATAACAAATGATAAAACATAAAGACTGAGTGTATCTGGCAAATAACAATTGTTCTGAGAAGAGGGAAAAAAACCCAGGACTAATTACATGACATTGTTGCTCTTGTGACTCCTATCTACATTGTGACAAAATCTGTAGTTGACCATTTCATAAACAATAAGTTCTCCCTGACTGAAGTAAGTCCAATGACGGATCCCTCCATTTGGCTCTAGTTTCCGTACATGTTCTAAAAGAAAAGCATCTACTTCTGGATAAGGAGAGGCTTTGTAGCCCTCCAAACATGCTGAAAAAAAGTCATTGACAAGATTCAAATATTAAATTTGCAATTGGAGGGTGATTTGTTATCATGAGAAATATTTGACAAGTTATAATAACTTGGTATGCAAATTGTAAAAGAACAGAGGGTGACAATGAATCAATACTAAACCACCCAAATTCCTTTTCTATCTTTAATATTTGGTAATTCTCAGAGATTTTTTTCTTAAATACTGCATGTGTATTAAAAATATGTTAGAACCTGGCAGTTAAAATTCTAATGTAGATCGACATAAATGAAATCCATTGCAATAAATTCATATGCGATTTCATACCTGCAGAAAAAAATAATATTCTTATGCACACCTAGAGAACCATTTGATCGAGTGTTCATCAGTCGAGCATAGTTATTTCTGTTCCATCAAACTACTGGTAGTTGTTTAAGATTCTAAGCGTAAGCATTGTGCCATTTCAAGCCTTTGATTCATACCTGTACTAGAAGCACTTTTATTGGTGAAAGATCTTTGAGTTTTTCTATGTGTGTCATTAGACTTTAATATCTTCATTCTGGGTGAGAATCTATTTTAAATAGAATGACACATTCATTATCTACAGAAGTGAATAATATGAAGGATATTTATATGCCAAAAGGCAATGCAAACCTTGTTATCCCAAACTTGATGGGACTGAGAATATAACATATCTAGTTAAGGATTCGAGATATAGATGTAGATGTTGTAAAAACACAACATAAATATAAGAAAATATGACTGGGACCTCCAAATCACTATTATATTCATAGTATTTTAGATATCAATGTTCAAGATACCAAAGTTTTTTTTCTTCAAAAGATGTACTGTCATTAATATGTGTAAAATCAAATTTATGACAGTATACATCTTTCAAGTATTAATTAATTAATCGATTGATACTTCTAGTTTAACATTCAGTGGCTGGATTGTACTGAGATTAAACTTGTGCAGCAAATGAAAGTAACACCATTGCATTGCTGATGTTCATTTTGCATGCAACAATATGTTGCAGTGATTTAAAGGGTGCTTTAAATCATCATCAGTGTAGATTCTACATTGTTGAAGAAATACATTACTGGGATATTCATATTCGACGTGTATTTCACTTGACATAACTTATAAATTGGCATTGTGTGTTACTGACAAGAATAGCAAGTGACTTTCCTAATGAAAAAAAAATTGGCTTAACAAAAACCACACTTGTCAAATTAATAAATGCAGTTCAATAAAACCAAAAACACAAGAGCCAAGATCATTACTTCACATTTGATATCAGTGAATCCATAAAGATGGCTTTGTCATTTCTTGATGATAGAGGAACAAACTTGTTCTCGGCAGCCACAAGCAAAGGATTTTTCTTGCCATACTTGCTGGACAGGTAAAGGCGAAAATTCCTATTTTTGGTGTACACTCCTGCATTGGCAAAATTAAATTTCATCTAAATACTCTTCTTGATGTTACACAAGTACAATGTTATTTCCAGTATTTACATGTATGTGAAAATCATAGAGAAGAGTTGAATTAAATTTTTATGCATGCAAACAAAGTATTTTCAAGTCATGAAACTGAAGCTTACTGAAAAGATTAAACAGAAATTACCCATATCACAAAATGAAGTTCTTTCCCCATGTTTGTTTCTGACAATCAAAGATGAGAGCTGCTCCTTGGTAAAATGTCCTAACACCCTGTCTGATATCTGTGATTTCTTTCTGATGTTGTCCAACACACCATCCTCTTCAGAACATGAAGCATCCTCCACAGCAGACTTGCTGTTTTCAGGAGAATTGATTTTATTTCCAAAACATGCATTGGTTACACTGTCCTTTTCAGTAGAAGTACACGAGTCAAGAGACAGTCTGTTTTCCAATTTAGGCGAGTCTGAACTTTCACAATATTTATTCAGTTCCTCGATTATATGATGAACGAAACAGCCTGAAAAAGTACATATTATTTATACTCATCATTTACAATGCTAAACACAGCCAATACTGTATACAGGGTTATTTTTACCCCATGTAATTTTTGCCCTTCTACACTTCCAAACAGTTTCGCCCCATATTGATTTCACCCAGACACAGATGTGTTTAAAGAGATATAATTTGAGACACTGGAATTTGCCAAGTCTAAATTCACCCATTAACAACAAGGGCGAAAGGGGCGAAAATAAAACGGGGGCAAATATTTCCCTGTATACAGTATGTACATGTATGATCTCTCCCTTCTGCTCATGGAAGCATTGTAAGATATAGTACAAGTTTACCACTACAAAAAAACCAAGTACCAGTACATT
This sequence comes from Magallana ariakensis, assembly GCA_020458035.1. Taxonomy (NCBI): domain Eukaryota; kingdom Metazoa; phylum Mollusca; class Bivalvia; order Ostreida; family Ostreidae; genus Magallana; species Magallana ariakensis. The sequence goes on from CM035817.1 coordinate 32,731,252, forward strand.
TCAGTTTATTTCTGATGCACTTGCAGGGCATGACCAGAAGAATTCCAACAGGTTTAACATCATGTCATACATGTATATTGTGAATATTCTACTTAACTTTTATTCACGATTTAGCGGCAAGCAGTAGGAAAGAGCTATGCAAACTCAAGACTTTGGCTTGAGACACTGATGAGTACCGGGCATACAGTGCGTCTTTTGTTTATGAAAATTGGAAATACTTCGTGTGTAAATAAGCAGAATAATTTACTGCATGATGACAGGATACAAGAAAACTAGGGATAACAACAAAATTCTAACTGTTATGTAATAAATTGTATTAACATGGCTGCAGTATTCAATGAAGACCAAGTAAAAATACAAACCAATGGTGACATTGTCCTGAAAAGCTGCATAAGGTAAAAGGAAGATTAGATGTCTGCTGAACTTTTTGTCTGTACTGAAAACAAAAATGGAAAATGTCATACAGTTTCTAGTACATGTACCGTATCTGTACAATCCTATGAATAAATTATATTAATTAAGTTTTAAAAAGCTTATTTTCAATGCTTCAGAATTGTTTTGGGCAGTTACTTGCCTTGCCTCCAAATCCAGTACATCTTTCCTTGAACATTTCACATTGAATTCTTCCTCCAACCATAAACGGACATACTAAGATAAAGAAGACATCTATAAAGTTTTAAATAATATTTTTATAATATAATAATAATAGTTTTACATAAATATAGCCCTTTTCACACAAGTGTCATGATGAACTACTGATTTACTGGTGTTAAAACCTGAACAGATGTGAATTTATCCTATTAATTAGTATTCATAGCAAACCAACCTGTATGAATATGTCCACCATCTCTGTGCCATTGTTGTCTGGGTTGTCTGGAATGGAAAATTCCAAATCAAAGTACAGCTTACACACAGCACCTGAAAAAATACATGTATTTCATTTAATTGTTAACATTCTTTTTAAAATACAACAAACCTTATAGGCATTGCAGTTGACACCTGTTAGAAAATTGCATTTGTTTGTGTGGCTTGTCAAAAATTTTCGAGTTTATGGGGACAGAATTTAGAGACTGGGAAGCCCAAGGTATTCATACATGTAAATAATGAATTATTGCTTTTTAAGTACATGTACATGTATTAACTGTCATTGTCAATGACATTGTCATTGTCAATGTTCATGAAATGAGAATTCATAGATATCTATAATAATATTAAATTATTGCTTTTTAAGTATTCACTGTCAATATTCATGAAATAAGAATTCATGGATATCTATGGAATATAATGATTTCTCAATACTACCTCTTTGTTATTAATCAAAGATACATATATAAACAAAAACATATAATGTATTTGTAAAAATACTAAATCAACCGGTATCTTTAGTGTTCTAACAATCCAATGAACATATATTAATAACCATGACCCTTGTTGTTGAGGGCAAGCAGACAGAAAGAATAAAAACATTGTTTGTTTTCTGCATCTCTGTTCTTTGATCTCATTGGACAACTAAGCTATGTGTTAATTTGTCATGTATAATCCATATGACTGTATCATATTTCACCACAGTGAATTTTTTTGTTTGTATCACATCTGTAGTGAAATTCTCTAGTTCTCATTGGGGTTTGTTGGTTTTTTTTTTTATATAAATGATACATGTAAATTCACAAGTTAATGCTGCATTAAGTGAATACTTACCCTTAGGAATAATCTCATAATGCAACTTCTTCTCACTCGACAACTGACTGCAATATATATGCAAAACATGCATGTAAATGTGCAAGCAATTAAAATCAAGCTGTATCTTTAGTATTCTTGATAAATCAATAGGTTTAACCATTGAAATTCAATGCGTGCACTAACCTGTAATAATTCCAAAAGACGTCATAACTGGAGACGAGGTACATACGTTTTCCAACTCCAAGCCCTACACTGGAACTCTCAAAGGCAAAGACATGCAATTCCTGTGAAAAAATACATATTAAAGACAATATTGAAGCTTGGCTACTCCGCTCATTGGTGGTATAGATGTTTAAACCATTGTTATTCATTTCTCCTTCAACTTCATCACTTTTTGATCAACTTTCTTTTAACAAGTTTCCATTATTGCCACATCCAGAACCATGATACAAATTCATAATACTGGTAATCATCTTATGGCAAGGGATTCATTACTCTTTTGAAAATCAATAACTTGTATCAACACGGCGCCAAATGTAAAAGGAAAAAAATTAATGAATCTTTGACTGTTATAATTAAATGTGTGGATTAATTGATACATGTTGTACCTCAGACTGGTCTCTTGCATAATTGAAGGCACTTTGTTGTCTGTAAAACAGTTTCCAGTCAAAAACTGGTCCTGTTATCCTAAAGGAAAATCATTTCAATGTATTAAAGTAAGTTGATTTAAGCAATGAATTAATAAAAATAGAAATTTATGGGCATTAAAATTCATAGTTTCATCGATGTCATTGTAATTTACTCTAAATATTAAATTACATGTCATTGTTAATTACCCTAAATATTAATTAAAATTTCAAGTCATTACAATTAAACCATTTTCATAATATACAACATAACCATATGCTAAACATGTATTACTTCATTAAACCTTCAATAATTCACCTTTGTTTGTAATCCTTTGGAATTTTATGGTGTTCGAAGTCTTTTACTTTTTCATCTAAGCATTTCTCAATCAATTTTCTTCTTCTGCAAAACAGTGAACATTCTTATAATCTGGAAATATAAATACCAGTGACTAACAACTCATCTCCAACTTGGACCTCTAGAGGGCAAGGTAAAATGAGCAAATAATTACAATGAAAATATATAAGGCTTTAATATTAAAAATATATTTTTATTTATTTAAAATATATAAGGCTTCTATTCAATCCCATGAATTAAGAAAAACACTATGTAGATTCAGAATTAGTGCACACGACTTACGAGTTGAAAGAGGTAGATATGAATTTGTAAAAAATTATACTGGTCAGAGAATACCTTTAGAAAGAAACAAAAGGACATGTTTATTATGTAACCAAAATCTTGTTGAAGATGAATGTCACTTTGTTACTGACTGTCCATTATATAAAGAAGAAAGAAATTCATTTTTCCATTATGTCTCAATACTTAACAAAAATTTTATACTTTTAACGAAGAAAGACAAATTTATCTGGTTAATGTCCAATGAAGACAAAACATTACTTATAAAGTTTAGTGAATTTTTAATTAATGCTTTCAAAAAAAGGCAGAATACTTTGAGATCTAAATGAACTATTACTTGTATAATACTTATACAGATCATGATACCATCCTTTGTACTTTTATGACTACATATTATATGTATATTATTAATATGTTATGACATACTGATATACATTTGCCCGGCTGTTACATGTTCATGTATGTGTATGAACTATTTTGTATGTAGAATCTCTCTTTTAGAAATTTCTCTCTAATAACTATAATCTTGTATGCCCTCTGGGCCCAAAATTGGAAATAAACTATTATTATTATTATAATTGAACTTGGCACTCCTGCAACCATATGCTTACTGATCGTGGACCAACTCATTGAACTTTTCTTGATTTCATTCTCAATTCAACAATGAGAGAGCGAAACTCTTTAGCCTAGGATCAAGCAGGGACATATTTTCTAGTTAGTATATATGTCCTTGCTAGGGGGTATGAAAACATGCTGTTATTCAATAAGCCCTGTAAGCATGAATATGATTTGTTAGATTTCCTTCATGAAAATGTGAAGGAGTCAATCAGAATAGAGCATGGATTATTTATTATAAGAAAAAAACTAAGCAAGTTGGCCCCCAGTCAGTATATGCGAGACTATACTCTGTCTTGAGTTTTTGTGCCCGCCACTTTTCGCTTGATATCTTGATAATCAAAAATACCTTTGTGCTCATGCAAACTACTTTCATCCACTAATATAAAAAATGCCCAGATTATCTGTTTTGAAACGCCCTCTCTACCGCTTTAGGTTTCAATACACAACCCAAAACAGAAAGTCTACAGGGATTTTGCATTGCATCAGTCATAATTAAGCCCAGATGATAACATCAAAAAAATGTGCGAGATATTCCAAGTGAGTTCCGAATGGTGAAAAGAAGTAAACATTTCCCATTATAAATCTCAGTAAGAAATTTGTTTTCATTCCTGTGAACTTTTATGAGTGAATAATGGTATTGTGTCAATGAAGATATCTTGGATATTTTTCCTTTTATCGATTTCAGCTGTATTTTATCGATTTCAGCTGTATTTCTTTCAAAGGTATGTGTATATATTTATTAAAAATTATCAACAAGTGATGGAAGCAATAACTTATGACAGACTATAGCTGGTTGTGTGTGGGTTTCCGCAGGGCAATATCCATTGTCCATAGCCCAAACTGAAACTACCAATCGGACCAACTCACCCAATTTATGTATTATATAAAAATAAAATATTGCATTTATACAAAGTGATTTAAGGATCCTCCACACATCTGAGAAAATTTCTGCATACCAACCTGAACTTCTAAATTACTTAAAGATATGGATTTCTAACTAAGCAAGTGTTAAATTTGAAATTACAGGGGGGAAAAAATCACTTTGGGGGGGGGGATCTTCCTTATTTTTTTGGTTCAATTTGAAAATTTCAGGAAAAAAAATCACTTTTGAGGGGAAAAAATCATTTTTTTAAATTTTACTACTATTCATGAAAATAAAAGTTCCTGCGGTGTTCAAACTCATGACCTGCAGATTGGTAGATTGAAGCTACACCCATTGCGCCACAGATATAAACAACAAATTTTGGTGATATATAAACTGTTTCACAATGTGTTCAAATCGCCATGTTGTCATAATTAAAAGTAGAAGTCACGGGGTGTTGACGATCCTTAATACATAAAATGTTTGCCACATGAATATGAAGTTCCCATGCAACAATATTTTAAATTCTTTACTGACCATTGTTGAAAGGAAAACTCGTCAACAACCATTTAACCTGTACAAGTAGACATCATTCATGAGCATTTGCAACCATTTAATTTTAAAAATGTTAAATCTAAACCATGTTCAAATGATACATGTATGAAATTTAAGTTTACTCCTTTAAAATTAACAATCTTACCTTAAAGCAGTTTTATTGGAAGCGCCATAAAACAGATTCCTTGTTATTGTTGACATTCTAAAAATTTGGCGCCAAAATTTCATTGATAAATAGATAGCTCGTACATGAGGTATCAGGAGAAAACGTACCCAGGAAAAAACGTACCCAGGAGAAAACGTACCCAATTTCTAGGGAAAACGTACCCTATGAAAATCATTAATATACTATTTAATAGTTTTTAATACTTTTAAATACTATTTTACACCATAAGTATGAAAGTATGAATTTTATAGATATATTAATTTAATACCTTATATATTTATAGATATTTATTTGGACATAATAAATATTTGTCAAATGCTACTTTTATGCATATTTTAATGCATAAATATATAGAAATATATTCATTATATAAATAATATCTTTATAATAATTGTAGCAACTTTTATTTTAGTACGAATGACCTGTCACAAAGTGTTATCAGTCTACTTTTTCTAAGTTTTCCATTTACCGTTAGCATTACATATTTGAGTATCTCTATGCGAGATCCCCTGATTGCCTTTTAATTATAGTGATAATCAATTAAATATCGGAGCAGTTATTATTATGCAATATTATGTATTGCCTCCCCGCGCTAAGGAGGTAGAAATATTCACTCCCCACACATTATACATGTCAGTGGCATCGGAAGCAAATTGAAAGTGATATGAATCAAACAAATATTTAAAAGACTTGGACTTGATTTGAGCTAAACATTTTCAACTTAGTTTTATAAATAATTTTCAATAGTTGATAGAATGTCCATGTTCGTTATAAGTAATCTGCTATAGACCCTTGGGACTTTCGAAGTATGGTCAATTCTAGAGACATTTCAGCAATGAAAACAAAAACACCTAATATAGGTGACATATATAATTTATTTCGTTTATTTACAATCTATATACATAGAACATGTAAACGCGCTATCGACTTCTTTGGATTCTCATCATTTATAGTTCTTCAAATTAAATTGCAATAAAAACTAATTATTTAATGGTTTCGTTTATGGAGGATTAATTGCCGACTAATTAAACTGCTCAGGCGATGTTCGTGTATGTGTATGTAACAAATTATTGTCTAATAAAACAAATCATTGTCTGAATAATTTATGTACGTTATTATGTATTTAAAAACAACAGCAACAAATGATACAAATGTTTATTGTATATATTTTTTTGTTTTATCTAAGAATATTTATGAAAACTATTATTTATGATTTTCATTGGGTACGTTTTCTCCAGGATAAAACGTACCCGGGTACGTTTTCTCCTGGAGAAAACGTACCCTAGAAATTGGGTACGTTTTCTCCTGGGTACGTTTTCTCCAGCATTCGTACATGATGTGGTTCCATGTTACTGACGTACAATTTTTTCCTTATTGTTTTTATTTTTATAAATTATATTGCATATTATTTATAATTTCATACTGTTGAATCAGATTTATCCAAAACCTTAATATGTGTCACACTGTAAAAAAAAAAAATCATGCTTGTGGGTGGTAAAATCATTTCATTTCCTAATTACATTAAAAAAGAATGAAAGAGTTTTATTATCAGAGACATAAATAATGGTAACTGATCGAAATCTCGCGGTCCCTATTGTAAAGTGTTCCCAGTTTAAATCAGTATATCTTTCAAATAAACAATTATATCGAAATATAAACAGCTAAAACCTATTACCAAAACATTCAACATATTATATTTTCATGAGTTTATGTCATATAAACAATATTAAAAGAGGAGTTTTAGGAGGCAGTTGGCTACCCGTCGTCCGAGATTTCGCCGATGTTTAATAGCTGGTCAATATATTTTCTATATATTAATCTTATTTTTCAATTTTTTGTTATTTATGTCTCTGTTATTATAGATTATTTTGAGTATAAGTTACTTTTTTCTAAATTTAGAGCATACTGCAATACCATGCAATTATCACTATGCAATAATTATTATTATGATTCAATCACCAATTCATTGTGGATTTTTTTTATTATCATTTGCGTCCTCACATCCACCCCCCCCCCCCAACCAAAAGATTTTATAGATTTACTCTATATATTCCTATGTAAAAATTCGATCCCAATTGTGGCCCCACCCTACCCCCGGGGGTCATGATTTTCACATCTTTGAATCTACACTTCCTGAGAATGCTTCCACATAAGTTTCAGCTTTCCTGGCTGATTAGTTTCTGAGAAGATTTTTAAAGATTTACTCTATATTATATTCCTATGTAAAAATTCGACCCCCCATTGTGGCCCAAACCTAACCCCAGGGGTCATGATTTTCAAAACTTTAATTTTACACTAGCTGAGGATGCTTCCACATAAGTTTCGGCTTTCCTGGCTGATTAGTTTCTGAGAAGAAGATTTTTAAATATTTACTCTATATTTTCCTATGTAAAAATTCGACCCCCTATTACGGCCCCACCCTACCCCCAGGGGTCATGATTTTCACAACTTTGAATCTACACTTCCTGAGAATGCTTCCACATAAGTTTCAGCTTTCCTGGCTGATTAGTTTCTGAGAAGAAGATTTTTAAAGATTTACTCTATATTATATTCCTATGTAAAAATTTGACCCTCCCCCCCCCCCCCCCATTGTGGCCCAAACCTACCCCCAGGGGTCATGATTTTCAAAACTTTAATTTTACACTAGCTGAGGATGCTTCCACATAAGTTTCGGCTTTCCTGGCTGATTAGTTTCTGAGAAGAAGATTTTTAAAGATTTACTCTATATATTCCTATGTAAAAATTCGACCCCCATTGGCCCCACCCTACCCCCGGGGTCATGATTTTCACAACTTTGATTCTACACTAGCTGAGGATGCTTCCACACAAGTTTCAGCTTTCCTGGCTGATTAGTTTTTAAGAAGAAGATTTTTAAAGACTTATTCTATATTCCTATGTAAAAATTTGACCCCCCATTGTGGCCCCACCCTACCCCCAGGGATCATGATTTTCACAGCTTTGAATCTACACTAGCTGAGAATGCTTCCACATAAGTTTCAGCTTTCCTGGCTGATTAGGTTCTGATAAGAAGATTTTTAAAGGTTTACTCTAAATATTCCTGTGTAAAAATTCGACCCCCCATTGTTGCCCCACTCTTCCCCCGGGGGTCATGATTTTCACAACTTTGATTCTACACTAGCTGAGAATGCTTCCACATAAGTTTCAGCTTTCCTGGCCAAATGGTTCTTGAGAAGATTTTTGAAAATTTCTCCAAATTTTCCAATAATTGCCAATTATCTCTCCGTGAAAAAGGGTGTGGTCCTTAATTTTCACAACTTTGAATCCCATTTGCCTAAGGGTGCTTTGTGCCAAGTTTGGTTGAAATTGGCCTAGTGGTTCTGGAGAAGATGTTGAAAATGTGAAAAGTTTATGGACAGACAGACACACAGACAGGCGGACGACAAACTGGATCAGAAAAGCTCACTTGAGCTTTCGGCTCAGGTGAGCTAAAAATAAAATAAACTATCAGTAAAAATACTAATTTGACAGAATTGGCAATGCTAGCGGGTTTATTTATTTTTTTTCATGCTTAGGCAGGAGAAAGACATTCATATATTTCTTAACAATAATTTTTATGCATTTTCAGTTAATTGAAACAGTTAATTGAACCATTGACATGGATCTTTGTACTATTACTAATTATAATAATCACTCATAGAGTATATAAGTCTTCATCATTAACTATGTCATAGTTTATGAAGATGAAGACCTATTTACTCTATCATTTCATAGTATGAAATGATAACTTAAAGAAAATGTTTTTTCAATATTTTAATAAATTAGATGGACGGAAAAGGAAAATGTACATTACATAATATTCATATATATCTGGACAAACAAAATGAGACTCAATTTTTTTGCAGTTCATGTACCATACAAAAAGCATATGAAAAAAATTAAATTCTGCATGAATTTTTCCAATCTCTTGCTGTCACAATTAACATGCAACACATAAAAATCTCTTTCTGTTTTCTTTGCACATGATCAAATTCAATTGCTTTTGGAATTTCATCTTGTTGGCTACAACTAAATTTTCATTTACCTGGGTAAACAAAAACTAAATGTCAAATAAATCCAATCCCTGTTGCTCTTTGGATTTATATAATGATGAAAACAAGCTGTTTATAAACTGTAACATGATTAAAATATGTGTCACACAATGTATATATGAATGTATGTGTCAAATGTTAATCACCATTGTCTGTATGCTTAAAACATTTTGGGTTGTTTACCAGCTAAATTGAAATTTAATTAATGTTTTATGAAAGAAAAAAATTGGGTTTTTTCTGAGAAGAAAAGTACTGCGTATGGTTAAAGTAAAATACTAAAAAAGGACAATTCACAAATTCATAATACATGTACTTGCATGTCATGACACAAAACCAGTCTAAAAAAAAACTTTATGTTGTAATGAGTCAAACTTTATGTTAACAAGAAATAATGTTGAAAAAAATAATTTAAGGTTCACTTCCCCTCCGCTTGGGAAAAAACCCTCTCTAGGGGTGAATTACCTGACTTATTATTCCTTTATAGATATGTCAACTTCAAAGTTCAAATTTTGCCCAGCAAGGTATGCTGAAATTGAAAGTGTGCAATTCAGATTTTTTTCTCTCAGATCAATTACCCTAAAAGGAAAATTTCATACAAGTACCTATAATAATACAAAGGGTTGATGTACCTTAATTCATTATATGTACAGTTTTTGGAGTCGTATACATGTACATGTATGTATATACATGTATCTACATGCATTATCTAACCTACTGGTTATCCTGTTTTTATATGTCTCACTATTATTATAATTACCTTTTTTTAAAACACTACATGTAAAAAAGCAAAATTGAAAAAAGAAATGCTACCCTGCAGCTAATTGTTCTGTTGTAGTTTAAAATGGTTGGACAAAATCTCCCTCTAAGCTACAGTCCTGCTGCTATTTATGGGAATTACAATTACCGGTAACCTTAAAAATTCTAATACAATCAGTCTATTCTCATTTGATGTTATTTCTGAATAATCTCTGTGCACTTGAAATTCCATTCATCATCTTCATTCTCCGGTGTAAAATGATACGCAATCTGAAAAATGACCATATATTATTAAATCCTTAAAATTTTGGTTTCCATGGTTCCAAGTCAAATAGAAATTCTTATTACAGTATCATATAATCTTGAGTATAAGACCAATAAATTTTCTAAACATAAATTCAAACCTTCTGTATATATGCATTTATTTCTAACCAATATTAATTGAAATCCATGTATCTATATTACAATGCCGTTTAGTTACCAATTAGAGAAGACGAGTTAAAAAGAAACTCACGATCTGAGACTGTGATTTGACAGAGAATGTTTCATCCAAGGAGGGTCGATTTGTCAGACAATTTCGGCTGCCAGAACAATCAAGGTTTAAACGGACTGTACTGTAAGACTGAAATGACACCAAAAAAAAAAAATGAAGTTTGTCTGTTTATTCTATCATTAAGGTAACCTAGCTTACTTTGACTGAAGATTTGACACAAGTGAGTGTATTGGCATTTGCCTTTTTGTTACGCACCTTGTTGTCTAGTACAATGGTGGCTCTGGTGTCACTCATATACGTGTACATCGTCAAATCCTTCATACCCTTCACCTTGGCGGCTTCACCCTGTATAGAAAGCACGGGGAGAAATAATTTTCAATCTCTTAGGAAGAAACTAAATCTATAAATTTTGATTATCAGTTTCTAACTTTTTATATTATACTTTGGTTGTTCTTTGTGTTTGGTGGTAATTTTCTCTATAAACAATAAGCAGTGGTCATTCATATCAACAAAAAATTGAATGTCACTGTCTTTTTTATCATAAATGAGGTTATAGAAAACTTTGAATCGAGATTTTGTGGGCAAAAAGAAATGCATAAATAGAATAATGACAAACTGACTATTTGACAAGAACCATATGTCCTGACCATTACACATATTAAATGAGAAAATAAAATGAGTAGAGACAATTTTTCTTTTACCTTTTCCATCACAGATTGACACAAAGGACGTTGCAGTTTATCCATCATGTCTTCAATGGCTTCCACTTTGAATTCAGCATCATCACAGTCTTCTGTGTAGACATCAATTACGAATGGACAAGCCTGCAACACAAAACATATCACAAGATATCCTCAAGGACTTCCTGTGTGTGTAAATGCAGAGAAATCATTCAACTGTGTCGACCAAACTACCTCATCCATGACCAGCTCCTTGTTGATGCCCAGACTCTCCAGGGTCACCCACATGTCATCCTCATCTCCATTAGAATCCTCCGCTTCCATTACATTCAGCTGGAGGAAACCATTCTTTGTGATTTCGCCATTCTCAAGTTCAAGTCTCTCTGAAATATAGACACGGATTTTACCCCAAGAGAATCTATTACATGTAATACTCATTATACATGTACATGTATATGTTGTAATTGAGTTTAATTTTAAAGTTTTATCAGTAAATTTGCATAATTATAATAAATTCACACATGTACATGCTCTACCTAGAATACATGTACTTAATCACATTAACAACAAGAAGGCAAAATCTCCATTTCCAGTGCATGTACTTTTATATAATGTTATAATTAAACATAACAACAATGAAAACAATCATTTTTTTCAAAAAGAGGCAAAAAAAAAAGAAATATCCCACGTACCCTCCACCACCTCCCACTCATCATCGCCGACCTCCTCGTCACTCGTCCGGATGTTGTACCAGTTGAACTCCTCCCGACTCATTGTCCCGTTCCCGTCCAGGTCCGACAGGTCAAAGACGTCCTCTAGCACTTTCCTGTAAACAGACCTCTCCGTCATCAGCAAACATTAACAGTGTTAATTTTAATAAGGACAAACTACATACAGTGATACTGCCAAAATGACAATATTAGGACTGTAATTCATCTAAGTCAACAGACCTTTACAAAGAAACCAAATTAAACTCAGTTAATTGATTTAATTCCTATGAACTTGTAATTTGTTGATTTTTTTCTTTTTTGTAATATTGAATTCACTCAGAATAAAGCCAATACAAACCTGAATGCCTTGGATATGGTATATTTTCCATCTTTGAGTTGTAGCAATTTGGCAGCGCTTGAAATATCATTCTTTCTCTTAATTTTGAGACGAGATCCTGTTGTGAAGGGAATGATGCAGTAGTTTCCTGCGTCCAAAGAACATTTTACTCCATATTTCTGAAAATTAAATTTTTACTCAGTTGTGATCAAATATTATTGAACAATGTTTGTCTACTTATAACGAGCAAACTTAATTATAATAAAAAATCAATTTAAATTAACACTAGATGTTTTCACAGAAGGCATTTGATCATCAAAATATATGTAGAAAGCATGCTGGTTATTTCTTGCTTAATAAGTGATCCAGAGCCATTAACAGATTCTAACTGCCAACTAAAGAGTTTTACTGACCCCCTTTGCATCCCTGTGGTTTGTAAACGTTACAAGGACATTGCCATCTTCATCCGGTTTGTCTCTCAGGATAAACAAGGCGGTGTCTATGACCTGGTCCAAATCATCTGAACAAAATGTTACTGATTTTAGTTTTCATCTTAGAATTCAATTTTAAACATACATAAAAATTCAGCTTTCACATATCATTACAGCTGTACTTGTATCATATATGAATGCTGATAGATTACATGTGTATTAAAACATCTACATGAACTGGATACAAGTACATGTATTTGAAAACTAGCTAATATATGGTATTCATTTGTGTCTAAAAAAAATTCAATCTATCACAACATACTGTACCCTTACATAGAAAAAATGATCACCAGTACTATGAATCTACTGGTCACAACTCACCTTGACAGCGAGTTTTGATTGGCTGAATTGTGATCCACACAGATGTGTCCTCTGTCAATTTGAGGTTATACTGATGACAGAGAAGGTTTTCTGTCTCTTCATCAATGTAAAACATCCCTTTGCTAGTAGCATGCGTCCATTCCTTGATAGAACAGAAATATCAAAACTTGATATGCATTGTAAAACAGTGGAGTAAAATACACACAGAGGGTATGTTGTAAACTTGAAATTTCATTTTAATGAAAATTGTACCATACAAAAAAGAAACGCACAATAAAATTTGATTGTGAATCATATATCTATGCTCTTAGGTCTGGGCTGCATGTTCTATTAGCAATTTTAAAATTTAAATTGCAGGGTAGTCTCTTAAAGAGCAACCAATCAAAATTGTCTTAAGAGTTACATCAAATTAGCAACAGAAAAAACCTAACTGCTCAGGAGCAATGAAACAAAGTTGATCAATGGAGGATCTCTCTCTCTCTCTCTCTCTCTCTCTCTCTCTCTCTCTCCAGTATTGTGTTGTGTGTTGGAAAAGTTGCTTTCACACACAGACTAACACATATTGAAAAAGATATATCCAATTGAGATTCAAATATTTCTTTGCATCATGGTTCTGAAATATGAACCAATACTGTAAGTCAATGGACTTTAAACAGTTGCTACAAGTATTGCAAATTATCTCGAACCATTTCACTGACACCAGATTTGATATGAACAACTAAAATTGAAAAAGTTTTATTTTAATTGCCTTGGAGAAGGTTTGATTGACATTGATGCTAACCTTTAGGTTTTTGGGTTCCGAAAGATTAGCCAAGGAAGCTGCAGCCTGACCTTTGGACTTCTTGTTCCGTGGAGACGGTTTTGGAAGATCATCTGTCAAAAAAGAAAAAAAAAAAAAACACTGATTTTTTTTCCTATGCTCCAGTTAAATTAGAAAACACATTCAAATAGTTCTGTGTACTCTTATTGGAAACACATACCAACACTAAGCAAGGACTTTCTTGATCCTGCCAATGATGCACCTAAAAAGAAAAGATATAATAGAGGAAATTATGGGGGAATATGACCAAAATGATAAAAAAAATTTTTTTAAGATTATCAGTAATTTATAATATCAGTCATTATAAGTAAAAGATTTTCGGTAATCCTTTATCCATTTAATAGTAGTCATTTTTTCTCAAAGCAAGAAGGGATATGAGATTTTTATGAGCTTAAGCTTTTCTATTTCCAAGGGTTTTTCCAGCAAATGCAAGCAGAATAATGAACTGAGCATTTTACGCAAACTGTTTGTATTAAATGAAACCAGCACCATCAAATACAATTCATTACTTACACAATATGTTCAATTGTTTTCTACTACATGTATATTGATATTTATAGAATTATACATATACAATGAAAGAGCAATACAATATTGAAATGAAGACATCACACTTCAGACATACTTTGAATCATAGTGTCTTGCTGTAATAAAACTTGTAAGAAAAGAAGAAATCAGTATATCAAACAAATGATGAAGACAAACTGTTAGAAAATCCTCAAGGTTTGAAACACTGCCATGCATCATTGAATCTTCAAAGTTAAAATTCACAGTCACAAGGCATAATGTTACATTCCTCATCAGTACATGTGTCCCATCCAATTCAGTGAATTTTTTATACAAAAAAAGCACTTAGCTGTTATGAAGTTGAAAACACATATCCATGACAGTGATGTATATCAGTGACATTTTACAGTATGAGTATTCGTCCTATTGTAAAAATTATACAGTACAATAGCATAACCCATTGTCAGAGCCCAATTCCTTTAGAACACAGATTAAATACTGGTATTTTGAGATATGTGATACTCCAAAACAAGTTTTAGATATCAATGAAAATTTGTCCTGACAGGCACTTTGAAAATCAAACTACTAATTACTATGTTCCCTGTAATTATTCTTGAAAATAAAAAACTTATAAATAACAGTATTTTGACATGTATAATGATCAAACACAGGAATCAGTTATTTGTAATAAAAAAAAAATAATAATAAATAAATAAATAAATAAAGGAATACTGGTAATAAAATTTCAAAAATGAAGGAAATAGACACACTGCAGCATCGAATTTAGTAAGCTACCTAGTGCCTGCAGGGGAGGTAAATGATGTGCTAATGAAAGCATGGAGAGCAGAACTCGTGTCTACTGATATAAGTTATGGCAATCAAGAATGAGAAAAAAAAGCAATTTGTTCAACCAGGTGAAAAAATAAACCACATGGACGTGTACCTGATTTTACGGAGGCAAACGAACCAAACATACTCCCTTCATCTGTTTAAAAGAGTCCACAATCAGTTAAAGCAGATGGTTAATAATGGAAGAGGGCATGGATCGAGATTCAAGAATGTTTTGCCAAAACAAAATTTTCAATTTAAACAAGACGTCCAAAGAAAAGCAAATTAAGTCTATAACGTGCCGATCTTAAATATACATATTCTCATATAAATTTTATGACCTCTTATCCTCTTCATGTCAATCAACCCTTACTCATTTAGGTTTGATGAATTTAGAAATATTAATGAACGGTCCATATAAGTTTACTTTGGAGATCATAAAAACTAGATTCATATTTTAATAAAGTTGTACCGAGTAAAAAATCTCTATCTTCAATTATTACCTACTTTTCAATGATATATGAACCTTTTACCTGGGTAAACAAATTTGAATTTAAATTTCATTGATGAACCCCGGTTTTAGTGCTTACTGATTTGCCTCATGGATTTACTGTCCTTTCTAGCACGAGCAGTTGGCCTTACTCTAAGATTCTCCTCATCTTCTGTACCTGCTGCCTCTATTGCTGCATTAGACTCACTTTTGGATTTAATTGACACTTTAGATCCCATATTGGATTCCGCTTTAGACTTCAGGGAAATTTTGGATCCCATTTCCCCATGGGACTTGAGTGATGTTCTAGATCCCACATTTTCCTGCTTGATAACATCACCGTCTTTTGACTTCAGAGATGCTTTTGATTCCTCAATTTCTCCTTTCGATTCCCTCCTTGAATGCAATGATACCTTGGATCCCATGCCTTCAGGATTGTCTTCCTTGCTTCTCAAGGAGGCAGTCGACTTTTTAACTTCCTCGCCACTGATCCCATCACCTTTAGACCTCAGTGAAGCTCTGGAACCCAAACTATCTTTCTTTGCGTCAGACTTCAGAGAAGCCATTGACCCTGAATCTAATGTAGTTCCCTCCTCTGTGTTTTTGACTGAGACCTTAGATCCCATGTTTTGATCTGATGGTGCCGGCTCTGTACCTTTCAGTGTACTACTTGATCCCATATTTTCCTCCTCTTGCCCTTCTTCCTCATTTACCTTAACTGAAACTCTAGACCCCATGTCTTGGGATTTGGACTGGTCTTCATTCTTGTTTGATTTCAGTGAAACCCTTGATCCCCTGATAGATGCCTGGTCACATCCTTTTGACCTCAGTGAAACTTTTGACCCCATTTCCTTTTCTGTTGTGACATTTTCTTCACTAGGTGATTCTGGATCTGCAGGTGTGTCCTCATTTTTATCTTGTACAATTTTACACAAATTGAAATTCGATTAGATTTTCGCCCATGAAAAAATCCTTCTTTAAAAATTTATACATGTATCTATCATAAAATCTGAGAAAACAGACCAAATGACCTGTCAAATAAAGGATATATATCAATTTTGAAATAAAGTAGAAAAAATTAAATACAGTTGAACTTCGATATCTCGAACACTGATATCTCAAATACAATGGATATGTCGAAGTGATTTGTATGTCCCAACCACTTATTTTTTATGTATTTTACCCTCAATATCTCGAATACTCGGATATCTCGAAGTTTTCAAACAGTCCCATCTAGTTCGAGATAATGAAGTTTGACTGTACTCTACATCAGAGATGATCCACAATGATACATACAGCTCTCACCAAGCAGCTGCCTTAATATTTGACCCAAACAAAGGGCATTTCATCTAACCTACTTATGCTCTAAAAATCAATGAGATTAGGAATCTAATCAAAGTCAGATCATGACCACAACCATGCACTAATTAGTTGATACCTTAAAGGACAGGTGACACAAAAACAAAAAAATGAACAATGTGTTAGATTATATATGTGATAACATTTCTGCAAAGTTTCCCCAGCTACTCCCATCTGTTTCACAGCTATGGCTGTATAACTGAGCTGATAAGACGCGTGACCTCAATATGCATATCTGAAGCCTCCGAGATCGGAAACCTTCGGTGTGATGTCAGAGCTGACACCACACTACAGATTCGCAGTATCTTTCATCTAAAGGGATGCTTAATTATTCTCATCTTAAAATGAAAAGAAAATAAATCTTGTTAATTGCCATTGAACGTCTTCTTACCCTAAACATAAACATGATTTATACTAAGCTTAGAAACCCCATTCTCTGTTTCCACAGAGCAATTAGTTTAGTGTTGTTAAAATGGTGTACTGTGTGGTTTATAATTGTTCCACCTGTTCGAATGTAGAAACAAATGTGTCATTTTTTGGTTTTCCAAAAGATAATGCTCATAAAAAAATATGGATACATTATTGTCATAGGAAGGATTTAATCGTGACAAAACATAGTAGAATTTGTGGAAAGCACTTTTCTCCAAACCAATACTCAAGGTATCCACCCAGATTAGCTGAACTTGGGTATCCGAATGCTCGTGCACAGCTTAAAGAAGATGCAGTACCCGACATTCCATGGACATACCGCAGTGAGGGTGCTACAGGTAGTAGCAAAACATCTGTGTCGTATGGGGCATATAGAAAAAGACAAAAGATAGAGGTATGTATTTCTCCAATATTTTAAAAATCAAAATAAATAAAATTATGACTCGCAATTTTTTCATTATCTGATATTTAAAAAATTAGGTTTTGGAAGAAGTGATGAAAGATGAAGAAATTATTGATGATAGAAATGAGTCTTGCAATTTTCATGATATGCAAGATGACACATCAGCAGATTCTTCAAATTTTGAAAGTAAAACTGCAGATAAGGCAGTGCAAGTTTTCATTCCTGATACCATCTCTAAAGTAAAAACACGAACAAGAAGAATACAAACAGGAAAGTCATTTACTAGCTTTGAAACCACTGATTCTCAAGTTCAATGTGACGAGATTCGCCTGTGTTGTAATTGCCTTAAAAGTTTGATATCCGAGGAAGATTTTGAATCGGAGAAAAGTGAAATGGTCTTAGAAAACCAATATATTGATAGCAATGATGATGAAGATCTTTATAGTGAAAATAAAGATGGAGATCCAGATTTCAGCTTAAGTGATAATGAGGAATCTGAATTAGAAGAAGAATCTGATAATGAAGAAACATGTAATTACAGATTAGAAACAACAGAAAATCCATCAGAGGAAAAATATTACATTGTGTCTGAGAGTTCTCTTCAGAGGCTATTGTCTGTGTGTCACATTTGTTGTGGGCAGTGCATACCTATTGTAGAGTACAGCAAAGGCAGCATGATAACAACTGTCTCTACCTGTGAGAATGGTCATATTAATAAATGGCAGTCACAGTCATCACACAAGAAGTTGCCATGGTTCAATCTGCATTTAGCTAGTGCAATTTTGTTTAGTGGAAATATAATGTCCAAAGCATTGATGCTCTTTGATCAGTTGAAGGTTCTAGTGCCAAGTGCTCGCAGTATCCTTAGACTTCAAAATTGCTACAGTGTTCCTGCTGCTATTGAAGTGTATACTTCACAACAGGCTGACCTGTTTGAATCACTACGAGGTATTATAGCAAAATAGTTCTTAATTTTTAATATATTTTTTGTTTTCATTCCCAAAATTATAAACTATCTCTAAAACAAATGTATATGGATTAGGAGTATACTTATACATATATGTTTATCAACAGATAAATCTCGTGTCGTACTTGGTGGTGATGGGAGGTGTGATTCACCAGGGTACAGTGCAAAGTATTGCAGCTATTCGCTCATGGACCTCGAGTCAAATAAAATAATTGATGTTCAGTTGGTTCAGGTAAGATGCTATTTAAAAAATTAAAATTGACAAACGACGATATATAATGCAAACACACAGAATTGTACTAATTTTTGCACACAATTTCAGAGCAATGAAGTTAAGGGATCAACACATATGGAGTTACTTGGTCTCAAGCGTGGATTACGAGATCTGGAACTGAACAATATTCAAGTGCATGATCTCGTCACAGACCGTCATGTTATGATAAAGTCATACATGAAGAAAGATAGACCAGCAATCAATCATTACTTTGATGTCTGGCACATTGCGAAAGGTATGGTAGTAAATATCAAATTGTGTACATTCTATTCTGGTGTCATTTTATATATCTACTTACGCAATTTTATGTCTTTCCTAGGAATATCAAGAAAACTAGAAAATGCAGCCAAAAAACGTGGAGCTGGCGAAATTAGACCATGGATTAAAGGTATTGTCAACCATACCTACTGGGTGGCTGCAAGCAGTGGAGACAATGGGCAACTAAAGCTCGAGAAGTGGAAGTCAATCAGCAACCACATTATTAACGTTCACAACCACGACTCAGAAATTTACCCCGAATGTGAACATGGAGAACTTGAACCCAGAGACTGGATGCGACATGGTAATACATGATTTATTTCATTTTAAGTGAGGTGATCTTTTATTTGACCGCTCAGTTCTTGATCAATAAAAAATGTTTTATTTACATCCTATTTAGGTTCAAGATGTTACAAAATGGTGAAAGAAATCGTAGAAAGTCCATATCTACTGCGTGATCTTCCCAAACTGTCTCATGTACACCAAAGAATTTAGAAGTTTTCCATTCAGTTGTTAACCATTTTGCCCCGAAGAGTACACACTTCTTCTACACACCAATGCTTGCAAGGTGCATTTTGCTATAGTGATCGCAACTAGCTTAAATATCTTGGTAAAAAATCAAAAACTTGAATACTTATTTAATTTTAATCATTTATAGACTGTGTGTTGCTGCTCTTCATTACAATGAAAATGGCACACGGAGGCAATCCATGACAAAAGAAGGCAAACAGCAGTGGCGGGTATGCTACCCAAAGGCAAAAAAAGGACAGGAATGTATTGTTAAACCTGAAAGAGTTCCTGCTACATTTGGTATGTACAAATACATACACAAATAATAGGTATGAAATTACAGGTATGAATTAAATCAGAATTTGAAATCAATTATTTTTATCATTCAGAGTACATTGGACACTTATTAGACAAAGTCTTCTTGAGACGACAGCTGTATCCATCACTTAAATTTGCATATGAAGATTTTGTTTTTGGATATAAAGCCGATGAGCCTCAACCTTTAACTGAAAACTATGAACAGTTTGATAAAACTGAACTTGTAAATAAAAGAGGCTCCAGATATTCTCATGGAACTCAGCAGTGAAGCTCAAGGACGCGGATATTTGAATCCTACGTAAGATTCTGATGGGAAAGTGTCACGGATTGTTTTTACCGCACATGCAGGAATCACTTTCCTTCTGTTCTTTCCTAATACATGCCAGATCCAACGTGTGAATCTTCTATAAGCCAAATACCTGTACAACCTGTGGAATAAAAATAGATTTAACCTGAATAAAATGAATGGTTTTTA
Organism: Magallana ariakensis; assembly: GCA_020458035.1. NCBI lineage: Eukaryota > Metazoa > Mollusca > Bivalvia > Ostreida > Ostreidae > Magallana > Magallana ariakensis. The sequence goes on from CM035817.1 coordinate 32,751,871, forward strand.
TTAAGATTTTAGCAAATTAAGTTTTGTTTTCAAAATGAAATGTATGCTTGAACATAATTCTTACTCATGTATAGGCTCATTATCATCTATTGGCCCGTCTCGTTCCACGAACTCATATAATGACACTTCAAGGACATCTACGTTGAGACAATTACCCTGAAAGCCCTCATGTTGTGTAATGCATTTCAGGTTTTTTGAATCAATTTTTTCTGTGACTTGAGCCAATTCATGACAGCATAGACATTCTTCTTCCTTTTCCATAATTACACAATTTTCACAATCACACCTGGAAACATTTATAAGAAAAATTTCATTCACAAATAATTTGACCTCAAGACATATTCTAATTTTTATTATGTGCATTGTAACTTTTTAATTCTTATTGTTATCACTAAGATTTGTCAAACGACAACTGCTACAATAATGAGATAACATGTAAGTCTAATGACCTTATGTACTTTTATTCTTACCATGCCAAGTTGTCAGTTCTCGTGTTGCCTTGGTTTGCAACGTTCTCCTCTTCAAATTCTATCTCGGAGCTCTCAGAATCACTTACATTTAATTGATCTCTATTCCTATTTAAAGGCTCAAAATTATATGGTCTTATATCATCTGGAGCACTACAAACAGTTTCTGTATATTCCTCATCCATTGCATTGTTTACTATTTGGCCGATTGCTGCTATGTCATCTTTGGCGTGTAACACGCAGGGGTTTCTTATCTCATTAAAGATCGGCAAAACTCGGAGATCAGCCGCAGCTGGGATTTTTAGCACACTTAATTGAGCTGTGTGATGTTATCCGATGCTAGTCGAAGGGGGAGCTCGTTATAAACTAGTTTATCTTTATGAAAGGAAGTGTTTTGAGAAAAATATGGTTTTGTGTCACCTGTCCTTTAAACAGAAAACCTCTCTAAGAGTACCGACTACGAGAGTGTCTCTTTACCTTTATTTGATCTGGATGAGGCTGACATGGGCCTCTCGCTGTGACCTGTAATATAAGACCATACAATATAGCCACATAGTCTATTTAAATAAACACAGTTTCAATAAGTCAATAACTTGCTATCTACCAGTAATTAATGTGATTTTTTTTTGTTATTTTTAATTTTTTTAAAAAGATCATTACAGAAACAAAAAAAAAAAAATACATATTGAAAACTATAATAAATAGAGGGGTTTTAAAAACTAAATCATCAAACTAAAGAGAGAATTTTATCAAAGGAATGTTAATACCTTTAAGTGGAAAATAAGAAACAAACAAAACACAAAATATAAAGACAGGAAGAAAGGGTAAGAAAAAAAAAACAACTGAAAGAAAAGAATTCCTAATTTTCTGATTATGGTAATTTAGAATCAGAACATGGAAGCTTGAAATGCATTCCCTCTCTATCTCCATTCTCTAAGACTAAAAGAATGTAAGAATAACAATAAGAATAATATGTTGATTATTATAGTCAACACCAAAATATATATGCATCAGTATTTGAACGTATTTTTAATTACATAGGGAGTCTTAAACATCAAGTTTCATTACTCCTCTTTACATTAGCTTGAACTCATATTTTGTTTTTCTTAAGGGATAAATCAAATTAATTTTCAACAGAACTAAAATGTTCTTGAAAATCACAACACTTCACCATATGCCTTTATTGTGGAACCAAATATGAAACGATAAAACTTGCCAATTTTATAGAGAAATACTGTAAACGTATTATATTTGGCAGAAAATAGTTTTTAAACAAGTTGGCGTGGATTTGAATTAGCACATTCCTGAATGTGACTATTCTTATACATATATGCATGACATTTAGCGATGTACTTGATTTAGCGGAAGCTGCATTCCGCCAAAAGCGCTAAATAGAATACACAGCCAAATGTAATATGTTTACAGTATATAAATACAGTAGTCACTGAACAGTAAGGGATTTTTAATACATAAGAATCATTTTATTAAGTAAGTGTAGAATCCATTCAGAGAAAATACATTCACCACGTACACTATGAATGCCATGTGCTTGAATCACTCAATGATAAAATAGAAAGGGTGGTATACATGTAGTTATCACATGATAACAGTACAATACCAGTATGTTCCACACAATGACATGTCACAATACACAGTACCACTGTATTTGAAAGCTTTGGGGCTAGAGAAAAACTTTTAATGGCTCTTTTAAGAAAAGTAACTGATAGCAAAGCTAGGTATAATAACGCCTCTTGAACGATGTTTAAATTGCATCTGATATATTGCAAGCAAAACATATATATATATATATATTATGTACTAACTGCATTTAAAAAGATATTTGAAGCATGAATGCTTATTCTTTTTAGCTTTCATCTGATAGATTTTTGAGTTACAGGCAATTTCGAAAGCCAAAATCAAGTTCCTTGAGAGCTTGTGAATATATACATACAAGTATTAATGTAGAATCTTTGTATGTTTATGGAATTTCAAAATGCAAATTTAAAAAATCAAGACACTTAAATGTAATATCACAGCATTGACTAGCATTTCTATCATGACACGAAATTTCAAAATCCTGTAGGGAAAAAAAATTTAATTAAAAAATTACACGTATTAAAATATCAAGCTTTGATTAGTATTAGCAAAATGGATGGGAAGTGTGCAAAGACAGTGATGCCACGCCAGTGAAAACTGTTGGGGGGATCTTACTTTTCACAGATGCTGCTGATCTCACAGAGACCTGAGACCCTGACCTAGAGTCACCTGTTTGTACAAGATTTTATTTCAACATTCAACAAACATAGAACTCATTCTTGTTTCTCCAAAATTAAAAAAAACAAAAAACTACATTAACTTAAACTAAAGCCAAACTAAGATTAACTTTAAGATACTTGGTGCGGAAAATTCTTCACTCAATATTAGATATTGATTTTCCACCAAAGAAATCTTTTTCTCTTTTTTTTTTTTTTGGTTAAAACTTAAGGTGCTTTGTTTAATTTCATATTTTAGTATCAAGCTTTACCGGTATTTCCTTTTTAATGCCTTACTTGTTTTCGTCTGATCTTCCTTCCTTCTTTTAAGTTCTTTTCTCTCCATGATCTTCTTTGACGCTTTCTTACATTCCTCTGTTGTTTCCATGATCATCTTGCAAAACTAAAAAGCCATGAGATTGAAACTGACTGAAAGAATTATGGTTTCAAGTAATGTCAATCCCCATATACATGCATCATCTGGGCACCTAACTACCCGGTTTGTACCATGATTTCTGGGGATAAGAGAGGGCCCACAAAGAGGATCCAAATTTTTACATAGATATATCTTAATATGAGATGTAAGATTAAAATAATAATTGAATTGAATTTGACAGTAATACAGAATGAAAAATTGCACATTAATTTCATCTGACAATTTCCATATCACTTTTTACAAAACATGAAGCATGCTCTGCTTTGGCCATTCATTTATGTTGTAAAGTGCTGGATAAGTGAGTTGTACTCGATCATCATCATGCAGTGCATGAACATGTGAAAACTTAAGGTGGTATGAGACACTTAATCAAGTGTAATTTTAATGAATAGTTTCTTTCCTAAATTGTAACACATTAATATTGACAAATGTCTCATACAACCATAACAGGCAATACACATAAATTTTGTACCTTAGCATAGTCAAGCTCCAAAAATAGAGATGTATTATTTTTTCAAGATTGTAATTCATTAAAAAGAGAAAACAGTTGAATCATAATTCTTTTAAATAAAATTTTAGTGGTCTCTAATATCATTAGTTTTATTACCTCTCCATAGTCCAGACGTCCATCTTTGTTTTCGTCCACTTCATCAATCATCTTTTTGACATCTGAACGGCTCATCTTTTCACCTTTCTACAAACATATAAGAAACAATATACTGGGTAAACATGTACTTGAAGTAAGAACATGTACATGTTAACATGTTACAACATTTTTAATCTTTTTTTTAAGGGGGGGGGGTGTGAGGGGTGGGGAGGTTAGTAAGCTTACAGTGGTCATAATTTTGTAGAGCTCCTCCAATGAAATATAACCATCTCCATTAATATCTATCTTCCTAAATGCTTTCATCAAGTCATCTGCTGTGGTGGGTTTTTCTTTTTTGCAAATGTCCACAAACTCATCGAATGTTAAGTGCTCTGAAAAATCATGGCAATTTATGAAAGTGTGTTAGTTAATCAATGATTTTATGTAACATTTTAAAAGCATTCAAAATTTCAAATCTTCAAATCTGATGATATTTCAAAATACGGTAAGAGGATATTTTAAATCATGTGGATGCATTTGATTTATTATGATATCATAATTCATATTTACCCGTGTCAGATTTCCAGTATCTGGCTAAAACTTTCTTTGATGGATTTCTGCCTGCCTGCTGTAAAACTGAAAAGACAATAGTAGATAATTAACTTAAAGTAGGTTTAATGATAAATAAATCAGACGGAAAACCACACGCAACCAACAAGTTAAATGCAACTCATCATCATATTCAACTTTGAGGATTTATACATGTAGCTCAAAGTTTAATAAGAGTTCAAAATTGATAAAGTCTTATAATCATTTTTCTAGACTTTATAGTTACATGTTTCATGTAAACATTCATAAAATCATGTACTGGTCGTAGTAATCATTAATTAATTGATCTCAAAACTGGTCAGACTTTGGGTTCCATTTAAATGATGTATTTCAAAGTTTTCATTAGCGTTTAAGGATTAGTAATTGAGTAAATATATATATTAAACACCTTCCACTAGGTCTTCTACAGAATCAATCTCATCCTGGATACTATCGTAGATGGAGAGGTAAGCTGCTTTACACTCGAGATAAAACTCCCCATTATCTCCAGTCATGGAAACTCGACTGGACCGTCTTGACATAATCTACATAAAACGAATTAGAATAACTTTATCTTTAATTAATTAACATATATAAAAAAATGATTTTCAATCATTGCCCATTTCCCATTTATGGTAATTGATTACAATTTTCCTTGCCTCACACACTGGAAACCCAATGACCAATTGTGCATATAAACTAGTCTTACTTACTGTGTGTCAATTAACAGCATGAACAAACCCTTTTCAGTTTCATAAATATTAAGGGTCCTCCAGTATAGCTGCAGGTCTGTAGCTCCCGGTCTGAAAAAAATCGGATGGACGACCTGGGAGCTACAGTTCCGCCTATTGAAAAAATTCTATATTTATTGCGCAGAAAAACGTGCGCTAGTTTTGGACTGATTAACCTTATTTATACGCAAATTCTGTGAAAACAAATAGTGCCATTAAATTCTTCATGCAATTTACTACTGATATCATCTCTTTACTTGCCTCAGACTTTCTCCAAAACATGCTAGTGACCTCGGAAAATGAAGTGTGTTAAATTTACATCAAGATCAAGAGTCGCCATTTTTACATGCAAACAAACTGCACCACTTCATTTTAAGGGGGAACAGGACGCTGCAGTGAAAAATTATTTGTCAATGAATTTTTTGGCTTTCTTTAATACATTTACATTGAGATGTTCACTACAACATATATCATTTTCATGACTGCTTTCTTACCTTGCAAGGGAGATATTTTGATAGGAATTATCCCCCTTTTCTGGCATTATGAATTTTTTTAACAATTTCAATTTTCTGCAATAATTATTTTATTTGAAGGAATTTGTTCGCAAATCATATTCATTAATTTTGAGAATGAAAACAAATTTCAAAATTGTTTACAACATTGGCTTTTTTACAAAGCAATTTAATAATTTTATCAATATATTGCTGAAATCAGCACTTCTAATTTTGAAGTTTTTGATTCTAAATTTGAACAAAATGTGATGGCACATAAAAAATTGTCAATGAATTTTTTTTAAAAATTTCATTTATCAACCTTAGCATGTGCTTTATAACTTGTAAATTTTTCATGGCAACTTTCTTGGCATTTAAGAGAGATACATGTACTACAATAGGAATCACCCCTACCCCCTATTCTGGAATTATGACCTTTTGTGACAAAGTCTGTTTGGAACCATAAAAAAAGTATTGCAATATTTAGATTTATCAATTATCATGAACAGATCATTATCAGAATATATATCTGATTATATTAACCGCTTATGATTTTGTATATTTACATTTCTAAATTAAAAATGTTTAATTTCCACCAGCTCATGTTTTGACATAGACTACTTTAAAGACTTTAGTACAAGAAAAATATCTGTCAAATCCTGTATGACGTCATAATGAATAAATGACATCATAGCATCATACATTTAAATCAATTATGACGTCATAAAAGAGTTACCACATCAAAGCATCATTGCAATGATAGTCACGTAATACGTGTCCTGTGTCCCCTTAAGGAGCTGGTGATGGTGTTTAAAAGACTATCCGAGACAAGTAAAGAGACGATAGCAGTAGTAAATTGCATGAAGATTTCATTGGTACTAACTGTTTTCACAGAATTTGCGTATAAGGTTAATCAGTCCAAAACTAGCGCACGTTTTTCTGCGCAATAAATTCACAATTTTTTCAATGGGTGGCACTGTAGCTCCCAGGTTGTCCATCCGATTTTTTTCAGACCGGGAGCTAAGACCTGCAGCTACCTCCAGTAAAGACGTTTTCATATTGACAAATTAACAACATGAAAAAATGATATGCCTTTTCAAGGGAAACCTTTTTTATGAGAAAAATATGACACTAACAGATTATCAAAATTGAGATTGCTAGTACTCATAAAAGTCAGTACATATCTGTGGAGTATTTATTATCTCCTGAACAGTCACAGAACAGAAGTTTTTTTTTTTTTTTCAAAGTGTTTATGTTCAATCACTAAATGACATACAATTATTTCTTAAACAACATTTGTGAACGTTTGAAAGCTTATAAGATTGAAATATATATTTTGCATACCTTTTAAAACAGTGTCAACACATAAAAAAACAAGACTAAACAGGGTTTGATGAAATGCAGGAATCCATGAACGCGGAACATGCGCAAAGAGTTGTTCCTATTTCGAATCAACTATCTAATTGTACATAGTTGATTCGGTAAAAGTATTTAAATGTACAAAATTATGTTACTACAATTGGATAACTAATCGTTTTACAATAAGCAAATATAACTTTGACAGATAAACCTTATTTCAAATTCACACTGATTTTATCGAAGAAGTATCCGGGCTAATTCGAATATACTAACGAACGCTTTACGAAGAATTGTCGTTTTCTGATAATGAGTTGAACGTTTGAATCAAAAGACAAAATTGCACGTAGAGATAAAGCATATTATAAACATTGAATATGTATAAGTCGGGATACGTAGTTGCTTTGCTCGTTGCCGTTTTAGCGAGATGGCTGGTCTCTCTTCACAAATACTCGGGTATGAACGACTGATTTAATCAACCACTTCTTTGAGACCTTTTTTTTCGTTAGAAATTAATTAGTTCTTATTTATATGAGGAAAATTCGATAATTTACAGAGTAAATTCGAAATGTATCATAGTCATTAGTGTATTTAATTCGTTCCTGATTCATTACAACTGAAATTAATTGCTTTAATTTAAAAAATTCATACGTTTTCATTTTTATATATTAGTTCCTGATTCTAATATCTGAAATGAATTGCAATAAAGAAATTCATAGTGGGTTTTTTTTTCATTGCTCTCATCATTTAATTTCAGTAAGTTTAAAGAAAAACAGTGATAATCGGCTCACCTGAGCTCAGGGCTAAATGGAATCATCGCTGCCAAAATGAAATTAGTGTATAGTTTGGTAATTTTTCCACAACATAAGTTTGACTCAGTTTGGAACCAGTTAATCTCAGCGAGATTCATCGAATCTGAAAAATTTTGACGAACATCTCTTCCGGAGATGTCCGTCAAGATTTTTCAGTCTCGACGAATCTCGCTGAGATTAGGAACCAGTATTTAATTCACAGAGAAGAAAAAGATCGATAAATAGCGCAAACCACAAAAAATCTAGAATTTTTTCTGTGTGTGAATTATAGACTATCGGTTTTGATTTTAAAGGTGCTGGCAATCCTCCAATGTTTGGTGACTTTGAGGCCCAGAGACATTGGATGGAAATAACATACCACCTGCCTCCACAGCAATGGTATATAAAAACCTGATATGGCTAAAGCTCATGAAAGAGTTAATATTTTGTGAATAAATGCATTATTTTCATATTATTTCAAAAAGATTTTGCAATAATTGCATTATATTTGTGAATGAACAAATAACTTTGATGGTTGAATGCTAAATTTTCCCAATCTAATTAAAATTATATCTTTGATCCGCTCCTAATAGATCTATTTGGAGCGGATCAATGATCTAATTTTAATTAGATTGAAATTTTCCAGAAGTAATGTGTAGATTTTTTGTTAAGCACATTATTTTAAGTTTTCATTATATGAGCGACTAAGCTTAATTGTAGACCTTAATTGTAGACCAAAAGGGTCCTAGTAATGAACCTTGGGTGTGTGTGTGGACTGGAGGAGGGAGGGGGTCAATGAAAGTTATAAAATTATTTGCTTAACTTTTTAATTTTTTGTGGAACTATGTCTAATGCATTTATAATATTCATGAAAGTTTCCAATTCATTTGTGAAAATACTGCATTGTTTGCAGAAGTTTCTGTAAATATGCAAAATTTAAAGGTATGCATTAATTCACAAACATTTTGCATTTATTTGCGTTTATATGTTAGACCTTCCTATTCAGTTGACATCATGCCGGTAGTTAACAATTCAGCTCACAATTCAATTTAGTTTAGTTTCAAACCTTAATCAAGCACTCGCCTCTTACAATACTGGTATGATGTGTCTGGATTTTCTATCTGTCTGAAACTTGTACATCACTCCTTACTTTTGAACTGTTAACTTATATTTGGTTACCTCCATGATCAAAGTTATGGCAATGATTGATAAGATACATAAAAATTACACTGCATTTTAGAGTGTCTCTATTTCATAAGGTAGCTTTTTTTATCGCACTCCTACATCATTAGAACCATATTTTACAAGACATTGGACTTTTGGTAGGGCGTAACTATCTATTTCTTGCATCAAAGCAAGTTAAAAATCATGTTGGTTTTGAGTGAAATATGCATAGATTCCATAAGTCTTGGCTCAAAAGCCAGACAAAATCTTGTTGATTTCGAAAAGCTATAGCTGAGTGGCCTACAATGAAATAGACAGGCCTACATCACATTGCTGTTTGACACACCTACCCAAAATCCAAGCTCTTGTCAAAATGGTTCTAGCTTATCCAGGTTTCATTTCTTTGAGAGGCATATTTTAAGTGCATAAGCCATAAGTTCAAGGTTATTACATGAATGATCTTAAATTCTTAATGATTATAGATTGGTTTCTATTCATTGTGGTTGTTGCATGTTTAATTGCTTGATGTTTGTAAGTACTAGTACATGTTTGTTGCTAATAGTCTTTGTGTACGGTATATTGGTATTGCTGAAATCTTGTACTGATTTCCAGAGCATCATTATCAAAATATTATGAGTAAACTTGATTCCTCAACTTATATTGAGTTTATAAAAAAAAAAATGATATGTTACACTAACCATAATGGACTTCTTTAGTGACAGTTAATTTACAACTTAAGAATAATTGTGGAAAGGATTTCAATATCTCTGATTACATGTCCAAGTATTATCATATACAATGATGTACGATAAAGATTATTTACCGGTATATATATATATTTTTTTTTGCAGGTACTTTAATAGTACAAATAACAATTTATTGTACTGGGGACTGGATTATCCCCCTTTAACAGCATACCATAGCTGGCTATGTGGTTTTGTGTAAGTAGAGAGAGAGAGAGAGAGAGAGAGAGAGAGATGTCCATATCTAACAACACTATTTTTTCTAAATGAAGATTATGGTACCTGTACATGTATAACTAATTTTTTTTCTTCTGGTTTTAGTGCCAATAAAATAAACCCATCCTGGGTTGCCTTGAAAGAGTCACATGGACATGAAAGCTACGCTCACAAATTGTTCATGAGATATACAGGTATGCAACTGATTTCATTTTGTTTATGAAAAAATAAATAGAATATTGAAAATTTATATTCAAATATGAATGGGTAAATAAATACATGTATTACTGGCATTTGATATGCATTTCTTAGATATTTTTCTTTCATATCTAGTGATGTTAGCTGATGTTTCCATATTTTTCCCTGCTGTTGTTTTGTTTTTTGCTCAACAAAAACTTCAACTACAAGACAAAGTAAGATTATCAACAAAAAGATCATTTTAACTGTATTAACAATTGATTTTTAAAGTAATAATTCCAGAGTTATTGCCCTTTGATCTGCATATTGTTTGATTCATCAGGTAAAGATGTCTCTGGTTGTTTTGATGTATCCCGGCTTCATTCTGATTGACCATGGACATTTTCAGTATCCTCAGAAAGGAAAGATAATTTTTTAATCAAATTAAAAAAAATATAATAACTCTGAAGAAATCCCCTTTACAAATATGTGTGCTGGATAAGTTCTGTTTTTTTTTAATAAATTCCCTATATGCATGTACCTAAGAATATAACTTAATACACGTTGTAGCATTAATATGTCATTTAATATACAGTATTTTAAAAAGACAGAATATTCTGAAAAATAAAACAAATTTGCCAATTCCTTAACTTGTACAAAGATACAACTGTGTCAGTCTAGGGTTTGCCTTGTTTGGAGTTGTCTGGATTTGCAAGGGTTTCCATCTTTGGGGCTCCATATGCTTCTCTCTGGCCCTGAACTACAAGCAAATGGAGCTGTACCATGCCTTGCCATTCTTTTGTTATTTGTTGGGGTGGTGCCTTCAGAAATGGTCCAGGTATTATGTTCACAGCATAAATTCACTACTGGTACTCTGAAAGTCTTACCATTTTGTCTGTGAAGGAAACACTTTTCTTTCAAAGTTTGGTCCTGATCTTTTTTCACAATTGCACAATTTTCCAAAAAAAAAAAAATATACTGGTATATATCACAAAAATGAAAGATATGCTTCTTTCAACAAAGAAGGAATTACATGTACCAGTATATAACATATATAATGAGCAGTTGTTATAAACCTTAACATGTTATTTATTAGGATACCTCAGCTGTTCAAAATAGCTGTAACGGTCTTATCAACGTTCTTGGTTTGTTGGCTGCCCTTTTTAAGATCCAAAGAAATGGTCCTACAAGTTCTCCACAGAGTGTTTCCATTGGCCAGAGGACTGTATGAGGTACATGTACATCAAAAGCATTGATGCTATAATCGAGAAAATAAAATGATTTTCTCTATCATGTTCAATTTTTTTTCAAAAGATTTTTGGGGAATGTAAAATTGTTCATATGAATATTTTATTTAGCTGTTTATTAAAGAAAAATAATGATATTTTAAGGACAAGGTTGCTAATGTATGGTGTAGTTTGTCAGTCCTCGTCAAGTTGAAACAGATGTTTACAGTGGATCAGCTGGTTCTGATATGGTAAGATCTAGAGAATGTAGGCGAGCTAGCTACTAATGCTAACCTTATTGTTGATACTGGTAATATTAAAACAAAAAGTCAGCCCTCAGAAGAAAGAAAAAATAATGTATTTTCAATGCTTATGAAAGTTGGGTTGCATAAATTCGAAGTAAAAATATGAATTGAAGCAACCAAATTTAAAAAAAACAAAACATTAAATGCACATTTTGTAAAACGATCCAAAAATTTATCAAGACGTTCTCTTTGGTGTGTATCATATAAGATAAACATTACCAGCAATGTTATAGATAATACTTGTCTGATAGGTTGCATGATACATAAACATGGGTATTTATCGGATTATGGATTTATTCAAGGGATACCGGTATTTTGTATTTTTTAGCCTGTTGAGCACTCTCGTGTGTTTATTGCCATCTTCACTTCATCTGCTTTGTTTTCCTACAATCAGAAACTTCAAAATATCTCTAGTAAGTGCAGAACTGTAGTTCAAACTTCTATCATTTATAGCATGTATAAACGCAATCATTTATGAAGCAATTGGAAGTCAAAATAACAAAACATATTCATTTATGGAAATACATGTACTCATACACTTACAGCAACATAACTTATATGATATAATTTTTTTTAATTCAGGTTAAAATCTATATACCATGATGGTATGACCGTGATGGTATTAATGAAATTATATTTTACTTTATTTTTTCTTTTCAGAAAGATTTTTGTGTTAACAGCGATATCAAAATCATTATCAACAACTTGTTACTTTAAGTTTAGAAAAGATAGATCATTTTTGGAAATGTATAAACTCTGTGTATGTCATGTAACTAATTAATGAATAAAAAGATTAGATACAAATGCACATGAAATCTATATATTATTTGCAGGTCAATTCCTCGTTAGTTTTCTTCCTCTTCTCATTCCATGTACATGAGAAATCCATTCTGATACCAGCACTGTAAGTGATTTCTTGCAGTTCATAAATCATTATCAGCCACTGGTTAATTAAAACAGGCTAATAGTATATTATTGACGAGGATGAGTGGGAGTCCTCCTCACAATGTCAGGGGTCCTGAGTCCACTCGTGGCCGTGGCCACGAGTGGACTCAGGACCCCTGACATTGTGAGGATGAGTGGGAGTTTACTTTTACAAATATAATGCTTCAAATTGAAAGAATTAATTCACTTGTCAGTGGACTATTTGGTTAAGAAGACCTGGTAAATGTAGAGGAATTTCTGAACTAAGTAAAAATGCTATGGGAAGTCTTTGTGTTTTGATATTGACCCTCGTAGTTGATGTTTTTTATGTTGTTGTTTTAGTAATTGATGGTGGCATTTAATGGCTTATGTTGTTATTGTTATGCCTACTTTAAACCAAGAATCTTTCCATTCCAGGGCAGTATCTCTCCTTGTACATGACTATCCATTTTGGTGCGTCTGGTTTTACTTTATATCAACATTGAGGTAGGTGTTTGCAATTATCTATGGACTGAATTACTTATGGCCAATGAAAAAAAAAATTAATGATGTCATTCAATTCAAAATTGACCTTTTGGTTCTTTTCTTTACTTGATTTAGATCATATTTGTGTTGTAGCATGCTTCCACTGTTTGTGAAAGATGACCTTGTTTTGGCTGCTGTAGCTACCACAGTCTTACATGCTCTCATCTGTAGGACATGCCTGACCATTAGTTCCGCAAAAGATGATCAACAATGGGACAGAGTTAAAAGCACATTGGTAAATAAATGACAATTATAAGTGTAAACTGTGTTTTTAAATTCTAGGTGATACACAATGACACCTTGTAATACATGTATATATGGCACACAAAATTCACAAAAATGAGCTAAACATAGTTTCAGGTATTTATAAATTAGGTTATCGACTGTTGACTATAGTTTACGAACCGCAAACTATAGTTAATGATCCATTACTATAGTTTTCATCTGCAAAACCATATTTAACGGTTGTAAACTATAGTTTACGAATGATAATCTAAGCTTATCTGTCTGCAAATAACGTTAACGATCGATTTTGCTGATAAATATAGATTCCCATCTGTAAACTATAATTTGCATTCGTTAACTATGGTTAAGAGTTGTTTATCATAGTTTCACACTTGTTAAACTATATTTATCAGATAATCTATGTTTTGCAGTCGGAAATGGTCGTTTTCAGTGTTAATTATAGTTTTACACTTCTAAAACATAGATGATCGCATTAACTATGGTTTACAGATGTAAAATATAGATTATCGTTGTTAACTATAGTTTTCTGTCCGTAAACTATAGTTTACATTTGACACCGTTAAACCTAGTTTATAGACTGTGAAATTATGATTAGCTAATTTTTGTGAATTTGGCATGCCATATGTACATGTATAGATTATAACTTACACATGTTTAAGACCATTAGTTAATAATAGAAAAATCAGTGGTATGTTTAGCAGAGCGGGTGCTCGCAAGTGCTCGCCAAAATTTATGTTGTGAGTATAGGGGATTTAGGCGAGCGCGCGTGAGCACCCGCTCTACTGAACCCGCCTCTGGTACATGTATTATTAAAAGTGAAGGAAATTGTGTGCATTGAAATATCACATTGATAATCTGCTAAAATTTGAATTGCCTCCATGTATTTTTTATTGTGAATTTGGATTAATATGCAACATTTTCTTATTACCCTGTATTCATATTGTAATTGTATTGTATAAGGTGTCTTGTTGTCTTTCAGATAAAGTTGTCGATGATGGGAGCAGTTTTTCTGACAGTCGCTAGTCTCATCCTGAATCCACCTCCAAGATACCCAGATCTTTTCCCAGTTCTTGTCTCCATGTATTCTTGTGCTCATTTTGTTTTGTTTTTGGCAGCTTTTCACTATTTCCAATTTCAGTCAACTTTTCAAAGTGCAAACGTTAAAAAATTGCAATAAAAAATTTTTAAAACACAATTTTTGTTTTTTTTAATTTGAATAAGAAATTGTTTAGTTAATTCATTGGAATTTAATTCTGAAATGATTGTGCAAAACATTTATGATTGAAATTGGGGTTATCCCTGATAAGAGCACTGTACATTAGTATAATGTTGCAAAGATAATTTTCTCTCACATATGCTTGAGTAATTTTATTTGAATTTAACGAAGTTTTGATTTCAAATATGTATAAAATCCCGTGCTTATTAGAAAGAAGTATCAAAACTTGCCACTTGCTTGAGTTATTTTATTTGAATTAAACAAAGTTTTGATTTCAAATATGTATAAAATTTCGTGCTTATTTGAAAGAAGTATCAAAACTTGCCATTAATACACGTAATCGAAATACAAAACGTACGAGCTGTTTTCGAATACGAAACTAAATCTAAACATAGCTTTACTTTTACTTTCAATTTATTTGGCGGAAAAATAAGAATGGATTGTGATCAAAATGAAAGGTAAGTAATTTATCGAAAGTATGCATCTCTCAAATTATTTCTAGAACAACAATAGAAATCACTCAAATGGAAGGGGTTATATTAAGTTTGTTTATTTTGTATAGGTCTCTAGAAGACATTAATACAGTTTTGGAATATGCAAAACTGGAGCTGAGTGATGTTAAGCCAACAGTCCAGTGTATTTATTTTTCACAACAACTGGATAACCAGTCATTTAAGCTTTTGGAACTGAATGATACTGTACTGGAAACCCTAACCAATGGAGAAAAGTACGTTTTAACGTTTAATTAACATAAGAGTCGTGCAAAATTACATCAGTCTGAATAAAACCATCCTCCTTCTCCTTTCGCTGACGACTGTAAGGAGAAGGGGGTGGTTTTAATCAGACTGAAATTACATGTTTGTAGAAATTATAAATTTGAAAGCTTAGAATTAAATAAAATTAAATTTCATTGTTATACAAATATGCAGGGTGGTGATTCGTGGCAACACAGACGATATGGCGGTGCTATGTACACAAACAACTACATTTGAAATTAAGGAGGCAGAGATATCTAATTCCATGTTGATAACTCCCCAGTTAGACATAGGCGAAGATGTTGATGATTGTGGTCCTCAAAACACCAAAGTCACAAAAGTATGACATTTTCACAGCTTTTATAACTTTTATCAATATCATGCAATACAAATTATATATAACAGGTTTCTACCTACCTTAAGCTATAAATCTATAGAGATGTATGACTATTAAGTATTTTAATAGGTTATTTCTGTGATGAATAACTACTACGAACTTCGACCTTGCAAACCTAAAGTTGCAAAACTAAAGAAACTTTTGGAGGAGAATATGTATAGTGGTAGAGAATGTGAGGAAGATGAGCAGCATCAAGGTCACAAGGTTAGGTTCTAAAGGTCAAGTTATTTTTTGTCATATTTTTACTTTAACTGTAAACAATAAAATCAAATGAAAGTTTTAATAAAATATAAGCCTGCATTAGTCTTCTTCTTTTTTATTGCAGTATTCGTTTGAGGATCTGTTGAATATTGTTCAAGGAAGTGAAGTAGAGATAAAGGAATCTTTAAAGAAACTCAAGGCATGTCAAATAGAAGGTCTGTGTTTATAGTCAGTCCTTATTTATCTGATGGTGAATGTGAAACTTTATTGACTTAGACCACTTTTAATTAATAGGAAAAACACTACAACTTCTTACTATGAAATATTCTGACTGCATATGAATTAGTGATTCAATGTAACATGTTTATGCAATTTTTGAAGCAAAGTTTTTTTTTTTATAAAGGTTTGTGGCGAGTTCTGGATTTTGATTTCCTAACACAAGTATTGAACCATATAATCCAGCTTTGTGAAGAAAATGATTGGCTTTCTACTGGCATACCACTAGATGAGTGCCTCGAAACTCTGGGACAACTCTTTCCAAGGTATACCAACATACAAAAACAAGGGGATGGCTTCTGACACAAGATCTTAATTTAAAATGTACAAAACAGTTTAAATGAAAAGAAAAATTCCACACAGATTGTTTCTCAGTTGTTTTGTACAAATACTGAGATGAGTCAGTAAGGTTATATAGATACTATAAATATATATACATGTAATTTTCAGGGAAGTGATTGCCCATGTTATAGAGTGCTATGCTAATGAAATGAAGTCTGGACGGGGGCAAGGAGATCAGGATCCAGAAGATCAACCAATGGAGATAGGTGAGCACTCACTGTTTGTCATTTCCTGTTTTTTTACCATATGATAATCTTTGAATGCATAATGACAAGAGACATTATTTCACTGAAAGTTCTTTATTTTTTGTTTGCTTGTAGATGCCAAATTTTATTCTCTCAGTGAAGATAAGATCTGTCAGTTCTTTGCAGAGCTGGTTTTGAGAAATTCAGGAAAGGTTAGTATATGTATCTGCTGGTAAACTACCGTATATCCGGTAATTTTCGTGAGGATCTAATTTTTGCTTTTTTCGCGATCTCTTATAACTCGCAAATAATTGAATACGCAGAAATTATATCCTGTATCATTTTCCAAAAGAAACTTTTTAAACGCAAAAAATGACTGACACAAATTAAAAATGTTACAGATTTTCCCCATTTTCGCAAATTTTGTGACACGCGAAAAAAAACCCAGGTACATGGTTTGCTACTCAAACTTCCACTATTCCTCTGTCAACTTTCTATTTTTTTCACCCAAAGTTTCAGTGTTCCTCTTTTAAATCAGTGCTTTCAATTTGCAATATTTTGATATTATGAATGAAAAGAACATTACACACAAAATACCATACAATCATCTGTTGCTTTCATAATTTGATTTGTTTTATTTTATTAGTTCATTGAGTTTACTAACAGAGTTTAATACCGGTATTCATCCATTCTGTTTTTATCCAATCATTGTATGTACCAAACATGTAGTTATGAATTTAATGCATGTAATATTTTTTTCAGTTCAACTTGAAAGAGTTTTTGAAAGTCTGGGAGCAGACAGTTCCACAAGGCATGAGAACCAGTTTATCACAACTAGAGGTAGAGAATAATTTTTTTTTAATTATGTATTTTTCTTTAAGTCAGTACTTTTACTCTTCTTTTCCTTTGTTATGAAATATAAGTAGATTACATTAAAGAAGAAAAGAAAATGACATATTTTTCTGAAGTCATCTTCTTCTAAATTCAAAGTTTTGAACATAATAATGGATAAATAAGTACTTGCTACTCATGATTTTGTGTATTGCAAAACAGAAAATAAGTTTTGGAACACATTGATTTTCCTTACTTTCCCTGATTGATGAAAACACAATTAATTTTCTCAATTTTTTAAACACCCACGCCTCAGTACGAAAATGTGACATGAGGGCCTTTATCAGACACACAATCGGTCATCCTGACTCAAGACTTGCATTACATTACATCATTTAGCATACCCAAGGAAGGTCATACTATCAGAATGTACGAAACAAAAACAAATTTAAAAAGTTGTGTGTTGAACAGAGAAATTTACCTTGTAACAGTAACTATTCACTATTTTTTGAGTACCAGCTACTTTTACTTGTACAAGGCTAAACTGGAAAATCGAAGACAATTTAGTGGTGGGAAGGGATTATTTTCAACATGACAAACATCTCTCCTTTTCAGGGAATTGCACTGATAGATAGAAACTGTATGCCAGAGGTCATCTGGTATTTCCCAGTGGAGGATTTACCAGAGGATGTTGGAGAGAGATTCAACACACTGTTCAAAACAAGGGAGAAGTGGTCTCTTGCTGAGATCTCCCCTTATGTCAGGTATATTTCTCATATCATATTTATAATTTCCCATTATATCAGTTACATCACCACCACCATACCCCCCTCCCACATCTGATTTATAATCTCCCATTATATCAGTTATATAACCTTCCAATATATAAGTTATATTATCCCCCTTACATCAGGTATATCATCTCCCCTTATATATATTCCTTATAAGATTTTGTATTGTATCAATTCTGTTTGTTCATTACACAGCCCTTGTATATAATCTCCCCTTATATCAGGTGTGTCATTCTCCCACTATATTAGGTATATCAGGTATTTGATCCCTTCTAATGACAGGTATTTCATCTACCCTTATTGTGTGTTGCCTTGTTCGTTCAGGTGACCTGATGCTATGCAGTTTTTTCCATCAATGTTTTTTGCCCATCTTTGCATTTTGCATTAACAACTGCACATTTTCAGATATAACAGAATTGTATGCATGTATATTATCTTTGTTTCAGAGATTTGACAACACAAAAAGTGGATGTTGGTGGTCTGCTCACAAGGTATGCAAGAGCTTCCATGATGAATGGCATCAAAGTTTTCAGCTCACGGAAACCTGTCACATAACACTGGCCATTATTAATTTTAAAATGTGTATATGTATAAACACATTAAATTTGGAACAGATGAGGTGTGTTCAACAGAGCGAGTGCTCGCGAGCGCTCGCCAAAATTTCCTATACCTGTAATACAAATTTTGGCGAGCGCTCGCGAGCACTCGCTCTGTTGAACACGCCTCTGGTGTAAAGTGTTTTCATTAAGATGTATGAATTATTGTGATGTACTTGTACATAAATGTATTGTTAAAATTTTTCATAAGGTCAACTTTTGCAATTTTAGTTTCAAGACTTGTGCATGTGGGTAGTTTTTGAAAAAAAAAAACAATATTCACAGAATGTGTAATTCATAATGTGTGTTGGTAAAATTGATTTGCATGGTAATTAAATTTAGGAAAGCTAAATTTTTGCAAATCATATCACCGAAAAATTCTCCCACATATGTTACATTTCCACCTTTGCTGTAATTTCAATGCTTTTACAAAGTAAATAAAAAATTCAACAATGGTGTTAGAGCTGTTTCATGAACAATCTTGTTAGGCCATTGTCCTATTTTTTTTTTATTTTTTTTTTACACCTGAGTTAGATTTTACAAAGATTGCTAGTAGCTTTCTAGAGACCATAATTCAAATCAGATACTAGAGTTTGTAAACTTTTTATTGGATTTGGGTTTCTAGTTTATATTTTTTTTTTCATGTAAAGAGGCTTTATTTCATCTACCTTTATTCAGGCTTTTATCAGATTTCATAACCCCCTCAACTCAAGCTGTAATCTTTCAGTATAACAGTAATTAAGAATCAGGATTGTGTCAAATTATGTTGGATTTGTTACTTAACTCATTATAATTTTTTGTGGATTTTTTTATATGTAAGGCAATTTGATATTTTAGATCGAGTGTACATGTATTAAGTGATGTTTGAAAGTGAAATGTTTGATAACAAAGATTGATCCCAAAAGTAGCAGAGTTTTATATTGCAACCATTTCCTATTCTTGATGTTAACGTGAATATGATTTTTAGAAATAAGAATGTTATCAAATAATTTATCTACATTGTTTTATGATGTTAAAGATTTAATTTTTTCCTAGCTATAGAAATTGAAAAGACTATCTCAGAATGATAATTATTAATACCTGGTATCTAATGACATACTTGTAAGTTGATAATATCTGATAATATATTTAGTTCGTAAATAAAATCTGATGTCATTAAAAGAAAGTGAATGAGGAATCATATATAGTTAATATTAAAACGGTTACCATATGTTTTGTATTGTTTTTTTTTTGGGGGGGGGGGGGTTATGGTTGATTTTCAAACTTATCACATCTGACAATGTTTTGTTTGATAAAATTAACGTTTATTCTGACGTTTAGCGTAAAGTGTAATTAAAATTGATCATCAAACTCTATCTAGTTTTGAAGAAGAAAATACTATTTAAAAAATGAAAGCCACTTAGTCCCGTTCACGTAAATTGATTAGACTTGTCTAGTCATATGATGTAAACACTTTTCCTTGCACGCCGTACAACGTATCAAAGACGTCTTTAAAAAAAAACCAACATGACATCCAATTTGCATACCTGAAAATTGTGTCATAATATTTTGATTCACTTATTTTAAATGATTTAAAAACATTGTGGTTTATAAATTATAAATTTTCGTTTGTCATATTTTTTGTTGCTATGCTTTTGTAATAATTGAATCGATTTTCTTCTGGAGCAATGGCACGATATTGCTATCCGTGCTATAAATTCCATGGTCTAAAATATAGCTTAATTCACAAAATCATGATACAAAAATGTTTATGTATACATCATATGTATCTTATGAAACGGAGAGGGAAATTTTGAAGAACAAAATAATCGACTTGTGTACTTGAACCATTTGTTAGCGCCGAAAGAATACGGGGGTTGGTACACTAAGGCTTTATGGAATTTGATCACGTGACCGATCGGTATTTATATCCCCATAAATTGAAAAAGTCGCCAGCTGCATGATGCCATCAATGCAATTGCTCCTATAAATATTGTCCGTTCATAATTTCTTTCAAAGTCTAAATACACTGAACGTAAATGGTAAACAACGTTTTATAGTGAAATGATATGACATACAATTGTTCAAGTTGCATTTTAGCTTATTGTCAATGAAGCCCTAACGGACATAATGGAATATGCCTATGGATAAACTCGAATTCATAACGCCGTAAACTTTATGAAGGCTTTTAAAAATAATACAGGTCTACATGTTCTTGATACTTGTCAAAATCCTTGTGGGATTGATATTACTGGTTGGGTCAATTTGACTGCGATAATCCGATGAATTTTACCAACAAGGATTAACGCCGACTCTGCAGTTAATCCGAAAAGGGTACATCGTTCTAATAGTAACAAAGACAGAAGAACGTCCGATGGAGAGTTCTCATACCAAGTGGACATCTGCTTCCTCCAGCATCTTATTCATTGGCTCCCTGTTACAGCACTGTCGTAAGAATCTAGAGGTTTTACAGACGAGAAGACATAGTTATACTGATGAACTAAAGGATTTCATCAAAGATATGAAGGAGCAGACGAAAGAAATTAGCACGGAGTTGGAGAAGGAGGGCCCCAGAGATCACCGATGGCTCATCCGGCGCGGGTCCGAGACGGGGCTAATCCCCCGCTCTATTCCAAAAGCCAACAAGGTAATTAAGGTGACTGGTTTAGTTGCATCCATGCTTGTTTTTCTTTTCATGTCCCAATGACTTTGCAAATTAAGAGTAAAAAAATGTCATGCCCATTTAGTGAATGGAAAGGGAGGGGGCTACCAGATGCTACACTTGGGTTTTACCTTGCTAGTGTCTTTTACTTTATATCTTTCGATTTTAGATTCTCTAAATGAAATTTTGAAGAAAATCAGCGTTATTATATATAGAAAATGACAGTATGCACAGCGCAGATTCAACAGAATGGAAACTTTTTTTTATTTTGCAGGTTTCAGATGACGTATATTGTGAAGTATGTCAATGCCGGTTCCGGAAGGCGGACAAACAGTACCCCTGCCGGATCTGTGAAGGGGTGTTCCACAGAGAGTGTGTCCTGGGCATCACAGATGTACACCCATCCCACGCATCAACCATCGAACGAGCCAGCATCAAAATAGGCTGGAGTTGTCCGGCTTGTGTCAGTTATATACACATGTAGTATACTTATCCATTGCTTTTGTTTATGTTTTCAGTCCTGTATTATATATACCGTTTCCAAACCGAACTTTTTATTCAAAATAGACAATCAGTAGTATGATAAAGGAACTACTTTTTAAAGTTCTTTAATCTAAATTAGGGTAACTTTGCTTCGATATTGTAGGACGACCTAAGCCTTTTGCTTTCTGAAGACGAGTTGAATCAAATTATACAGACTTTTGATGAAGAAATTCACCCGAAAGGTATTTGGGGAGAGAGAAAGTGAGGGGGGGGGGGGGTTGTCTTTTTGCCTCAATTAAAATTTTGATCTGTCTTTGCAAGGTGACCAGATTTCCTTTGAAGAGTTTCTGGCTTTTAAATGTATCCATGGCGACACAACAGAGGAAGACATGGAGAGGCTGCGTCTGGAGTTCCGATTGGTCGACACAGACGCCAATGGAAAGATCGACTGGTGGGAGTTTCTGACCTACCAGGCCAAAATGAAGCTCTTCTCTCGAAATCAGGTATTTACCACTGTATTGTAATTTGACAGAAAAACTGTAGTAGATCGAGTAGGTATGTATGGCTGCTGCTGTTGTTGTTGTCGTCGTTGTTCTTGTTTTGATAATGATGATGGTGGTGGTGATGATAATGGTGACGACGATGATGATGATCATGATTAAGTTGATGATGATAATTAAGTTGTTGATGATGATGGTGGTGGTGATGAAGTTAATAAATAAGTTTTTGTTGTTGTTGATGATGATGTCATTAGTATTGTTGTAGGACGAACTCGTAAATCTTTTGACCGCAAAGGAGATAGAAGCGGCAGAGTCCGCCTTTTCCCACTTAAAATTAAACACAAGTGGACGGGTGTCCCCTGAAGAATCCAAGCGTGTCCTGGCGGAGTGGTACCGACTTCTTGACAGTCACGGGTCAGTGGTGCTTAATGAACCGACTCGTGCTATTCTTAAAGAGTGTCATTTTTTATATGTATTTTCCTCTTTTTTTTCCGGTTAACTTAGCGAACAACGTGAAATGCTTGATCACTATGCAAGCCTTGCCGCTACAAGAATTATGGCTCTAGACAATACACCACCTGGGTACGTGTAAATCATTATTCTATGTTTAAACAATTTTCCGAATGTTTATATACTATTCAAGTTTATATTTTGATATTTAGGGTAAATTGATGCATAACATTGCAAATATTACGTCATTTTAAGAATTACGTATACCCGAAATGAAAAAGAAAATCCACTTATAAGAATTATAAACAATTTAATTTACATTACATGTATACATTGTTCATGAGTTAAAAAGACATGAATTAAGGAATAAGGAATCATTCTTTGAGTATTATGAGGTGATAATTTTGGTCGGGGCGTGATCAAATCCAATAAAGGCCGAAAATATCACCTCATGATATTCAAAGAATGATTCCTTATTACTTATATTTATATAATTTTCAGCCATTGTACGATTAAATATTTAAAAATAAATAAGCAAACCCCGCTGGCGCCCCATTTATAGGTCATTTGAAGTTATTGGACTGTATAGTACAAAATCGATACGTAGTGTTATCACAGGCAAAGGCACTGAAAAATGTAAATATTGAGAGACCATGTATAAAGCACTTTTTACAATTATCCTTATTTTTCAGGTCTATTGCGTGGAATGACTTCCTGAAGGGGCAAGCCAAATACATAATTGGTGCTCGTCCAAACATGATCAAGATCTAAATAAACAGATTCCATTAAAAAAAATCTATACATTTTTTTTATTGTGATGTCTAATATAAAATAAAATGCCGGTGAAATATGTGACATTGTTTTTAAAGTTTTTTTTTTTTTGCATTAAAAGTTTGCTTGTAGTTAATACTTTTGGTTCCGCTTATTTTTTTTCTTACCATCGATAGAATGGTATCGCTTGTACATGTACTTGTTTGATAATGTCACCGAGCTGATTATTATGTCGTGCGAGAATTTCGGATTGTTGATTTCAAATTTTGCAGATGAATTTCATTACCTTTTAGAGTGTACATCGTTATTAAATATTAGAAAAAAAAATATCTGCATATTTAATTCTGTACAAGACTAAATGTTTTAAAGAAGATGGGGGAATAAGATAGCGCAAATGCCCATTTGGTATATAGTCGTAAAATACAATTTCAAATTAATTTTTTTCCACTTAAATATATTAGATAATGTTTTAATACAAGTTTACAAAAGGACAATTTCTAACTATTATATTTAGATTTAATATTGCAAAAATGATAAGAAAAAAAATAAACCCTAAAGTTTTGGTGGTATCGAACCCACATTCTAAAAACCCTAGCTCTATAAGGTTACCCTATGTCTGCTACCCTAACCACTGAGCCATTTCAGTCACAACAAAGTGCGGTGTTTAAATGCTAAATGCGACTTCGGCCACGAATTAACGGACTTGTATTATTTTTCTAAAATGTTCAATTATTGATATACAAAATAACATTTTTGAAGTATTGTGGGTCATCTCTCCACGTTTTTGTTGATTTAAATTGGTTTGATTTCCATTAAACCATATTTAGACTGTGACAAAAAGATGGAGCTCAGACCCACTCTATAAAAGAAAACGCATTGAAGCTCTAAAAAATGACACTATTTGGAGGTTTTAATACGCATACG
Organism: Magallana ariakensis; assembly: GCA_020458035.1. Classification (NCBI taxonomy): domain Eukaryota; kingdom Metazoa; phylum Mollusca; class Bivalvia; order Ostreida; family Ostreidae; genus Magallana; species Magallana ariakensis. The sequence goes on from CM035817.1 coordinate 32,776,454, forward strand.
CTAGTTAAGATCAACATATTCTAAGTTTATAACATATTTAAGGGTTACAAATCGATTTTATGTTTAATATAAATTGTTTTTAATAATTTTAAAAAGAAATTATCAGATTTGTTGATACTTTAATTTTACAGTATCTTATCTTTTCTCATATGGGCATTTTACGCGCCTTATTCACCCATCTTCTTTCAAAAAATTATGTCTTCTAGTAATGTGAAAACACTGAAAAAGCTCTTTTTTTTTTTTACCAAAATACATGTATATTACTTATAGTCTCTCCTCCTTAACATCTTTTACCAAATACATGTATATTACTGAGTCTGTCCTCCTTAACATCTTTAGATGCCATATATCTCTGTATATATATGTATTAAGTTATCTAATTGTTTACACGTGTCACTATACTTGTATTGCCTTTTGGCACTGTAACACCCTTTCACCTGACGTTATTTGTTGCACTGTATAATATGCTCCATGCGCGGATCCAGAAAAAATTTTCTGGGGGGGGGGGGTGTCCGAAAGATAATTGTGTTTGCCGGGGGGGGGGGCATATTTGCGATAAGTTTACTATGTAAGTTTAATAAATTTTCAAAATTTAAAAATTCTTGATCAATTTCATTATATCATTTTCCGGGGGGGGGGGGGGGATGGGGGCTCTAGATCCGCGCATGTGCTCTGTCTTTAGGATGGTCTGAGTAAATAAACCGAACTTAAACTTCCTTTAATATACTCAATGCATCATGTAGACCAGGCAAGGATTTTAGAACAATATATCTGACAACAAAGCTACCATTGACGCAGTGTTTGTGCACATAAATCCGTGTGGTTTTATCAATATTATTTTAAAACGGTAAAAAAGACAGTGAATAATAATCTTGAACAATAACATATGACTTGCTTATATCTATCCAACTGGTTTAAAATCCGATAAGATATGATAACTAAATACCGGTATAGCCAGCCTTGTACACTTCTAGATGTATTAATTACTAGTACTCTTTTTTTATTTAAATATACTAGTATATTATACATACATTAACATTTGAAAAAGGAAAGAAGAAAAAAACCACACAAAACAAAAAATAACTGGAAGAAACCAAAATCATATAAATTTGACAATTTATATTCTGACTCGTTGTTTAATTCTTTAGGTATCATACTTTTTTTTTAAATACAGAACGCTTTGATTATTTGTTTGGTAATATTACTTCAGTTTAAAAAAAAAAAAGACAATAAAAATGGTATATTCTATTTTTTTAAATTGATTGTCGTCGGTTATATGAACACCGTAAATGCAGGGTAATCGAAAATTAAACCAAAGTAAGTTCAGTTGTAGGAGAATCCTTTTGGTCAAGAAAAGTCATTGCAACTCCAAGTTTTTTGAATGCAAGACGATTACTTATAGGATTTACAATTCGGATCAGTGCCTTATCACTAATAGTAAAAATATTGGCGCCTCACTGGTCAAATGTCAGAAGATAAGCTCCCGAAATTCTTTATTACATACAAAACTTAAACTTTAAGCGTAACAGAGATTACCGGCTATTTTCAATTAAACTATTAATACCGCTATATTTGTGGCAAAGTGGGGGGGGGGGGGGGGGGGGATTATATTAATTCCGTTATGCAGCATAGGCGTCGGAACCAGGGGGGGGGGTGCGTTTTTTTGCAAATTTATTCACACCAAAGACCGGGTTTTTTTTGGCTTGTCAAGATTTTTGATAAGTCTAGCCCCCCCCCCCCACTTTCAATTTGCTTCCGACGTACATGTAATGAAATTCTTAATTTATTTTAACGTTTTTAAAAAAATGATATTACTCTATATATTTTGAATCTCTTTAAAAATGTATCCTAATCAGTTGTTGAATACAAGAAAAAATCCAAACAAACAAAACCACCCAAAAAGTCAAATATTAGCCGCTTTCTGACCGATAAAATCAAGGATATTACGTTGATAGCCTCTTTCTTCTGCATGATATCACTGCATTGTCTTTAATTGGCTTTTGTAGAGAAAAAAATCATTAATCCCTAATTGGGACAATGTCTGAACCAGAGTTACTGTTTAAACCGTTGATATTTCAACACGCTTTAGATGACGTCCGTAAACTATAACTGAATTTTACACAACAATAATTCAAAAACCAAATTGCAAACCTTATATGTTGATCTACGGGAAAATTCGGGTTACGGCATTCCTGTAGAACTACAGGGATAATATCATCTTCACACCCAAAGCTATTTATTCACTTTTGAAATATTTAAAACATTTTTTTTATCAAACTTAACCCCTAAATTTCAATAAACAAAGTTCGTAGAAAATTGGAAAGGTAATGTTATGTTCTTTCACCTTTTACTTCACAATTAAAGTTTTCCTGGCATCTTGTAGATTCATATTTTAGATAAGTCCACAAGGAATAACAAACCAATTATATCCGTCACCTAAAATCGGTTTTCTATAAAAGAATAAGTAATTCTTAATAGTCAAAGAACACAAAATCTTATACTCGATGATCTAATTCTTTATTTTAATACGCGATTCCAGGTTAAACAAATCAAATGATTAAATGTGACTTGTGATTAACGTGTTTGTAAATGAAGACTCGAAAACGGTCCGAAAATATCTTATATATAGTTATGAAATAGTACTCAAAGTTAACGTTTCGCACTGCAAGAGTTTATTATAATCGTATTAAATCTTTATTTTTTAAATGCCAAGTGTGAATTCATCTAAGAAACATAAAAATCAGAATGACCTAGCCGTTCTGACTAAGTACCAGTAATAATTCCGTGGACAGTCATGGACAATACGGGACAAAAATGGCACAAGTTTTTACCCAGAGCGGCCCTTGTGGGATCGCTTCTGAAACACTGCAAAGATCATCTTCAAATTCGTCAAGAGCTGAGAGAGTTTATGAATGAAATGAAAAAGGACTCCCAGCAGACTCAGGAGGATCTTAAGGACGAGGACTCTGTGGTACGGGAGTGGTACATCCGGAGGAAATCCAACGCAGCGTCTGTTGGTCTGACACACAGGGACCTACTGATTCGTCACCAGGTGAGTCGGGGGTACATTCAGAATCTTAGTGTCATGGAAAAACTCGAATGTTATTCATCCACATGTAAGAAAAAGGAAAGAGTTCTATTTATAACGAAAATGTTGACCCCAGCTTATACAATATTTTATAAAATGGATTTTAGTATACGATACTTCGATAACGTGTCAAACTTCATGTTGATTGAACAGAAATTATCTTGATTGGCTTACATGTATATCAAGATGACTCAGAATTTCCAGATGAGTATTGACGTCAACTTTGTATATGTACATGTACCATATGGTAAACAGAATGCTCAGTCACATACTATACATTTTCCGATGATTATTTCAAGTTTTAATTTTTGGGGGTTCATAGGAGTATGAAAGAAGCTGGCATTACAGAAAAATTACAAAACACGCGTCAGCGAGTTATTATTTTTTTTCCCTCCAATGATTGATACCTTCATAGCCGTATCAACCACCAAATAAAGCACACTGTAAATATATATTTTACATCTTCTATATATTAATGTAGTCATGTAGAACGAGTAAAGTTGATCAGAACGTTACATAGAAAGAAGAGCATATTCTTCCAAATATGGAAGTGGAAGTCGAATGTAGCTAAACGTTTCGCCCAGTGGCAAAATAATGCATACATCAAGGGACCCGAATAATCAAAACAGTGTTAATAAAATTCTTCTTTTGAAAGCGTTGTAAAAAAAAAAAATCCAAGGGATGCGCATAATTCATATGCAAACAAATTGCTTTATGTTAGTAAACTGGTTAGATCCAGGTTTGGTTTCGTCAGTAGCAGAATGAACAACAATAGGTTTTCTTAAGTGAAGGCAAAATATTCAAAGGATGTAAAATGTTCGACAATTGTAAAAAAACAAAACAAAACAAAACAAAAATTTTTTTAATTGTCTACAAAAAATGAGCTTGCGTACAGTCGTCGCGTTATTTCTATTGTTGATTCATTCATTCATGGAAGGATATACACCACCTTTGTTTTTGTGGTTTTGTTTTTTTTTCAAGGAGAATGAGATTTGTCACATCTGTCGAAAAGAGTTCGAAGCCTGTGAGGAGCAGTATCCATGTCGAATATGTGACAAAGTGTTCCACAAAGATTGTGTTCTTTCTCTGAAGGAACTGCACCCGTCTCATCTTACCGCCATAAAGAGAGCCAACACCAGTGTCGGTTGGAGCTGTCCAGAGTGTGTAAGATTCTCAATATATAAGGCATTTATACTGTGATTGTTTTCATAAAATCCAACATTTATTCAGGATTAAAGAAAGAAAGACAAAAAGACAAAAAGAAAAGACAGATGAACCGAGAACCGAGAGAGTTTGAAAGACAGAAAAATAACTTTTTTACTATTCTCTTTTGAGAAGTGGACGGCATAGCCTACATCAACTGCTATGCCTGTCAACTTCTCAAAAGAGAATACTATTTTACATGCTTGAAGTCAAACATGTTAAAAACATTGTAGTTTCAACACAAGCTTCTTTGTTTTTGACAGGATGACCTGAGTTTACTTTTAAAAGAAAAAGATCTACAAAGCATCATAGATACTTTCGACGAAGAAATCAACCCTAAAGGTAAAGGACCATATTCGCTAAAAAAAAATATGCCAAAACAGGCGTAAGTTTCAGACGATTAGTATTGAATAAACTATATAAGTACATGTAATCAATTTCCATTAAATAAATTTGGTAATTTTTAATGTAAAATTTACATTACATTTGTAATAAATTATCGCAATATTATGAATGTTTTGCAGGAGGACAAATCACATTTGAAGAATTCATTGAGTACAAGAAAAAACAATATGGACGTCAGGTGACAGAGGATGAACACAAACTGTTTGATCTCGAATTTCGATTGGTTGATACAGACGGCAGCGGGACAATTGATTGGTGGGAATTTCTCAATTTCCAAGCAAAATCGAAAATTGCCTCACGAGACCAGGTTTGCTTTAAAGTAGATTTTAATAATAATACAACTTTGACGTATATAAATCGCAAATTCATAATTCTTAATTGAGATACAAATAATCTAATAATTAACTGATTTTCTTATACATCAGGCTGAGTTAGTTCATTTGTTGACGGAAAAAGAAGTGATGATGGCGAAGATTGCCTTCTCCCGCTTGGACATCAACAATGATGGTAGTATCACGGAACTCGAAGCACGGAAGGTGTTCGAGGAGTATTTTAGTCGTCTCAACATTTCTGATGGGTACGTTTCTTAAAATACAATCACAGTGTAGATCTATTTAGTAAATTAGTTTGCTTATTTTTAAACATGGTTGATCTCTAATTATTAAAGGATGAAGAATACTGGTTCAGAAACGTATGCCAAACATGCCCTGGAACGTGCCATGTCATTGGATGTGAAAGAAATTGGGTCAGTATGAGAAATTTTCCTGGTACACTTCTTTTAATTGTTAATGTTCAGTACTAAATAAAACATTTCACATTTTCATATAGCATGCATAAATTTGCAAATAAGAGGTTAACTATTTGGTTTCTTTCAGATCGGTGACGTGGGATGAATTTCTCAATGGTCAGGCACAATATATCATTGCTGTGCGCCCAAATATGACAGAGTTGAAATAAAGAAAGCGTGTTGTTGTTTTAGTAAGATTTTAGTGATAGTTGCAATCCAAGAAATGATTATTAGAGACAACGCTATAGATTTGCTCGGTTGTCTGTGTATATAATGCAAGAGAATTTAATGACAATTTGCATTAAATGTTTTAAAAATCAAATTAAAACATCAAAACCATTGCCAATGCATGAGGTTTATTTGCTGTATAATTATGATTATATTGATAATACAATTATGTAACAAAAACTGTCCAAATAATTAAGTAGATGATCCAGTTGTTTTGATTTTTTCACAACAAATGAGTACTATTAATATCAATTCAAAAACGGGAGACAACTCTCATACAAAACTACTATGATTACTAACTAGCTGAAAACAAGATAAATAGATTTATTATTACAATGACTTACATGTAAATAAAAAGTTCTGAGGCATTATTGTTATAGTATAAATAATCGTGACTATAGAATGCATCATTCATAATCAAACAATATTCAACCATTGCCACAAAAACTTTAACAAATGCATATTATATGTTAATAAAAGTATTCCAGACCATTGGGCCATCTTGTTGTTTTGGTGGGTTTTTTTTAAAGAAAAGATTGGCAGATATAAGCTCAGAAAATAAGTAATCAGTTACAACTATTGCCGATTCCATATCCACTGGTTTCATAAGGTTTTGCAATTGTGAATAATTGGATTTTATTGCACAGTTATTTTTCGTTATTTAACACAAATACATGACGGTAGCAAAATATGCTTGTAGTTGTAAACAAATGCAGTATTAATAAAAGCTAATACTGTTCACAGAAACTCTTTTTAATCACAGTATTAAATATCATGTATGAAAGCATTTTATACTAATAAATACACTACATGCATATCTAAAACATTTTTTAAACTATCACAACAGTAACTGAACAAGAGATGCAACCTGCAAACAAATTCATTCAAGTTTCACATCCTTGTGCTAGAATAGTGATAATATGAGTCTCTTTACATCAAATACTTTCAAAGAAATGATAACTGCAATTCTGGTAATCAAATGTTGAACAAAATAAAAAATATAATTTCTATTCAAAAGTACATGTATTCAATAGTATAGTCTTCAACACAACCTTCCTTTTGAATTTGACTCTAAAATGCTATCACTCATAAAAATTTTCTAATATTGTTGAATTGTGCTTTGCAGAGGGGGTCAATATAATTGGATTTTATGGGTATCCATGAATTGCAAGGATTTATCTACACCATTCTCAACTTGAAACCAAAAAAAAATCCCAAAATAATTGTTGTGACATCTATTTGATATACAGTGCTAAGCAAGACATATATCAATAGTTCTTCCATTTCTAGTATTCAGAGTCACTGCATGTTGCATTACTAATTAATTAATTAATAACCAAGTCAACATAACATGAAATCTGTATTTCTATCTACAGTGTACATCCATGTAGACTAGCTCACAACCAATGAACTTTAAATCTATCAAAGACTTTAAAATGAAATACATGTACTTCATATATTACCGGTAATATTTGTTTTCATACTGGTTATACAAGTTGCAAAAGAAAAATTGAAACCAGTTTCACAATTGTGTTCCTTTTGTTTTTTGTTTGATTGTCAACTATCAAAGTAATGTACCTAATGAACATCTTTAATCTTACAAGTCTATAAAAAGCATCAACTATTTCAATACCTACGAAAGGCTAAAGAAGCACCAGCACGACATTTAAGGCAGCCTTCATTTCAAGGAAAGACTTGGTGGATGATATTTACAAAATCTGACATTTAAAATTTTGGTCAGTATCACCTATTAATATTATGCACCAATTTCAACTATTTCTCTGCATTACAAACACACACAATTACATCCAACTAATCAATTCCTATTGTCTCAGAAACTACTATCAATTTTGAGGTATTTCAATATATATTACATGGACTATTCCTAACTATTTCCCCTTCAGTACACTGTGCTGTTGCACAAGATCTGTGTGTGCTGATAATGACTAGCGTAAAGATACAAAATTGCACTACAATTCCCTAGCTCATGTCGCACTGGAAGTGCATAAAGTATTCAAATTATGATTATCAAAGGTATCAGTTACGAGTATTACCATAAATACATCAATATAAATAAATATATATATATAATATACATGTACACTTCAAAAGAAAGCAGATCTTATATGTATCACATTTTGCAGTGCTGCAATGAATGCTGAATCAACTTTAATTTTAAGTTCAACCCTTTGAAACCTCAACAAAATACAAATGCACATTTTCACCCCCCCCCCATCCCCTTTTCTAAATACATGTACTTAAAACTTGTTTGTTGTTGATACTTTCAGTTGAGTTGATTTGCAAGATGTGTTACAAGTAATGGTTACATGTTAGAAAAAGCGAGTTTTATAACATAAAGTGGTCACAACACTTTTGGCTTCAAAATATACAAACACATAAAAACAATCATTCACAGGATCAACCAATGCGATGGACTCGGTGGCCTGCACCACATTTATAAACATTTCCAAAAACAATTTTAAAGCCTTGAAAACAAGGGCAAGATCATTCAGAAAAAAAATAAAAACACAAGCATTGACACTTAACACGTTTTATACCAATTCATAATGATTCTATCATAAAAATCAGAACTTCCCAAAAAAAAAAAATTTTACATCAGGAAAAAAATCCAAGGTTATATTATTACATAACTTCTTTCAATAACAAAAAAAATTATCCATGATGATGGTTTCTATATACAACCCTCTCTCTCTCTGTGTCCTTTTTCAACACAAAAAATTTGAGAATGCGTAAAAATAAATTATTTGCATAAAATTCATGTACACAAAAAAATGATCTAAATGTACATATAAGTAGTTCATATTCACAAAAAAAAAATCTAAATTTGCGTAATTATGAAACACTTGATGGTATGTATGGGACCTTGGTAGAATCACAGACAAACAGAAAGCTTGCTTAGCTGGAAGCCGGTGGGGATTATTATCAAGTTCCTTAATCAGCTGGAACATTAAGGAGGAGTAGTGGGGCTTTTCCTGTCTTGACTGGTTTGGTAACTGTTGATAAATTTGGCAATGTAGTCATATCCAGCATCTTGAGCAAGTTCCCCTGCAGTTTTTCCCTCCTAAAATAGATAAATAGTATGTGCATGTATGTGCCTTTGACATTAGATTAAAGAGAGATTCTTCTTGTGTTACATTAATTGTGTTTGACTAAGGTTGAAAAGAGTTTCTGTAATTTTTCCCACCTTGTTTTTGAGCTTTGTGTCTACACCATAGGACATTAAGAGCTTCATCACTTTCATGTGTCCAAACAAGGCAGCAGCATGAAGAGGGGTTTCACCATTCTAAACACAACCAGCAATCAAAAGTCAACTGTTAGATTAAACTCTCTTGAATTTGAATTAGAAAAGATTTTATTCCTAAAACCCACAAACCTGCAATAATCCCAGGTTAGGTTTGTGTTTCAGAAGCTGTTCAGCAACATCTAAATGACCTTTGTGACAGGCTTTAAATAGAGGCGTGGCTCCATCCTGTGGAAAGAATAGTAAATACCCTGTACATGTCAATAAATATACTACATGTAGCTTAAGCATAAGATCATTATAGTCTTAAATCAATTACATGTCGGTTAAGCATTTCAAGTGACATTGAATTAAAAATTTTCAATAAAATAAAACCTAGACAATCTGACCATGTTTCATTTGAGACAAATGGAGGCATATAAAGGAAATCAGGTTATTTTTTTTTTTACCTCTCTTATGGCATCTACATCAGCACCAGATGACAGAAGCTCTTTGACAACAGAAGTATGTCCCATTTGTGAAGCTATCCACAAAGGGGTTGCTTGATCCTGCAAAATAGGAAAATTCACAGCTGGAATATCAACCTTGTTACCAGAAAAAAAATCCATCTGAGACCATACTAGGTGAATTTTTAATGACATGGTCTGTGAGAAGAAGTAAACATTTTATATTTTTGATCAACAATTCAAATGCAGTAGATTCAAATCTTTATCTTACCTGTTTAAGGTATCATACATCATTATAAATTTAAACTTATGAAATAGTTAGTAAATTTGTTCATTTAACTGTTTCTTTGTTTGCAAATAGTTGAGTTATTCAACCACTGTAGTCTTAATCTAACTACACCCGGTACTGCTATGTAACAGCATTACACCAATCACATGTTCCAATTACCTACCTGTCTTTTGACGTTGACATCAGCCCCTCGAGTGATGAGATATTTCAACAGATGAAGGTGACCGTTTTGTGCGGTGATGAACAGAGGTGTGGCACCATCAATCATTTGTGCATGAAGATCTGCCCCCCGGCTAAGTAACTCCTCCACGACATCCAAGTGATTACACTGACAGGCCACAAACAGAGGGGTCCCTCCATCCTGTCAAAAAAACAATGTCAATCAAACCAATGTAAAAGCATACACATAGGGATATCAAATTCATTAACCGTATTATTTCCTCTTTGATTTCATTGGTATAAAGTATTAAAGTAGTGTTTGTGATCCAGATGGTCTGAGTGCATTGTCACATTGAATACTTTACCAAACTATAATTATGAACTTAGTAAGTGACCTTGTCATTTAGCACCCTCTACGGAATTCCATGGTTGATTAGTGATTATGCTTTGTTCCTCTCTTCATCAGTGATGGAGAGAGGAACATAGCGTAAATACTGTATACAGGGTTATTTTCGCCTCGTGTAATTTTCCCCCTTCTACACTTGCAAACAGTTTGGCCCATTTTGAATTCGCCCAGACATGGTTGTGTTTTAAGAGAGATAGTTTGAAACGTCAGAATTCACCCAGTCTTAAATTCGCCCGCTGGGAACAAGGGCGAAAGGGGCGAAAATAAAACGGGGGCGAATATTTCCCTGTTTACAGTAACCATGGGTTTCAAATGATGCTTTAACACTCAATTAAGTTAGACTTTCAAAGTTACCATGGATAACATCTTCATCATATCATTCATAGTTCAAAATTTTAAAAATCACGCAAGATTGAGTTATTCCCCATTTCAGCATTGACTTCATTTGTACAGGTTGAAAAACCTTCACCCAAGAATGCTTTGTGCTAAGTTTGGTTGAAGTATGCCAAGTGGTTCTATGGAAGAAGTCAAAAATACAAAAAGTTTACAGATGGACAGACAGAAGGATGCCGGGCAAGAGGAGATCAGAAAATCTCTCTTGAAAATCTCTCTTGAATTTTCAGCACATGTTACTATAGCTTAAATCAATATGCTATTTATCTATTATCTTGGTGTCAGAAAATCAAGGTCTAAAGCTAACACAATTCTTGAACACCAGAATCAATGAAGAAAAGTTTTATTCTGCAATTCAATGTAAACTTACATAGCTTGCCAAATCCAGCGAGGCTCCACTGTCCAACAATACACGGACAATGTCCAAAAATCCCCCTTGAGCGGCAAAGAACAAAGCACAAGTACCTGTCTGTAACACAATCATAAATTTGAAAAAAAAAACAATTTAATACAAGCTTTTTTATAACTCCTAAAAATTTAAAATATTGAACTTTTTTCCCTCCATTACAAGAGAGAGATGAAGATTTAATTAAGCTTCCTTTTTATTCATAATTAGTTGACCAATTCTCTGTGCAGCATACCAGTCTTCGAGCTGATGGATCGGCACCTTGCTTCAGGAGTTCTTTCACACACTCAAGATGGTTGTTTGCTGCAGACAAAATCAATGGAGTTGTCCCTTCCTAAAAAAAAAGAAAGACATATTATCAAATATCTATGGTTCTGATAAAAAAAATATTTTAAGAACACAGTCTATTCTACATCAAAGCACTTGACTTCAATCAAATGTTTATATAGTACATGTACCTGTAACATAAATAAATTACTTAATGTCAATGAGCATTTTGACAAAACTTATTCTTATAATCACTCATTCAAATTATATAGCATTAAAGTCATGTTACCTTATCTTTGCAATCCACATGTACTTTTCCACTGTCAAGAACACGTTTTAGTTGTTCTATATTCCCTTGTAATGCAGCTAAATGAAGCTGCTGGTCAGACGGAGTTTCCTTCTGCAAAAAATAGTGCTACTTTTTGTTTTGCCAATTGAAAACTTTACCAAATTATCATAAAAATTCTACATTAACTTTTAAATGACACATACCTTATCATATTGAACTCAATGGGGTTGACATAAATATCAGAATAATTGAGATAAAAAATGTACAAGAAACAGTGGGGCCATCTTTCAAGAATTATTTGTTTGCCTTCTTCTGACCCAATAACAAGAGGTACCCAACTCAGAATATAAAATAAGTTCCATACCAACAAACCCTTTATTATCAGAGTTAATTAAGAGGGAACCGGCACATCTTTTAACCCCAAGGAACCCCAAGGATATCCAAATGAAACAAATTTATAACTCTTGATACTTATGGGGACTCATTGGTATCCCAGAGACACTCCTAGGCACTCCATGGAACCCCACGGATACCAAAACAAATCCCAAGGAACCCCAAGGATACCCAAAATAACCCCAAGGATACCCTAATTATACAGAGAGAACAAACCAATTTTTGTTAAAGTTTTCCTGGTTGGTTCCAACATATACATGAGATTCATCATAGCAATTTTTGAAATACCAATTAAAAGTTTAACTGATTTAAAATGTTAGATAAAGAACAATAGTTTTCACCCCCGTAACCTCATATAGTCATTCTATTAGTGCAAGATAAAATATATATTTATTATTATTTATTATTTCAGGTCATTAATTTAGATATCACTATTTATGCTGCAACTTGTCAAATTCCCTTTAAAAGGGTTTGGAAGTATTTGTTAGTAAAACTAAAAATAAATACTTTTCTTCACTACTGGTGGCGTGCGACCAGTTCTCGCCGAGTACCATTTCTCGCCAGTGCATTGTTACGTCATTTTATCAACACATAAAATTACATACGAAAAATGACGTAACAATGCACTGGCGAGAAATGGTACTCGGCGAGAACTGGTCGTATGCAATGCTGATAATTCATTTTATCCTGCTATGTTATCTTATTGCCTGCAGTTTTGGTATTATAATGAATTGCAGGTGTTGAGATGAAGTTACATTAGTTATTCCATCTATTAGTAACGTGTGTTGAATTCATTGATGTAGCAAAAGTCATTTTTGATTACGACAGATTTGTAGACCAATGCAATTTAAACATGGCAGGTTTATGATTTCTTGCCCTTGAGCACCTTTCACTCGTCTTATCACTTGTAATGCTTGTCGGATCAAAGATAACAGTTACGAATTATGGCTAAAACTTTGTGAACTGTGATAAGAACAACCTTAAAACGTTCCTTTAAAATGAGTTTCCTTTCACATGTATATTTAAAAACTGATTTTTTTTCTTCTTACATATTTATATTATTAACATGTTCAACTTCACTGTCACTGACAGTTATGTCAGTCACGAATGAGTGAGTTTCAGATATCTTTTGCTGCAGTATACCCACGGTACTTTTCCAAACACATTCATCCTTCCAGAAAACAGAATATTTAAATTCATCATAAAAATATAATGTTATAACAATAAATAAATGCAAACGTATGGCTAAACTGAGATACAAACCTTTAAGGACATCTTGGAGGGAACCAAACTTCTCCAACTTCCAACTCCAGAGAGCAGACCAAAAACGCACAGGTGATGATAAAGTTCCTCACCGAGACGCTTGAAAAACGTTGTCAGTTTGTACATGTGATTGATTTACAATACAGTGAAAGTTTTAATGACAGAACCCTTAAATTGATTAGACTTTATATGTTTTAATGAAAACTAGTTAATAAAATATAACAATTAATACAATGACGAAAGACTGGCTTATTTCTAAACTTAATTATTTGTGATTTTACGAGTTGTTATACCATCCCTTTGCATACTAAGGCTATATTGCATTATGGGTAATTAACCCATGTGCTTCCTTTTTGCTTATAACAGCCATTGCAGTCGTGTGTATTTATTTTGTCATTATATATATGTCAGTTTTTGAAGCTTAAATAGTTAAAAGTATACTTCAGATAATTTTTATGGATATTAAATTTATTACATTCACAACTATCGTCATTATACTGGCAAAGAATGATTGAATTCGTTATTAAATGAGAGGGGGCATCAAATATGTATATTGGTTTTAGTGGATATAGCATAGCCTTACCTGTTTTAAAATGTATGATACATGTATTTTTAAAAAAAAAAAAACTTGTATTTCAGTAAGTTTGCAACATGCAGAACGAAACTGGAGATTTCGTGGATATGTACATCCCAAGAAAATGGTTTGTTAATTTACAAAGCACAATGTAACTAAAATGACTTATCCTTAATTTTTGTTAAATCATAACTTTCAGAAGTATTTGTGTAAATAAATTCATATTCGCTTTAAGCTCTTTGACATTACTTTTCAACGTTTTACTATAATCAATGATGAATTAAATGTCAACAAAAATTTCGTTAATGATCAAGGCATTGTGCTGCGAAGGCAGACAGTCATCCATTTCCTTCTAAACAGGTCCAGTACAATCTCTTTATTTAGCTATATAGCTTGAATAAGCTATATAGCTTTATTAAGCTATTCAGAATAGCTTGATAAAGCTATCTATATGTAGTTTTTCACTAAAATGTTTATTATAAGAAATAGACAAAAAATCGCAATTAACTATGGTATCAGGAGAAAACGTACCCAGGAAAAAACGTACCCAGGAGAAAACGTACCCAATTTCTAGGGTACGTTTTCTCCAGGAGAAAACGTACCCGGGTACGTTTTCTCCAAGAGAAAACGTACCCTATGAAAATCATAGATATACTACTTAATAGTTTTTAATACTTTTAAATACTATTTTACATAATAAATATACAGAAATGTATGAATTTTATAGATATATGAATTTAATACTTTATATTTTTAAAGGGTTTGGACATATTCAATATTTTTCAAATGCTACTTTAATGCATATTTCAATGCATAAATATATAAAGATTTATTCATTTTATAAATAATATCTTTATAATAATTGTAGCAACTTTTATTTTAGTACGAATTAATGACCTGTCAAAAAGTGTTATCAATTTTTCCATTTACCGTTAGCCTTACCTATATGAGTAACTCTATGCGAGATCCCCCTATCGACTTCTTGAGATACTCTTCATTTAATTAGTTCTCCAAATTAGATTGCAATAAAAACTAATTTAACGGGATCGTTTATGGTGGATTAATTGCCGACTAATTAAACTGCTCAGGCAATGTTCGTGTATGTGTATATGTAACAAATAATTGTCTAATTAAACAAAAGTATTGTCTTAAAAATTTATGTACGTGACTATGTATTTAAAAACAACAGCAACAAATGATACAAACGTTTATTGAATATTTTATTTTGTTTCATCTAAGAATATTTATGAAAACTATTATTTATGATTTTCATAGGGTACGTTTTCTCTTGGAGAAAACGTACCCGGGTACGTTTTCTCCTGGAGAAAACGTACCCTAGAAATTGGGTACGTTTTCTCCTGGGTACGTTTTCTCCTGGGTACGTTTTCTCCAGCATTCTTAACTATCTACTCATATTTGTACCATTGACCATTAAAAAAGTAACCCTATTTAAAGATAGTTTTAACATTGCAGCTTTTAATCACTATTAGTATAAAGCAAAAAGTATATTTCTATTGTTTGGGTTACTGTCCACCACTTTGCGTGTATTCAGGCGTGGATAAGAATGATTTCTTCTCATTGTGCTGAATTATTACCAATCAATTATCTTGTTTACCATAACTGGCCTCCTTTATATTTCATTCAAGAAGTAACTGTGTGATCATGAATCAATTGCCCCCAAAACTTTTAGAACTTTAAGTGTAAAGTCTCTTAAGGAGACACAATTTGATGAGTAATCTTTACATGCATTGTTTTCAGAACAGTTCAAAGTTGAAAACTATCACTGCACTAGAGACTAAAGTGCGATTTTTTATACATGCAGAAAAAATTACGAATTTAAAAAAAATATATGACAAAATCGCTAAATCAAGCTACTTTGAATAGCTATTTAAAGCTATATAGCGTATTCAAGCTATAAAGCTAAATCAGGCGATTGTACTGGACCTGCTAAAAGCTGGTCTATTGAAACGGTCACAATCTCAAAGATACCAGGGTATCTAGTAAGTAAAGGCTACATGACTCAGAATTGTTTATATTAAATATACTTTCAGCTCTGCAAGTAACAGAATCATTTCTGCAAAGGACCATGCTTCTATCCAGATCAACATTGCTGATGTAAGTTTCATACATTATGATGTCTTATTTTATTTTTTGGTAAGAATACCATATGCTTGATCTTTACTGGCATTTTGACAGGACTACAGATAATATTTCTTGAATTCAAAATTACAGGTTGATCCCACCACTGGACGCATGACTGGAAGTAACATAACATATGCCATCTGTGGAAATATCAGGAGAATGGTATGTGTATTCAATTCTTGAGAGAAAATATTTATAGATAATTTTTGCATGTATTATGCTTTGATACAGAAATCTCCTATCAATGTAAGTTCTAAATGTCATAAGTTTTCAGCATTACTAGTTTGAAGGATATACATTTATACTGAAGTGAAATGTATTGCCCATTCTCAGGTAGTGCTTTGTGCACATTGCACAGTGATGTCTTATAACAGACTGACATTTGACTGCCTGCATACAGCTCGTGTTAGCATTCTATTTTATTTGCAACGTTTTACATATCTCAACATTATTTAACGGTAATTTTATTTCTTTAATACCTCTTTATGATAAGTTTATCCAATGGGAGTAAAATCTGATAGGACATATTTTCTTGGAAATACATGAGACAGGTTGTTTATGCACCAAAGTTGCAGAAAAGTGTATTTGGCTGGTCATTGTTAGTATTAAGGGATGTGATTTTTCAGGGAAATGTAGATTTTCACGAATTGGAAGACAAAATGATCATTCGATCTTGAGATCAGTGCAGATCCTCAACAGATTTGATACCTTCCTTTTTTCCCTTTGCTAAACATATCCCGGAGTATTACAATTCAAAGTGGAATACATTGTCAAGCATTTGTCAAAATTAACTTGCTGCCAATGAAATTATGTCCCCACAAACCAAGAAAATTTTGGCTACCCATGAACATTGACCCCCATGAATAAATATGATTCCACAGTACTGGTTAACTTTTACTTTGTACCGTATTTCGTTTCGTGCATGAATTTAAAAGTATGCCATAATCAATTTCTTTCACTTATCACCATGGAGCTTATTTTAGTTTTCATATACATACTGCGATTAGTAATTTGCCGTCAAAAAATGAACTAATTTTTTGTTGTTGTGTAGGGAGAATCAGACGACTCCTTGATCAGACTGGCTAAAAGAGATAACCTCATAGCTCAGTAAGTACTCTGCTTTAAATTCAAAATTTTTCAATTTGTTAAGTTTTAGATCGAGTGGATTCATTTCTGATAAATTTAAAATGCTTGAAAGTATTTGTTGTCTTAAGTTTCACTTGCAATAAAGTCATTGCTGATGCAACAGTTTTCTGTATCAAATTAAAATTGCATTTAAGAAGTCAGCTTTTTTAAAAATTTGAATGTTAATATGTGTCACTATGTTTATGATTAAAATATTTCTCTTTTCTTTTTTCCCCCAGAAACTTCTGAAGATGTAGTGAAATGTGCTTCTGTTAAGAATAATAAACACTTACACAACATCAAAGTTTGTCCTTGTTTTAAAGATCATTTTCTTCATTCCTCATTTTCCAAACCATTTAACCCATTCAATCAGTTCCTGTGTAAGTTAAGTGGTCTGGAGGAAGTGGGCATCCTAGCTGCAATGGGTTCTCACCCACATTCCACAGCTTAGCTTAAAGCTGAACACTTCTCGTAAAAGGCATTGTCCGCGGTATTTCTCTTTCATTGCCGCTATCATTATAACCCCTACATAAGCTGCAGACCTCTGAACAGTTAAAAGTATTTCGCTGCAGAGGTGTCACCTGTGTGGATGTTCATGTCATCATATCATCGTGTTACTCGGTCGCGATGAAATTATCAAATTTTATGTACTTTTTCCCAGCCAAGAGGAAGGTAGCATCAAATATACAGGTCAATGCATTACTAGCAGAAGATGCACACAAAGCAAGGAATAAACACACGAAATCTAAGACCACGAAAAGAAACTACATCGGCCACAAGTTTCAGGAGTGTAATCTGGTGAAACGAAATTGAGGGGTTTATATACCCATGTACTGACTGGTGCCTGTTTATGAGTGGTGTTCAGCTTTAATAGAAAAAGTTCATGTACTTTTAGATAAATTTATTTATCTTGTCACATTGGTTTGCAATCCAATGACCTTCATTTATTGTAGGACCAAATGTCTGTATATATACATGTACAGTTGAACTTCGGTATCTTGAACACTAATATCTCGAATACAATGGATATATGGAAGTGATTTGTAAGTCCCAACCACTTATACTTCAAGTGAATTTACCCTTGATATCTCGATTACTTGGATATCTCGAAGTTTTTAACCTGTCCCATCGTGTGTGAGATAACGAGGTTTGACTGTATATGTAATATGTTAGCTAAGAGGTGCTGTGTAATTTTTCTAGTATCCTGGTGTCATGGGTTTCCGGTAGTCTAACACTAAACACTGCCTATAAAGACTGCATATCTCTTTTTTTAACAATTTTGAAACTAAATCATTTTTAACCTCAACATAGCATCGAAAATCGCCGATACAAAATCCAAGTTAGACGACATTATATGCAATTTCTAGTTATAAATAAACTTGCCACATTTGCCCAAGGAAAATGTGCGTCATGTGTTTCCGATAATATGTTTCATTAACAATTTTTTAAAATAACTAGACTTCGACCCGTGTGTGCACGGGTTGAAATTGCATATGATATCGGAAATTTACGAAATAGATACATCGACATACCGCCCGTATTATTGACATTTACATAACCAAGCTTTATGCCTATTAAAATGCCTCCCATACATGTATACCCGTTATGTAGCAAAAAATTGCAGAATCGCTCCGAAACGATTTCGGAGAAAATTAATGAAGCTGCATTGAAAATAACAGTCAAATTATTCATAACAAACCATTTTGAGGCTGTAAATACCTTTCATCTGAAATTTAATTCATATTAATGAAGAATTCAACACTTTTTCACCAATTTTTTTTCACACCATGTTGACATTCGGAACTCTCGGGATTTTTCATTTTAAATGCACTGAGTTAGAGTTATCTCCCGTATTTTCTTTGATAAACAGAATATATGGTATATAGCAAATTTCCAATGAAAATTTACACGTATATTTGTATTATCGTTTCTGAGTTTATCCATGCAAATGTGATATTGTCGAAACATGAACTAAAGAGCCTCCCGTGATTAAGCGTGAATGTAATGCGCATGCGCAAGATTGTAAAATCCAAAAAATCCAGGTGATTTCCGGATTTTTTAAAGGAATTTTTGTTGATTATAATTAGAGGAGCTTGATTGAGGAAAAATAAAAACAAATTGGTAATCTTTAAGTACCAATGATGTTTAAAATATATAAAACAAAAGACAGTACTTCTCCGATTTCTCGGTATTAAAGCCCCAAAATTCGAGTCTATTATTTTAATATAGTAGTATAGATACTTAACATAAATGTGACATAACCTTTTTAATATATTCTTTATCATCTTCAATTGCTTTCTAAGCCTTTTATTTCAACGTAAAACGTCCATATTTTTAATTTTCCCCATAACTTCACAACATCAATTATGATTAATACGATACCGTCATTTGTCATCTTCGCTAGCCAATAGCCAAGATGTCATTTGTTTGATTATTAATAACGTTTTATATTTCAGAAGGAGCTTAATTTATAGCGTTCCTAGGATTGCAAACTAAGAAAAACTTTAAAATGTCATATGATAATTTTAGCATGTAAATACGTCATCAGAAGTCTATTTGACCGGACGATAAGTATTTTTAGATTCTGTGATATTATAGTTATATAGTGTATATAGTCAATATACAAAATGACCTCAAGAAAATTGCTACAAAAGGTTTAATTGCTTTGAGTTATACTACAATACAGTCTTAACAACATATTAAAAATATACAAAAATATAATTTGCGGAAGACGTCAATAAAAGGGAGTAAGTTTGTTACCACGAACCGTCAAAATTAAATTTTCATTTATGCTACGATTCGTCCTCCATACACAGAACATATGGCGTCATGATGACAAAAGTCATGTTAGTGAAGAAAGATATTTTAAAAAACTGTAATGATAAATTATGTCACACAAGTACATCTATATTGGTTTTCTGAGGGTTCTCTTGATGCTAGGTGAAACATGAATTCGGGCCAAGTATGGAAAATGGTTAAATCAAAACAATCGTTACTCAGATATTTGCCAGCAGAAATGTATAAGCAAAAATCTTAAATCAAAATTTATAAAGCAAATATCCAAAAAATCATCAAATTGTCTTACTGAGGTGGCAGTCGCCTGTATTTGCTTGGAAAAAATAATCTATGGTGAGCCATAAGGAACTTTTTTTTGCATTTTATACACATAGCAGGTAAAGCAAGATTCAAGGCAATTTTTGAAAATCTGGTTCTGATTTCAAACATTTTAGTAAATACATTAGGATTTCTCAGAGAATTAAACAATAATTAGATAATTATCTTAATTTTACAATATAATTTTGTAAAAAATCAAAGTACAGAATCAAAAATCAAAGTTTTATCTGCTGAATTCTCTGGAGATGAGGCATAAAATATGTCCGCCATGAATTAAACGGCAAGATTATGTTGTTATATTTCGTCAGAATGCTGCAAACCTATTGCATAGTTTCTATTACGAATCAGAAGTTACCTAGAACATGCAATTTGATATAAAAAAGGAAATGGTTTTTTTTTTAAATAAATCAAATAACCAACGCTTAATTGAATTTCTTGTACAAAATTACACGAACGCAATATTGAAGCTATTCAGAGTTCGGGTGGTGATGCTGATTAAAAAAAAAACTTTTGGTGGTAGTGGAGAATACACTGATTTGCTGGTTCTACTGTGTCATTATGCAAAAGAAGGCTAACACAGTATTTTTTCACCTCTAAAAATAGATGTCAACATAGGGTTGCAGATACATGTATATGTAAAACACGGTCAGCTCTTGGAATTGATTGTGTTCCATAAAACTCCTTTTTATTTACCCTTTAACATGGTGAAACACAACTAGTCGTTTGTATGGCATTGGAAAACTCGCTGCTTTAAAAAGATAATGAATGATATTTCTAGAAAATCGCAAAGATTTGTATTTCTGCAAGAAACTGCTAGCAAAAATAAATATTTTAATCATAGGCGAGAGAGAAAGCATTAGTCAGTTTGTATGGGGGGGGGGGGCAACTGAAGAGGGTATAGACATGCTTAGATGGAGAAAGTTTACGACCAAACAGTTAGGGACATGCTGTGGTGGAAGTGCAGTCACTTCCACCAACTTCTGATGCTGCCACGTGTACATTCAATGCGCACTTACTTACAGTTTCAATACTGTAAAGCACAACAGTTGCAGATTTCGATCTTACAGAATGTGGTGAACTTTAAAGGGACTTGGACACGATTTGAGCTCAATTTTTTCAAAATTTATTTTTTTTTATTTTAATGTCTAGAATGGTCAATATGGATGTTTTTAATGTTCTATCAAAATTTGAAAGTCAAATATCGAGTTACAAGCGAGTTACAGAGGTTAAAATTCTTTGTTTTGTAAACAAAGCTCGAGTCTTGTTATTGTTTACATGTGTCTTGAATTGGTAAAAGTTTCAATCTAATGTTGCATTTTGTTGTTGATGAACTTATTTATGAATACATTTAATAAGTTTATCTTGTTTCCACAAGTTTTTTTGTCAAAGAAATGGCAATTTCTTTACTTTACATTATTTGTAAACAAATATAAGACTCGAGCTTTGTTTACATAACAACGACTTCTTTCCTCTGTGTCTCGCTTGTAACACGACTTCTAACATTCAAATTTTGGTAAATCATTCAAAATACACAAGTAAACTATTTAATACATAAAAATCAAAAATAAAATTTTCATCTGAAATCGTGTCCAGGTCCCTTTAAATACTGGCAAACTCCTACCTACTGAAATGTCTAAACAACCTGCACCCTTACCTATTTTGTCCATAAAACTGACTGCGTCAATAAGAAATGTAGCTGTTAGAAGAATGACATAGCGTATAGAAATAACCTGATCTTATTTAGCACATACACTAGAATTTGATGATGACAGTATAAACAAAATTTGCGATACTCATAGTCCTTTACAATTAAAAGGACGATGATTCCAAATTGATTACCAATTGGTCATGTTTATGTTATGAACTATTTGCATCAATTGTGCAATTCTAAATCTGTTATCAACTAAGAAAATAAGTTGATACCTATTGATATGATATGGTTGGTTATTGAATATTTCTAGATTTCCGTGATTAAAAAAATCACTAATTTTTTCGACGCTGAAAGTTATGTACACGTACAAGTAATTCTGTATTTTGAAGTTTAAAAAAGTGTTTACTTAATGAGGTTGGATCCTGCGATCATAAGTCTCTAAGTTTTTTCTGAAGTATTTTTTAAAAATCTACATACATAGCTAAACCAAAATTCAAAACAAAATTTTGGGGTCTATATGCTCCTTTCGGTGCTACAGTGTATTTAATATGACCTTTCTGTACTGAAAGTGCAAATTGCACATAAATCGCCTTTTCCTCAATAATTTTTAATCGGAATAAACCATGGCATCAAATACAAATTTATATTATTTAAAAGTAATAAAATTAAAATAATCATAAAGAAAAAGTTTGCAATTTCTTCACCTAATTGATATTTTGACCTTTTTGCACTGATAAAACGCTGTTTGTATCCATTAAAGATTCAACATGCAATAAAATTATTTAAAAGTCTCAAACTTTTTCTCAAATTTTAATAGACTTGTCAAAAATATCTTACAAATTCAGAAAATAAAACCAAAAGTATGGGTCTATGATGTAAATTTTGAGATACCGGTATAGTATGAAATAAACTAATTTTAGGCAAAAATTGAAGTTCATTTTTCTCTGGACTTTTATGAAATATTAGTTAAATGTGCCAATATATGTCGATAGAAATACTGAAATATTGTTAAAATGTGTTTTTTGAAACAACACGAAGATAATCCAATGCATAAACTAGCTTGAAATTTGGTCTGCACTGAAAATAAGGAAGCTAAAATTACAGTACTCTAAAACAACTGAGTTATGAAAAATGTTCATTTTCTTCTAAAAAACCTTCCGCCACAAAATATAGTCCCTTACTTAACTCTGTAAATATGTAATTTTCCCTTACCTCTTTTATTCAAAATAGTTTATTTGGCATTATGAAATTGGAATTTACAAGTAGAATTAATATATGACACAGAATTTCCAGACTAGAGGTGACCCAAAATGGCTACCCAAAATCAGAGGATCGAACCTCTTTAATGAAATGGTTTGATATCGTTACATTTTTCACAATATTTCATCATTTTTAATGACAACAATATTTAAGAAAAACATTTGACCCGAAAGTTTCTTTCATATTTCCTTTGAAATTGTTATAGATACATTGTATCTCGGACAAATCTAAATTATTTATGAAACTTGAGTTTAAAATATATTAGTACCAATTTTTTAAAGAATCAATTTCATGATTTGAACTAAAATGTTATTCTTATTGTTTATTGTTAATAATGCTTAATAAAGGTATACTAATGTGCATCCGATATTTGAATGTGAGCTGTCCACTTGTAAACGAGATACAGGCTTGCAATTCTTAGTTTTGGAAACAAAGCTCGTGCCATGTTTTTGTTTACTGCATTGTGGTAAACACTTTATTAAGATCATTTTTTCCTGTTTGCTTGTTTATACTAAGCACATAATTATGCAATTTCTACTATTTTACAATTTATTTTTCGCAACCTAACTGTAAATTACTGTTTACACTGAGTCTCACTTGAACCATGATGACTGACATTCAAATTTTGGTTGACAATTTGGAATACATAATGTAGCTTTGTTATGCATAATACTAGTATCCATTGAAATGGGAAAAAATACCCCTAAGCGTGACCATGCTCCTTTACATGTTTTCAAATTTCGGCGAATTTTCAATTAAAACCCTATTCTTTTTACCCCAAAATTCCTTCAATATTTGTTGTCAAAGTTTTAAATCATTTGTACATATTCAACACTTTCATCATAAGAAATTGACAACCATTTGATTTTATTCAGTTATGAAATTTTGTCAGATTTCAGCGATTTTTAAAATGAAAACCCGATTTTTCACCCCAAAAATCCTTTAATATATTTTGTAAAAGTTGTATAATTGGTTGCACGCATTCAATCTTTTCTTTTAGTCCAGCATAAAGTGATACCCATTTGATTCAATTAAGATATGAAATTTTTCCAGATTTCCCCAATTTTTCTTTATTTTTAACGAAAAAAAAAATCCATCAATATTTGTTGTCAAAGTTATTAAATCAGTTGTACATATTTAATCCTTTTATTTTAGATCAGTATAAATTGATACCTAGTTGTTTAATGTAGTTATTAATTTTTTTCCAGATTTCAGCGATTTTTCTTTGAAAATCCTATTTTTAACCCCAAAAAATCCTTCAATATTTGTTGTCAAGTTTTTAAATTATTTGTTAATATTTAATCCTTTTATTTTAGATCAGTAAAAAATTGATACCTAGTTATTTAATGTAGTTATTAAATTTTTCCAGATTTCAGCGATTTTTCAATGATAACCCAGGTTTTAACCCCCAAAAATCTATTTTCCGCAAATTTTAGAAATGTATATTTTTAACATATAACTTGTACATATAAATACCTTTGTTTTCAATGGTAATAAGCTTTGTAGCAATTTTCTTGAGGTTTGGCGAAAATATTGATAGATTGACTATAGACTATTAGGATTTTGGACAAATTTAGTGACTTTAAATGAAGTAATAGTAAAAATTAGTTTTTTGTATGAGTCTCTTGAGTAATCGTGTGATTTTAATCATTTCACACAGCATAACTTTGATATATATGAATTTAAAGATGAAAGGAGATTTCGTACGTCCGGTGTCCGAAGTAATTATGAAAATGACGTCATTTTGGAGAAAACTCACGCGAACAAAATAGACTATCGGAAACACATGACTATCGGAAACACATGACGGCACTATAATTTAATTAGCTCTGGACCTAGTGCTGGATTCACATACCAGCATAGGTAATGCCTGTATTTACAAGTAACTAGCAAGTGATGGTGATTTTACTCAGAATGGAACTACATTAGTGCTGAATGTTGAATCTATTACTGCAAAAAGGTCAAAATATTATTTAGGTGATGAAATTGGGAACTTTTTCTTTATAATTATTCTAATTTATTTTAAATGATACAATTGTATTTGATGTGATGGTTGATTCCGTTAAAAATACACAATGTAATAGAGAAAAAGTGCAGAAAGGTCATGTTAAACACACTAAAGCGCCGAAAGAAGCATGCATACCCCCAATTTTTATTTGAATTTTGGTTAAGAGGTGTGTGTAGATCAAAAAAATACTTTAAGACTTTTGATCGCAGGACCCAACCTCCTGAAGAGGGATTCAAAGAGATATGGAAATAAATTCAGTAAAATGTTTTCTTTTGGGTTCGTTTTGGTTATGAAAGAAGCAATCAATTGTAGAGACAGAAAGCAAATTACTGCTTAAGTATTGATTGAAAAGGTACAATTCTTAATATGATTAATAACATTTTAAAAAGTAATGATATAAAGCATTTTCAACAGGATAAAAATGTATACGTACAAAATGTTTTTTAATAAACTGTGTCACTTTATAAACTGAACAGGCACGTAGCATGTTTTTTTAATTTTTTTTTTTTTTTGGGGGGGGGGGGGTAGGTAGACTTATTAAAATCATTTAGCAAGCCAAAAAAAATCCTTTTTCGCCTATCTTCAACATTCTATATTTTTGGGGGGGGGGGGTGGTAGCGAAGTACCTGAAACTTCTAAGCTTAATTTTGTTAATTTTCCTATAATTTTTCCTATGCTCCCAAAAAGTGGTGGAGGGGTGTTTTTCTAAATTCCATTTTATATATGTAAATTTAAGAAAAATGTTCCTTTTTTGCAAGGAAAAGTACCCCCTTCCCCCGATGCTATTTGCCTGCTAAAACCTATTATTTCACCTAAATAATTCGGTTGAACATTGAACAGTTGAAGGTCGATCGTTTTATAAACTTACCGTATTTAACAATTACAAAAAAAATCGTTTTTTTTTTTTAGCAAACAGAATATAAAAAGACTTAAAGTAAAACATTTCAGAAGGTGTGTTAAATATAAGGATTATTAATGTCTTTAGCTTTCTTTATGATATACTTTTATAAATCTGGAACATTGATAGCATGCCTTATTTTGACTTTGTTAATTTGTGAAATTGCAATATGTTGAATAAAGTTTCTAGGTTATGCAGATTTCCTTTTCGAAATGTTAACCTTTTTTTTTACAGACAAAGTCCGCAAATTTGATTTTGTGTAGAATCACAGATACAGTACATATATCGTTGCATGGCATACTTTTTGACATTGTAATATTCGTTCCTTCCTCGAGATATACAGCCGATTGAACGACTCCTATAATTAGATAACAGATTGGTAATACGTTTTCGAAATCAATCACATGGTTATAACCCCTCCTCCCGCCCAATAATTTAGAAACAAAATAACGAATATGAGATCCGCTAAGAAATTCCGTGGTACTTGTCTACTTATAGAAACGAACACAACTCGATCTTATAAGAATGCTCTAGTCGTTCCACATGAGTGATCTCGTATTCAGGCAAAGAATGGCAATGTAATGGCTGCGAGTGAGCTGAGTTCTCCGAAAGTTTCCACGTACGACCGTTTTATTCCCTATCGACCACACCTAAATATAGATGTGGCCCACGCTCGGGTGATGAGCCCTCCCGGTGGTACCAGGGACTGTCCATCTCCCTGGTACGACGAGCGCTTGTTAGTCTACGGTGATGTTCTGGATGGAATTCTCGATACTCCGGGACACAAACGAGTGTTGCCCACCTTTCAACAAAGCCCGGAGGCGACGAGTAAGTAGACAACTACCACTATATAAAGACTATCTTTTTGTTAGCGTATTTATTATTCGAAAAGTAGATCATTATTTCCCAAACTTTCATTCACCAATCGAATTAGGTCCCACAACACCATTCTTTGATGACCCCAAATCATGTTCAAGAAAAACCAGGAGGAGGGTTGCATCATCCCCCAAAAATATCCTCGATATGCCAAAAATAAGGAACGATTTCTGTAAGTAACTATATGTATAGTTCTTTGTATAAAAATCGTTCAAAAAGTCATATTGCAAAATAATATTTACAAGTAAATGTAGACCCTCTCGTAATTGCTATGAATATACTCTTTGTCCATATACAGACACCAACGTTCTTGACTGGGGACAGTCCAACAAAATTGCGGTGGCTTTGGAGCAGACGACGTACATCTGGGATGTAGAGTCCAAAATTTGCAAGAAGATAAATGTCGCCTTGGAGGAGGAGGAAGCCAGTTTGTATTTCGTATCTGCCGTCTGTTGGGACAACGAGGGCCACTTTGTGGCAACGGGAGATAACAAGGGACATCTGAAGGTTAAAACATATCTAGTATAATCTATAAGTTACGTTACGTCTCTCATAGAAAAGAAAAATTACTCGTTATGTTTACCATAAATATATATTTAGTGTATATTTCCCCTTATGTTTGCATTGGAAATCTGCGACGTTCAATTTCCTGTAAACACACTTATATAGCCATGGAAATCTGCGACGTTCAATTTCCTGTAAACACACTTATACAGCCATGTCACGGCGCATTAGCACAAGTATAAACGTCATCACGCGTTTTGAATTTATTTGTCATTGTAAGATTAATGAAACGTTCAAACTTACATAACCAATTTGATATGTACTTATGAAAAATAATGGTTAAAAAATACATATTCGTTTATAGAAAAGATTTTTCTCGGCAAAGTTTCTGGCCCTTTATTTTTCGTCGCGGAAGCGAACTAAATAACATGTTCCATCTACGTTTCATATCCCTGACTAGCTTATAGAACCATTTTAACAAGGCCTTGGACTTTCAGAAGAACGTAACTACCGTATCTATTTATTGCGTCAAAACAAGTTAAAAATGACGCTGGTTTCAAGCGAAATATACACAGATTGCGTAGTCTTAGCTAAAAAGCCAGACAAATCTTGTTGATTTCAATGAACCATGGCTGAGTGGTTAGCAATGAAATAGACAGGCCTAATTCACATTGCTGTTTGACACAACTACCCAAAGTCCAAGCTCTTGTTAAAATGGTTCTATAACGGCTTTAAAGCGACAATACACAAATATTTCATACAAATAAACATCAATATGAATATAAATATAAGGATTGAATGTTTATTTCAATAATAAAATTCTTTTTTGGTGATCCATGCGGAATATGAAGGTGGCGACATTGAAGAAAAAACGCGGGTTATGTGATTTTTTTTCTGTTATGAACGCTACCTTCATAACACGCATGAATCATCAAAGAAAGCACTTCATTGTTTATATATACATCTTTCTTATAACAAATTAATACACTGATTGTAAAAAGTAAGTAAAATCACTAAATTACTGTTAATGTACATTAGTTCGTTAGTTAAAAGAAATCGTCTCCTATGGGAAATTGCGTCTGACATCATCATGATTATTTCGTGCATTCCGTGATTTTTCTTAAGTCGCTGTAGGTTTCGACCAATCGATAAACGGGGCGTGTAGATTTCAGTCTGCCTGTTTCTATAGAGCTACAAGTTGCCGTCCTTTAATCAAAGTACTGAAGTACTGACGGGAGTTGATTTTATCGATTATAATTTATTTTAGAATCAACGACATGTTATTAAGCATGACAAGTCTATTTAAATTACGCACATTTTTATAATATGATTTCTCGGACTAAATTGTTCGTACTAATTAAAATCTGACTATTTTCAAGGTATTTATAAATACGTTTTCTTGAAAAACAATGGTTCAGCATACATTACACCGCATTTATCTATTATTTCAAGAACTAACTCTTGTCGGCGGTGATGATTTGTGCTTAGGTCCAAACACTGTTTCACTTTCGGTTTGCCAGAGTAACTGCATAGGAGAGTTGATTAAAATCAACTCCCAATAAAGGACTACAATATGTGGACCATATGCATGTGTTTCTAACGGAAACGCGAAAGCCTTAAGATTATCAGAGATTCCACCGACTCTAGCTCCCTGCTTTATATAAAGACATCTACGGGGAGACCTGTGATTGCAAAAGTGTTATGATGAATTAATATTATAGTAGCAAGCCTGGATATAGTGCCTTTAACCACTGAATGTGTACGTTGTATCACGTAGAGCCCTGGCCTTTTACCTCAGAATTTAAACACAATTATGAATTATATTAATGAAGACATTAATGAAGATACTATACATGTATAGTATTAGGCGTTCAGCGAATTTCACTATTTGCGTACTACTTTGTTCACTATGTAAATTGATTTCGTATTTTGATGCATTTCTCTTGAAATTTAAACTTTCATACAGTGACAAAATTATTCAATGATGTATTATATACAGTCACATAATTATTAAATCATGCTTAAAGGGACTTGGACACGATTTGAGCTCAATTTTTACAAAATTTATTTTTTCATTTTTAATGTCTAGAATGGTCAATATGGATGTTTTTAATGCTCTGTCAAAATTTTAAAGTCAAATATCAAGTTACAAGCGAGTTACAGAGGTTAAAATTCTTTGTTTTGTAAACAAAGCTCGAGTCCTGTTATTGTTTACAAATGTCTTGAATTGGTAAAAGTTTCAATCTGATGTTGCATTTTGTTGTTGATAAACTTATTTATGAACACATTTAATAAGTTTATCTTGTTTCCACAAGTTATTTTGTCAAAGAAATGGTAATTTCTTTACTTTACATTATTTGTAAACAAATATAAGACTCGAGCTTTGTTTACATAACAACGACTTCTTTCCTCTTTATCTCGCTTGTAACACGACTTCTAACATTCAAATTTTGGTAAATCATTCAAAATACACAAGTAAACTATTTAATACCTAAAAATCAAAAATAAAATTTTCATCTGAAATCGTGTCCAGGTCCCTTTAAATGCGCAATTGTTTTTTTAATCTGGAAGTACACTAGCCTCGTCGTATAGTTAAGCTATTTCGGAAAACAATAAAACATCGCGATTTATGCCATTAAATGCATGTTGTAGTTTCGGCATAATATTAACGTATTCCATGATGCTGATAATTCATATCACATGTCGATCATTTCTTTAAAAGAAATACTTCAGTTTGTTTCTGTACTGTTCACCGACAACTTTACAATACAATGAACATGTGCATATGTGGCATGAAATCCCGATCCCGATTCAGATACACGTGTGCTAGCCTGGTTCCCTTAGCTACCCATAATGTCGCGCAGGAACCAGATTAGCCCATGCGCAAGCTAAATTTTCCCCAGTGCATCCGGTTTAACCCATTCTCTCACCAGAGGTCGTGCTACACAAGTTTCGCTTACAACTTGTGTAGCACGCCCTCTGGTGAGAGAATGGGTTTAACCTCGCTTATATATTTTCTGCAAGGAATGAACAATAAGTTTCCGTATAAAATAGAGGGAATCATAATCGGTAGATGTTAAAATTTTTAGACGTCGTCGGTCCTATAGCACACCAGGCTTTGCAGACAAATTATCATACCGAGCTAACGCATGGTATTCAATTTGTCTGCACGACCGACGACATCCAAAAATAAGCATTCAATTCTTAAAAATCATCTATCGAGAAATTTAAAATGAAAAAAAATAAATCCAAAACACCCGCATCTTCCGTAAGTCTTTACTGTGAGGGGGCATGTCGTATTTTGCACATAAATAAGACCTAATTTATCATCTTACAGGTTTTCGACCCTGAAACAGAGAAAATTATAAGGAATATTGGAGGAGATGGAAAGACCACAATCAGCGTGTTAAGATGGAGAACGCACGAACTTTACTCGTAAATAAGTATAAATCATGTAAATTATGGGAACAAAAATAGAAAATTCATTATCAATGACACTATGATTATTGATTAAGCATGTTGTCACTCATTCTGCCATGTATTTGACCGAGACATCCGTTATGGTGTTTGTCATGACCTTCCTCTTTTTTTCTGTTTGTCCTACACACTTTTCCTATGCTCAGATGAACCCACCCACCCCCCAAAAATAATGATATTCTTATTGAAATACATCCAAAGATACATATTGATGATAGCAATCGAACTGACCTATATTTCTTTGATCAGACCTTTCACCGTGACCTTGACCTCTCTAAAATAAGTTTTGCGCTTACATCACTCTCCAGTGTGTCGGGATTTTGAAGAAGCCGTTTTATTAAACTTCAAGCAAAGCTGATATGGGTAAAATGTAATATTATTCGTTACCGTGACATTCCCTATGACCTTGAATTCAAAATTCATAATCAATTTTTTTTTTTGCATTTTGTTCATTTTTGAAAATTTTTATCAAACTTCAAACAAAACATAGATGTGTTTAAGGATTCTCGACACCTCATGACTTTTACTTTTTATGACAGTACGTCACAACATGGCTATTTCAAACCCATTATGAAACTATTTATATCGCCGGAGTTGGGTCTTTCTCTGTAGCACAACGAGTATACATGTACCTTGACAAACAGCACCCGATATCAAATACTGCAAGGGTTTTTTTTTCATGAATAACGATAAATCTTTAAAAGTTGACCCCAAAGAGTTGCATCCTTTTTCTGTCATTTTCAAGTCGATTGCATGCTAGAATTCCAAGTCTCCAAGGAATATGAGAGGTTGGTATTTTGTATGAAACTTTTCTCAAATATGTGGAGAACCCTTTAGTGAAAGCAATTGAACTGTCCAAATTTATGACCCTGACCTCCATGACCTTGACTTCAATGTTTCTGTTTTTGCTTACGTCATTTTTGCACGATTTTTTCACCAACTCCCTCCCCTATCTCTCTTTTAGTGGAAACCGTAACGGGGGTGTTATCCAGTACGATATGAGGTGTCAAAGTGTTGGTGGTAGACGGATGGGGCATGGACAAGATATCTGCGGCATGGCAATGTCCCATAATTCCCACCATATGATGACTGGAGGAAATGGAGGACTTGTGCGGTTATGGGATTTGCGCACGCATCAGTGTTTTCGAACAATCAAAGCGCACAGCGCATGTGCTAAGGTATGGTTCGGTTCTTTTACACTATAATGAATTTTTGTATAATTTTTCAATTAGAAAGGCAATATCGATAATTTTCAATGTTAAAAATAAACACAGGCACTTGCATGGTGTCCTTGGAGAAGTAGTGTTATAGCAACGGGAGGCGGTGCACAGGACGGGTACATCAGACTATGGCAGATCCACACCGGAGAAATGATTGCTGAGGTTTCAACCAAATCACAGGTATTGAACAGTCTTCAGTGAATTATCAAGTTAACAGTTTTATCTAGAAATACAATTCAAATACTAGTACATGTGTATCATATTGCAAAATGGTCTATAACTACTGCAAACAGTAATCTTTTTGGCTTTTGTAAAAAAAGTGTGCAATTTGATTTTGAGATATATGTACTTTCTTTTTTGCGCAAGTAAGGGCTTAGGCTATTATATCATTAAGTTAAAACAGCCGATTTTTACTAGATATGCGGTTTATTGTGGTCCCAAGAGTATCAAGAACTTGCTTCCAGTCACGGTTCAGTAACTCCAGAACATAACGACATCGTCCTGTGGAGGATGTCCAGATTTCAATTCGAACCCCAGACGAGACTTCAGCAGCATCTCGCGAGACCACTTCACATGGCGCTCAGTCCTAATGGTACCACTATTGGTAAGCTCTTTGAATGAAAATACCATCATTTTGTTGTCCCACATGATAAGCATTTTGATTTTATAGTTCGTATTTTTCATGTGACGTAGTTGGTTTGCTCTTTATTACCACCATTTTTTTGGGTCCCGCATGAAATGCATTTTGATCATGACATATATTTCGTTATTTTCATGCTTTTGTCCTTTGCAGCTTCCGCGGGAGTGGATGAAATGATGTGTATCTGGGAATGTTTTCCGGAAAATCGCGATCACCTTCGGAGACAGTCGTCTTCGACTTTAGCACTGGACCAGATGATTCGATGACTGTCGTGTGTTCTGTAACGAATGGTTCTAAGCGCTGTGATTGCTATAATTGTATATATCAATGTTTTGTTTTTGTTTTAGAGTCTGAATTAAAAGTATGTATTAATTACTGTTGGCGATAGTCTTTTTAGCTCACATAAGCTGAAAGCTCAAGTGAGCTTTTTCTTTTTTTGTCTGGCGCCGTTTGTCTGTCCGTCCGTCTGTCCGTAAACTTTTCACATTTTCGACTTCTTCTTCAAATCCACTTGACAAAGAAGATGGGGGAACAAGATAGCGCAAATGCCCATTTGGTTTAGTCGTAAAATACAATTTCAATTTTAATTTTATCCAACTAAATATACTTGATAATGCTATAATACAAGTTAACAAAAGCACAATTTCTAACTATATTCAGTTTGGAATATTTTAACAAACGATAAGAAAAAAAAATTCTAAAGTTTTGGTGGTATCGAACCCACAACCTAAAAACTCTAGATCTATAATGTTACCTAATGTCTGGTGCTCTAAATGCTATATGAGACTTCAACCACGAATTTACGGACTTGTATTATTTTTCTAAAACGTTCAATTGTTGCGAAACAAAATGACATTTTTAAAGTATAGTGGCTCATCTTTCCACATTTTCGTTGATTGAAATCGGTTTTAGTTCCTTTAAACCTTATATAGACTATGACAAAAATATGGAGCTCAGACCCACTCTATAAAAGAAAAGGCATTGAAGTTCTAAAATTGACTATATTTGGAGGTTTTGACACGCATACGCCAGTTTAAATCAACCAATTCCAAATATTTAACGTTACAAATCGATGTTATGGTAAATATACATTGTTTTCAATTTAGAAAGAAATTATGAGATTTGTTGATATTTTAATTTTATAGTATCTTATCTATCCTCATATAGGCAGTTTACACGCCTTATTCACCCATCTTCATTATTTGGTGAAGGGGATTCAAGTTTGTTCAAATGAAGTGTCAAACCCTCTTTCAAGGGGAGATAATTCAGATTCAACGAAAATTTGTTGAGTATTATTAAAAAAAAAATTCTGAATAACCAAATGATAAGGAAAGCTTAATCTTGTGTGGAAGCATCTTCAGATTCAAAATTGTTCAAATCATGATCCCCGAGGGTAGGGTTGGGCAACAATAGGGTCGAATTTTACAAAGGAATATATAGAGAAAAATCTTTTAAAAGCTTATTCCCAAAAACGATTTTGCAAGAAAATATTACTTGCGTGGAAGCATCATGAGGTAGTATGGATTCAAGTTTGTTCAAATCATGATTCCGGTTGGGGGATGGGCGGGGGGGGGGGGGGGGGGTGGTGGTGGTGGTAGGTTTGGGCCACAATAGGTGGTCGACTTTTTACATAGGAATATATAGAAAAATATTTATTGTGGCCCAAACCTACCATATATATCAAATATAGTATATCAAAAGCAATTTATGCTAGTATATTTTTGAAAATCAGTGCGGGCTCATATGCTTATTTTTGAGTTGATATGCTTTGACGGTTGTACATGTAACTATCTTACTTTTAATATCGAATTAATTTATTTGTTTTAAATTTGAGAAAGTGATTTATGCATAGAAACCCGCAGATACATAAAATTTTATGGAATTAATATGATGTTTGGGAAGGACAGATGCGGATGCATTCTTCAAGTAATTAATATAAATAATTTACTGTACTATATCTTTGGTTGTCTCCTCCTTATTCCCAATGATGCTATATTATATTAAACAGTGTTTACAAAGAAATATAAACCCTAATCCGACTAAAACAAAATCAGTTAAGAACGAAGCCCATCTATTGTGATTTATTCATTTTTTAAAGTGTGTTAACTTGGTCCCTCATTTAACGCACTATGAAAAAAATTTTGAAAGTGCGTTGATTTTGTCACAAATTTCACGCACTTTGAAATTTTTTTTTTCAAAGTGCGTTGACACAGTGACACAGCCCATAGTTTTGGCAATATAGGTTTAAATAATATGCAATCAATCGGATTCAAAAGTATTCATTTATATATAAGGCTATAATCATACATGAATTGTTGAGTAGCTTGACTTGGGTCATATACCTTCTTCCTCGTGATATCCCCGAGTTTATCACGATCCTATTGCTTATAGCTATTTTTAAAGCCATCACTGAGCAAAAAAGTGGCAAATGTTTATCTTCGTCAATTTTTTAAAACATGATATACGTTGGTTAGTAAGCCGAACAAATAACTTACCTAACTAACTTAAAAATGAGATTACACCATTTCGTCATTCTTCTGATGGAGGCTGGCGAATTCAAAACAAAGTTTCAAATTGTAAAAATCCTAATTGCAATACTTATTACTCATTTGTCCATCCCATTTTTGATATGAACTTCGATTAGAAATTGACAGATCTTTTGATGAATAAAGCAATATAATCAAACAAAATCGACTTGCATACTGAAACGTGTTTGATTTAATTTACATAAAATCTGGCAACACCCAGGATCGACCGCGCTCTGGGCGACCTCGTGTGACGTCACGTCAACAGGACAACCACATTAGACTTGTGCATCTGAGAAATCGTTTCCAGACAGCAAGTTTGACTGCCCGTAGCATTCCAGGGCTTCGACCAATTAGTCCAAGAGCTGTGCGTAATCGTCTGCGCGAGCAAAACATCAAAGCAAGACGTCCAGCGGTGCGCCCAGTACTGCTTCAACGTGTCAACAAGTAATATTGGCATCATAGTATGAAACGCGCAAAAAGTTCTTATATACATGTATGTATCACCGTGCAAAATTCACTGTTCAATTATAACTTTATTTTTGACTTTACTTTTATAAATTCAGTTCTATTTGTAATATTTTCTCGCAGTTCATTTCGTACAAAGTTACTTATTCAATTAGTGATTGACACTTTTCGGACTCCGTGTGAGCAACATATCTCTCATTCATG
Organism: Magallana ariakensis; assembly: GCA_020458035.1. Lineage (NCBI taxonomy): Eukaryota > Metazoa > Mollusca > Bivalvia > Ostreida > Ostreidae > Magallana > Magallana ariakensis. The sequence continues at coordinate 32,812,424 of CM035817.1, forward strand.
TGAGCGAAAGTTCGCCTCCTCAGTTTTCTCCATACTGCCAACAAGTGGCACCTTTAACCCAACAGTCGCGTGGTATCCCGGTGGTGCTATGACCGTGTAGGAATGCTGAGAGACGATTCCTTGGTTGGTTCCTTTGTGAATACGGTACACGTGTATGTTGTCAGTTCTATTTCTGGACACGATACACAAGTGACCGATAGCCGAGACAAGGATAAATAAACATCCAATTTGTCCAAGAAAGAAACTCCATGGACAATAAAATCGGAGAAGATCTCTACTCCAATCAGTGTTGCTTGCACGGTCTTCGTGAATTGCAATTGCTAACTTTACTATTGCTGCGATATACGTCCAACCTAGATTAATAAAAATGTTTCAACTTTAGAACGCATGAAATAAAAAAAAAGCAATACCTCCGTTGTAACTATAACATGCAAGATTTTCGCAAGCAAGAACGCTCACCCATTTTTGCATAGAATTTTCTGCGAAATAAATGGTTAGAAAAAATATCAAAAATATAAAAAAGACCGTTGTGTATACAAGTGGTATAAATATTTTGTTATACCCGAAAAGGAGAGGCTGATGCAGGCCAACAAACCAGCCCATCTGGATTTCGTTAAGGTTCGTGTGTATACAATGGCCCCGATGAAGCCAAGAACTGCAAAGAAAATTCCAATCCAGGACATTATCTGGATTTCCACCATAATCCTTTTAGTCAGTCCTGAAAAACAAGAATTAATTGTCACATGCAATACCGTTTCTTTTAGAGTACTGTTCTTAATACATTACCATTGATTAGTGAAACGTACAAAATACATTGCACATGCAAATTACAGTTCTGTATGGAATGGAACTATCAGACAGCTCGACACTCGTTAAAGTCGAAACCTGTTTGATATTTATTTTTTTCATACAGAAATGTATGAAACAAACATCGAACTAAAATACTCCTATTATATTTCATTACTTGACTTGATGATTTACCTGAGACATTCTGAACACAGAGCTCGCTTATTTTAGACTGCCAAAGGAAATCTTTAGGCTACAAGAAGAACAGAATGACCCCCGCAACAGTGTTCTAATAACTGGTTACTATTATATTCTATTCTATTACATGTCCTTTTTAATTCATATCTTTTTCCTGTATGACAAGGTACATGTATGTATACCTCTGACGATTTGTACTTTTGTGTATTCTATTTATATGTTCCTCTTGTTACTGACCTTTGGGTCGATAATACAACGCTGCTGAAAGCCATCTTTCAAAGTTCAAGGGGTATGTAGGAAAGGGACATGTATCTCCTGTCATTGATACAGGTGAACCTGATCTTGGAATACATCTGATGAAATACTGCAGTCCTGCTGACATATGACCTCGAGTAGGGTCTCCATTATGATCAAGATCAAACAATTTGTCAACAGGGATGAAAGCGAGTATAATATCCAATTTACAATTCACCCATCCAGGACTGACGAAAGATACTGTCATTAAAACCACTCCAACGAAAGTCAGCAGCGAGGATATCCTCAGCTTCCGAATAAGCAACATTGTCAATGAGCGAAAATATCCACCTTTATTATTGTGATTCTCTCTTTTTTCTTCTTTAGGTGCATTAAAACAAGTTGCTACGCATGCGTGAGATGTTGTACTTTATTTAAATAATTAATATTTACATGTCTGCCACACTAAAGCATTTTTAAGCGAGACCAGGTAATTTAAGCATCCGGGTTTTCGTTCCGTGTTTCCACCACTGTACGTTTAATCAAGTTTGTAGAATTTTGACAGCAGTTTTATATTTAGTTAAAGATTGGTTTTTTTTCTATTTACAAAAACACACAAGAATTTTGTTGTTAGCTATTTATCGTCACGTGCATGTAATTGTCATACTAAAGTTCATCTTACAATAACCAAATATTCATTTGAACATTTATTTGCTCAATTAATACCAGTATCATTATTCGCTCAATTACTACCAGTATCCTAATGCCTTATTTCGTTGATAATAGGACCTTGTTTGAGACTTTCAAACTAATCAAGCTTATCTATTTTTTTAATGAAGGTAAACTCGAAGTGATACCCAGTATTTTATTACAATAGACAAATACCGCTATATCGTAGCACAATCTTTAGTTGCCAAAATAAACAAAGTAAGTGACGGAATCATTCTAGAATCATTCGATAAGAGTAAGGTTGTTTAAAGAATTCAAAGTTTAACATGAAGGAATGCAGACTGTTACATGTACTGTTTTCAATATGCTAGTTGTACTGTGGCTGGAGCTTTAGTTGAAGCGACCTATCGGCTCGTTGACCTCTGACCTTCTCCTTTGACAACACAGTTACTTCTTGAATGAAATTATCAAGTTAAATTTCTGGTAAACAAGATAATTCAGCATATTGTGAAGAAATCACACGTATCCATGCCTCACTGCACACAAGGTGTTGTACAGTTTTTTAGCAAACTAAAGATAATGTTCTGGATCTACCAAATGCATTATATTTTCACTATTTTTGAATGTTTTTTTGCTGTGCAGAAATAAAAACGATTGCCTCAATTCTTTAAATTTATTGGTAAATAAAGGTACAATATAGTGCATTGACGTGCTCTTTTATCAGTAGTACACGTATACTGGAGACCAGATGAGTGTTAACCTATTAAGCGTAGATTGTTTCCTGAAACCTTCAGAGGTGTTTGCACAATCGCTCGGAAGGTATCGGGAATCAGACTAGATTGGGTGGCCCCAGCCCAGTGAGTAGTGTTCACCGACCAAGCGTACCCTTCCGAAGTGCTTGCACAATCGATAGGCTTTGGGAGCTAGTCTACATCAGGCGTCCCTAGCCCAATGAGTAGTGCTCACCGATCGGGTGCCCAAAACCTAGTGAATATTGTTCACTGACCAAGTGTACCATAATTCCCGAAGCCTTCCGAAGGGCCTTGGAAGCTGGGCTAGAACAGGCGTCCTTAGTCCAGTGAGTAGTGGTCATCGATCGTGATGTCTCCAGCCTAGTAAGTAGTGTTCACTGAAAAAGTGTTCTGTAGTTCCCGAGGCCCTCCGATGCTTAATCGCATCGATGATTAATCGGAAGGCCTCGGAAACTAAGCTAAATCAGGCGTCCTCAGCATATTGAGAAGTGGTCACTTGTCAAGAGTACATGTACCCTGGTTCCCGAAGCCTTCCGATGTGCTTGCACAATCGGAAGGTCTAGGAAACTAGGCTGGATCAGACCTCGGGGTTATAAAACTTTCTTGAATACAAACTCGAACTTCAAACTGTACTCTGTGATCCAGATCTATAACGCGTACTAAGGGTTTCAAAGTTTTAAACTTTGTTTACCAACAACTTGATCTTGTTACATTGTGACCTTTTACCAACAATTTGATATTGCACCAATGTGACCTTTTACCAACAATTTGATATTGCACCAATGTGACCTTTTACCAACAATTTCACCTTGTGTCATTGTAACCTTTTACCAACAATTTGATCTTGCATCATCGTGATATTTTACCATCAATTTTATCTTGTGTCATTGTGACCTTTTGCCAACAATTTGCACTTGCGTCATTGTGACCTTTTGCCAACAAAAGTTAATACATCTACATATGGATGTAGGCAGCCCCTTTGTTGATCTCCGCCATAGAAGGGTGCTGCAGAAAGCTCTTCCACATCGTATCTGAAAGTTGATGTCTTCGTTAATTTATATGTTTTATTTTATAAATTCATTACTTGATTTAGAACAGATAAATTATTCTTAAGGTTGAAAATCGAATATTCCTTTGTATTTCTGCGGCTCTCCAACAAAGTTCACTTACAGTATAAGCACAGGCACCTGACGTTATAAATTTTTCTCATAATAAAAATAAATACCCTATATCTAATAATACACAAGGTACCCATCCCCGCCATCTTGGATTTATTTCAAACTGTCGCATCAGCTGGAAGTTTTGCTTGAAACTCATCGGTAAAATTATTTTGCGATCATCTCCGTCGCATATTTTAGGCAGTAGATGCAGATCGAGGGGTGATTTTTATTAATGACAGTTGTAATGCGCCGTTTTGGTTGAATTGGTTGTAAGCTTAGATGTTGAATGACCGATCGGAAGACGGAGAGGATCGCAAAATAATTTTTAGAATTTAGATTTAATTTATTATTTAATTTAGAAAAATTTATAACGTCAGGTGCCTGTGTGTATAAGACACATAATATCAACTCATACTCCGAGTACACGATTTTCGCTGATTTTCCGAGTAAGCTCAATGTCGTACTCAAAATACTACATCTATGCAAAATGCCATGCAAACAAAATGCATCGTTACATCTTGTAAGATTTATGTGTACTACAACCAAGCTTATCTAAATAAAGTTTATATACTGGTATAAAGGTTTTGTAATGCACATATACATGTACGTACAAAAGGATTTCATTGCAATAGCTCGATTTACAAAAAATAACTATGCAGTCAATTAGGACCAATATCCATTATTTAAACAACGAACGTAACACTATCTATACTTATAAATTAAGACATTTTGCCAATAAACTACGAAATGCCTTCACAGTAACAGCGAACTAAATAACATGTTCCATCTACGTTTCATATCCCTGACTAGCTTATAGAACCATTTTAACAAGGCCTTGGACTTTCAGAAGAACGTAACTACCGTATCTATTTATTGCGTCAAAACAAGTTAAAAATGACGCTGGTTTCAAGCGAAATATACACAGATTGCGTAGTCTTAGCTAAAAAGCCAGACAAATCTTGTTGATTTCAATGAACCATGGCTGAGTGGTTAGCAATGAAATAGACAGGCCTAATTCACATTGCTGTTTGACACAACTACCCAAAGTCCAAGCTCTTGTTAAAATGGTTCTATAACGGCTTTAAAGCGACAATACACAAATATTTCATACAAATAAACATCAATATGAATATAAATATAAGGATTGAATGTTTATTTCAATAATAAAATTCTTTTTTGGTGATCCATGCGGAATATGAAGGTGGCGACATTGAAGAAAAAACGCGGGTTATGTGATTTTTTTTCTGTTATGAACGCTACCTTCATAACACGCATGAATCATCAAAGAAAGCACTTCATTGTTTATATATACATCTTTCTTATAACAAATTAATACACTGATTGTAAAAAGTAAGTAAAATCACTAAATTACTGTTAATGTACATTAGTTCGTTAGTTAAAAGAAATCGTCTCCTATGGGAAATTGCGTCTGACATCATCATGATTATTTCGTGCATTCCGTGATTTTTCTTAAGTCGCTGTAGGTTTCGACCAATCGATAAACGGGGCGTGTAGATTTCAGTCTGCCTGTTTCTATAGAGCTACAAGTTGCCGTCCTTTAATCAAAGTACTGAAGTACTGACGGGAGTTGATTTTATCGATTATAATTTATTTTAGAATCAACGACATGTTATTAAGCATGACAAGTCTATTTAAATTACGCACATTTTTATAATATGATTTCTCGGACTAAATTGTTCGTACTAATTAAAATCTGACTATTTTCAAGGTATTTATAAATACGTTTTCTTGAAAAACAATGGTTCAGCATACATTACACCGCATTTATCTATTATTTCAAGAACTAACTCTTGTCGGCGGTGATGATTTGTGCTTAGGTCCAAACACTGTTTCACTTTCGGTTTGCCAGAGTAACTGCATAGGAGAGTTGATTAAAATCAACTCCCAATAAAGGACTACAATATGTGGACCATATGCATGTGTTTCTAACGGAAACGCGAAAGCCTTAAGATTATCAGAGATTCCACCGACTCTAGCTCCCTGCTTTATATAAAGACATCTACGGGGAGACCTGTGATTGCAAAAGTGTTATGATGAATTAATATTATAGTAGCAAGCCTGGATATAGTGCCTTTAACCACTGAATGTGTACGTTGTATCACGTAGAGCCCTGGCCTTTTACCTCAGAATTTAAACACAATTATGAATTATATTAATGAAGACATTAATGAAGATACTATACATGTATAGTATTAGGCGTTCAGCGAATTTCACTATTTGCGTACTACTTTGTTCACTATGTAAATTGATTTCGTATTTTGATGCATTTCTCTTGAAATTTAAACTTTCATACAGTGACAAAATTATTCAATGATGTATTATATACAGTCACATAATTATTAAATCATGCTTAAAGGGACTTGGACACGATTTGAGCTCAATTTTTACAAAATTTATTTTTTCATTTTTAATGTCTAGAATGGTCAATATGGATGTTTTTAATGCTCTGTCAAAATTTTAAAGTCAAATATCAAGTTACAAGCGAGTTACAGAGGTTAAAATTCTTTGTTTTGTAAACAAAGCTCGAGTCCTGTTATTGTTTACAAATGTCTTGAATTGGTAAAAGTTTCAATCTGATGTTGCATTTTGTTGTTGATAAACTTATTTATGAACACATTTAATAAGTTTATCTTGTTTCCACAAGTTATTTTGTCAAAGAAATGGTAATTTCTTTACTTTACATTATTTGTAAACAAATATAAGACTCGAGCTTTGTTTACATAACAACGACTTCTTTCCTCTTTATCTCGCTTGTAACACGACTTCTAACATTCAAATTTTGGTAAATCATTCAAAATACACAAGTAAACTATTTAATACCTAAAAATCAAAAATAAAATTTTCATCTGAAATCGTGTCCAGGTCCCTTTAAATGCGCAATTGTTTTTTTAATCTGGAAGTACACTAGCCTCGTCGTATAGTTAAGCTATTTCGGAAAACAATAAAACATCGCGATTTATGCCATTAAATGCATGTTGTAGTTTCGGCATAATATTAACGTATTCCATGATGCTGATAATTCATATCACATGTCGATCATTTCTTTAAAAGAAATACTTCAGTTTGTTTCTGTACTGTTCACCGACAACTTTACAATACAATGAACATGTGCATATGTGGCATGAAATCCCGATCCCGATTCAGATACACGTGTGCTAGCCTGGTTCCCTTAGCTACCCATAATGTCGCGCAGGAACCAGATTAGCCCATGCGCAAGCTAAATTTTCCCCAGTGCATCCGGTTTAACCCATTCTCTCACCAGAGGTCGTGCTACACAAGTTTCGCTTACAACTTGTGTAGCACGCCCTCTGGTGAGAGAATGGGTTTAACCTCGCTTATATATTTTCTGCAAGGAATGAACAATAAGTTTCCGTATAAAATAGAGGGAATCATAATCGGTAGATGTTAAAATTTTTAGACGTCGTCGGTCCTATAGCACACCAGGCTTTGCAGACAAATTATCATACCGAGCTAACGCATGGTATTCAATTTGTCTGCACGACCGACGACATCCAAAAATAAGCATTCAATTCTTAAAAATCATCTATCGAGAAATTTAAAATGAAAAAAAATAAATCCAAAACACCCGCATCTTCCGTAAGTCTTTACTGTGAGGGGGCATGTCGTATTTTGCACATAAATAAGACCTAATTTATCATCTTACAGGTTTTCGACCCTGAAACAGAGAAAATTATAAGGAATATTGGAGGAGATGGAAAGACCACAATCAGCGTGTTAAGATGGAGAACGCACGAACTTTACTCGTAAATAAGTATAAATCATGTAAATTATGGGAACAAAAATAGAAAATTCATTATCAATGACACTATGATTATTGATTAAGCATGTTGTCACTCATTCTGCCATGTATTTGACCGAGACATCCGTTATGGTGTTTGTCATGACCTTCCTCTTTTTTTCTGTTTGTCCTACACACTTTTCCTATGCTCAGATGAACCCACCCACCCCCCAAAAATAATGATATTCTTATTGAAATACATCCAAAGATACATATTGATGATAGCAATCGAACTGACCTATATTTCTTTGATCAGACCTTTCACCGTGACCTTGACCTCTCTAAAATAAGTTTTGCGCTTACATCACTCTCCAGTGTGTCGGGATTTTGAAGAAGCCGTTTTATTAAACTTCAAGCAAAGCTGATATGGGTAAAATGTAATATTATTCGTTACCGTGACATTCCCTATGACCTTGAATTCAAAATTCATAATCAATTTTTTTTTTTGCATTTTGTTCATTTTTGAAAATTTTTATCAAACTTCAAACAAAACATAGATGTGTTTAAGGATTCTCGACACCTCATGACTTTTACTTTTTATGACAGTACGTCACAACATGGCTATTTCAAACCCATTATGAAACTATTTATATCGCCGGAGTTGGGTCTTTCTCTGTAGCACAACGAGTATACATGTACCTTGACAAACAGCACCCGATATCAAATACTGCAAGGGTTTTTTTTTCATGAATAACGATAAATCTTTAAAAGTTGACCCCAAAGAGTTGCATCCTTTTTCTGTCATTTTCAAGTCGATTGCATGCTAGAATTCCAAGTCTCCAAGGAATATGAGAGGTTGGTATTTTGTATGAAACTTTTCTCAAATATGTGGAGAACCCTTTAGTGAAAGCAATTGAACTGTCCAAATTTATGACCCTGACCTCCATGACCTTGACTTCAATGTTTCTGTTTTTGCTTACGTCATTTTTGCACGATTTTTTCACCAACTCCCTCCCCTATCTCTCTTTTAGTGGAAACCGTAACGGGGGTGTTATCCAGTACGATATGAGGTGTCAAAGTGTTGGTGGTAGACGGATGGGGCATGGACAAGATATCTGCGGCATGGCAATGTCCCATAATTCCCACCATATGATGACTGGAGGAAATGGAGGACTTGTGCGGTTATGGGATTTGCGCACGCATCAGTGTTTTCGAACAATCAAAGCGCACAGCGCATGTGCTAAGGTATGGTTCGGTTCTTTTACACTATAATGAATTTTTGTATAATTTTTCAATTAGAAAGGCAATATCGATAATTTTCAATGTTAAAAATAAACACAGGCACTTGCATGGTGTCCTTGGAGAAGTAGTGTTATAGCAACGGGAGGCGGTGCACAGGACGGGTACATCAGACTATGGCAGATCCACACCGGAGAAATGATTGCTGAGGTTTCAACCAAATCACAGGTATTGAACAGTCTTCAGTGAATTATCAAGTTAACAGTTTTATCTAGAAATACAATTCAAATACTAGTACATGTGTATCATATTGCAAAATGGTCTATAACTACTGCAAACAGTAATCTTTTTGGCTTTTGTAAAAAAAGTGTGCAATTTGATTTTGAGATATATGTACTTTCTTTTTTGCGCAAGTAAGGGCTTAGGCTATTATATCATTAAGTTAAAACAGCCGATTTTTACTAGATATGCGGTTTATTGTGGTCCCAAGAGTATCAAGAACTTGCTTCCAGTCACGGTTCAGTAACTCCAGAACATAACGACATCGTCCTGTGGAGGATGTCCAGATTTCAATTCGAACCCCAGACGAGACTTCAGCAGCATCTCGCGAGACCACTTCACATGGCGCTCAGTCCTAATGGTACCACTATTGGTAAGCTCTTTGAATGAAAATACCATCATTTTGTTGTCCCACATGATAAGCATTTTGATTTTATAGTTCGTATTTTTCATGTGACGTAGTTGGTTTGCTCTTTATTACCACCATTTTTTTGGGTCCCGCATGAAATGCATTTTGATCATGACATATATTTCGTTATTTTCATGCTTTTGTCCTTTGCAGCTTCCGCGGGAGTGGATGAAATGATGTGTATCTGGGAATGTTTTCCGGAAAATCGCGATCACCTTCGGAGACAGTCGTCTTCGACTTTAGCACTGGACCAGATGATTCGATGACTGTCGTGTGTTCTGTAACGAATGGTTCTAAGCGCTGTGATTGCTATAATTGTATATATCAATGTTTTGTTTTTGTTTTAGAGTCTGAATTAAAAGTATGTATTAATTACTGTTGGCGATAGTCTTTTTAGCTCACATAAGCTGAAAGCTCAAGTGAGCTTTTTCTTTTTTTGTCTGGCGCCGTTTGTCTGTCCGTCCGTCTGTCCGTAAACTTTTCACATTTTCGACTTCTTCTTCAAATCCACTTGACAAAGAAGATGGAGGAACAAGATAGCGCAAATGCCCATTTGGTTTAGTCGTAAAATACAATTTCAATTTTAATTTTATCCAACTAAATATACTTGATAATGCTATAATACAAGTTAACAAAAGCACAATTTCTAACTATATTCAGTTTGGAATATTTTAACAAACGATAAGAAAAAAAAATTCTAAAGTTTTGGTGGTATCGAACCCACAACCTAAAAACTCTAGATCTATAATGTTACCTAATGTCTGGTGCTCTAAATGCTATATGAGACTTCAACCACGAATTTACGGACTTGTATTATTTTTCTAAAACGTTCAATTGTTGCGAAACAAAATGACATTTTTAAAGTATAGTGGCTCATCTTTCCACATTTTCGTTGATTGAAATCGGTTTTAGTTCCTTTAAACCTTATATAGACTATGACAAAAATATGGAGCTCAGACCCACTCTATAAAAGAAAAGGCATTGAAGTTCTAAAATTGACTATATTTGGAGGTTTTGACACGCATACGCCAGTTTAAATCAACCAATTCCAAATATTTAACGTTACAAATCGATGTTATGGTAAATATACATTGTTTTCAATTTAGAAAGAAATTATGAGATTTGTTGATATTTTAATTTTATAGTATCTTATCTATCCTCATATAGGCAGTTTACACGCCTTATTCACCCATCTTCATTATTTGGTGAAGGGGATTCAAGTTTGTTCAAATGAAGTGTCAAACCCTCTTTCAAGGGGAGATAATTCAGATTCAACGAAAATTTGTTGAGTATTATTAAAAAAAAAATTCTGAATAACCAAATGATAAGGAAAGCTTAATCTTGTGTGGAAGCATCTTCAGATTCAAAATTGTTCAAATCATGATCCCCGAGGGTAGGGTTGGGCAACAATAGGGTCGAATTTTACAAAGGAATATATAGAGAAAAATCTTTTAAAAGCTTATTCCCAAAAACGATTTTGCAAGAAAATATTACTTGCGTGGAAGCATCATGAGGTAGTATGGATTCAAGTTTGTTCAAATCATGATTCCGGTTGGGGGATGGGCGGGGGGGGGGGGGGGGGTGGTGGTGGTGGTAGGTTTGGGCCACAATAGGTGGTCGACTTTTTACATAGGAATATATAGAAAAATATTTATTGTGGCCCAAACCTACCATATATATCAAATATAGTATATCAAAAGCAATTTATGCTAGTATATTTTTGAAAATCAGTGCGGGCTCATATGCTTATTTTTGAGTTGATATGCTTTGACGGTTGTACATGTAACTATCTTACTTTTAATATCGAATTAATTTATTTGTTTTAAATTTGAGAAAGTGATTTATGCATAGAAACCCGCAGATACATAAAATTTTATGGAATTAATATGATGTTTGGGAAGGACAGATGCGGATGCATTCTTCAAGTAATTAATATAAATAATTTACTGTACTATATCTTTGGTTGTCTCCTCCTTATTCCCAATGATGCTATATTATATTAAACAGTGTTTACAAAGAAATATAAACCCTAATCCGACTAAAACAAAATCAGTTAAGAACGAAGCCCATCTATTGTGATTTATTCATTTTTTAAAGTGTGTTAACTTGGTCCCTCATTTAACGCACTATGAAAAAAATTTTGAAAGTGCGTTGATTTTGTCACAAATTTCACGCACTTTGAAATTTTTTTTTTCAAAGTGCGTTGACACAGTGACACAGCCCATAGTTTTGGCAATATAGGTTTAAATAATATGCAATCAATCGGATTCAAAAGTATTCATTTATATATAAGGCTATAATCATACATGAATTGTTGAGTAGCTTGACTTGGGTCATATACCTTCTTCCTCGTGATATCCCCGAGTTTATCACGATCCTATTGCTTATAGCTATTTTTAAAGCCATCACTGAGCAAAAAAGTGGCAAATGTTTATCTTCGTCAATTTTTTAAAACATGATATACGTTGGTTAGTAAGCCGAACAAATAACTTACCTAACTAACTTAAAAATGAGATTACACCATTTCGTCATTCTTCTGATGGAGGCTGGCGAATTCAAAACAAAGTTTCAAATTGTAAAAATCCTAATTGCAATACTTATTACTCATTTGTCCATCCCATTTTTGATATGAACTTCGATTAGAAATTGACAGATCTTTTGATGAATAAAGCAATATAATCAAACAAAATCGACTTGCATACTGAAACGTGTTTGATTTAATTTACATAAAATCTGGCAACACCCAGGATCGACCGCGCTCTGGGCGACCTCGTGTGACGTCACGTCAACAGGACAACCACATTAGACTTGTGCATCTGAGAAATCGTTTCCAGACAGCAAGTTTGACTGCCCGTAGCATTCCAGGGCTTCGACCAATTAGTCCAAGAGCTGTGCGTAATCGTCTGCGCGAGCAAAACATCAAAGCAAGACGTCCAGCGGTGCGCCCAGTACTGCTTCAACGTGTCAACAAGTAATATTGGCATCATAGTATGAAACGCGCAAAAAGTTCTTATATACATGTATGTATCACCGTGCAAAATTCACTGTTCAATTATAACTTTATTTTTGACTTTACTTTTATAAATTCAGTTCTATTTGTAATATTTTCTCGCAGTTCATTTCGTACAAAGTTACTTATTCAATTAGTGATTGACACTTTTCGGACTCCGTGTGAGCAACATATCTCTCATTCATGTGAGCGAAAGTTCGCCTCCTCAGTTTTCTCCATACTGCCAACAAGTGGCACCTTTAACCCAACAGTCGCGTGGTATCCCGGTGGTGCTATGACCGTGTAGGAATGCTGAGAGACGATTCCTTGGTTGGTTCCTTTGTGAATACGGTACACGTGTATGTTGTCAGTTCTATTTCTGGACACGATACACAAGTGACCGATAGCCGAGACAAGGATAAATAAACATCCAATTTGTCCAAGAAAGAAACTCCATGGACAATAAAATCGGAGAAGATCTCTACTCCAATCAGTGTTGCTTGCACGGTCTTCGTGAATTGCAATTGCTAACTTTACTATTGCTGCGATATACGTCCAACCTAGATTAATAAAAATGTTTCAACTTTAGAACGCATGAAATAAAAAAAAAGCAATACCTCCGTTGTAACTATAACATGCAAGATTTTCGCAAGCAAGAACGCTCACCCATTTTTGCATAGAATTTTCTGCGAAATAAATGGTTAGAAAAAATATCAAAAATATAAAAAAGACCGTTGTGTATACAAGTGGTATAAATATTTTGTTATACCCGAAAAGGAGAGGCTGATGCAGGCCAACAAACCAGCCCATCTGGATTTCGTTAAGGTTCGTGTGTATACAATGGCCCCGATGAAGCCAAGAACTGCAAAGAAAATTCCAATCCAGGACATTATCTGGATTTCCACCATAATCCTTTTAGTCAGTCCTGAAAAACAAGAATTAATTGTCACATGCAATACCGTTTCTTTTAGAGTACTGTTCTTAATACATTACCATTGATTAGTGAAACGTACAAAATACATTGCACATGCAAATTACAGTTCTGTATGGAATGGAACTATCAGACAGCTCGACACTCGTTAAAGTCGAAACCTGTTTGATATTTATTTTTTTCATACAGAAATGTATGAAACAAACATCGAACTAAAATACTCCTATTATATTTCATTACTTGACTTGATGATTTACCTGAGACATTCTGAACACAGAGCTCGCTTATTTTAGACTGCCAAAGGAAATCTTTAGGCTACAAGAAGAACAGAATGACCCCCGCAACAGTGTTCTAATAACTGGTTACTATTATATTCTATTCTATTACATGTCCTTTTTAATTCATATCTTTTTCCTGTATGACAAGGTACATGTATGTATACCTCTGACGATTTGTACTTTTGTGTATTCTATTTATATGTTCCTCTTGTTACTGACCTTTGGGTCGATAATACAACGCTGCTGAAAGCCATCTTTCAAAGTTCAAGGGGTATGTAGGAAAGGGACATGTATCTCCTGTCATTGATACAGGTGAACCTGATCTTGGAATACATCTGATGAAATACTGCAGTCCTGCTGACATATGACCTCGAGTAGGGTCTCCATTATGATCAAGATCAAACAATTTGTCAACAGGGATGAAAGCGAGTATAATATCCAATTTACAATTCACCCATCCAGGACTGACGAAAGATACTGTCATTAAAACCACTCCAACGAAAGTCAGCAGCGAGGATATCCTCAGCTTCCGAATAAGCAACATTGTCAATGAGCGAAAATATCCACCTTTATTATTGTGATTCTCTCTTTTTTCTTCTTTAGGTGCATTAAAACAAGTTGCTACGCATGCGTGAGATGTTGTACTTTATTTAAATAATTAATATTTACATGTCTGCCACACTAAAGCATTTTTAAGCGAGACCAGGTAATTTAAGCATCCGGGTTTTCGTTCCGTGTTTCCACCACTGTACGTTTAATCAAGTTTGTAGAATTTTGACAGCAGTTTTATATTTAGTTAAAGATTGGTTTTTTTTCTATTTACAAAAACACACAAGAATTTTGTTGTTAGCTATTTATCGTCACGTGCATGTAATTGTCATACTAAAGTTCATCTTACAATAACCAAATATTCATTTGAACATTTATTTGCTCAATTAATACCAGTATCATTATTCGCTCAATTACTACCAGTATCCTAATGCCTTATTTCGTTGATAATAGGACCTTGTTTGAGACTTTCAAACTAATCAAGCTTATCTATTTTTTTAATGAAGGTAAACTCGAAGTGATACCCAGTATTTTATTACAATAGACAAATACCGCTATATCGTAGCACAATCTTTAGTTGCCAAAATAAACAAAGTAAGTGACGGAATCATTCTAGAATCATTCGATAAGAGTAAGGTTGTTTAAAGAATTCAAAGTTTAACATGAAGGAATGCAGACTGTTACATGTACTGTTTTCAATATGCTAGTTGTACTGTGGCTGGAGCTTTAGTTGAAGCGACCTATCGGCTCGTTGACCTCTGACCTTCTCCTTTGACAACACAGTTACTTCTTGAATGAAATTATCAAGTTAAATTTCTGGTAAACAAGATAATTCAGCATATTGTGAAGAAATCACACGTATCCATGCCTCACTGCACACAAGGTGTTGTACAGTTTTTTAGCAAACTAAAGATAATGTTCTGGATCTACCAAATGCATTATATTTTCACTATTTTTGAATGTTTTTTTGCTGTGCAGAAATAAAAACGATTGCCTCAATTCTTTAAATTTATTGGTAAATAAAGGTACAATATAGTGCATTGACGTGCTCTTTTATCAGTAGTACACGTATACTGGAGACCAGATGAGTGTTAACCTATTAAGCGTAGATTGTTTCCTGAAACCTTCAGAGGTGTTTGCACAATCGCTCGGAAGGTATCGGGAATCAGACTAGATTGGGTGGCCCCAGCCCAGTGAGTAGTGTTCACCGACCAAGCGTACCCTTCCGAAGTGCTTGCACAATCGATAGGCTTTGGGAGCTAGTCTACATCAGGCGTCCCTAGCCCAATGAGTAGTGCTCACCGATCGGGTGCCCAAAACCTAGTGAATATTGTTCACTGACCAAGTGTACCATAATTCCCGAAGCCTTCCGAAGGGCCTTGGAAGCTGGGCTAGAACAGGCGTCCTTAGTCCAGTGAGTAGTGGTCATCGATCGTGATGTCTCCAGCCTAGTAAGTAGTGTTCACTGAAAAAGTGTTCTGTAGTTCCCGAGGCCCTCCGATGCTTAATCGCATCGATGATTAATCGGAAGGCCTCGGAAACTAAGCTAAATCAGGCGTCCTCAGCATATTGAGAAGTGGTCACTTGTCAAGAGTACATGTACCCTGGTTCCCGAAGCCTTCCGATGTGCTTGCACAATCGGAAGGTCTAGGAAACTAGGCTGGATCAGACCTCGGGGTTATAAAACTTTCTTGAATACAAACTCGAACTTCAAACTGTACTCTGTGATCCAGATCTATAACGCGTACTAAGGGTTTCAAAGTTTTAAACTTTGTTTACCAACAACTTGATCTTGTTACATTGTGACCTTTTACCAACAATTTGATATTGCACCAATGTGACCTTTTACCAACAATTTGATATTGCACCAATGTGACCTTTTACCAACAATTTCACCTTGTGTCATTGTAACCTTTTACCAACAATTTGATCTTGCATCATCGTGATATTTTACCATCAATTTTATCTTGTGTCATTGTGACCTTTTGCCAACAATTTGCACTTGCGTCATTGTGACCTTTTGCCAACAAAAGTTGATACATCTACATATGGATGTAGGCAGCCCCTTTGTTGATCTCCGCCATAGAAGGGTGCTGCAGAAAGCTCTTCCACATCGTATCTGAAAGTTGATGTCTTCGTTAATTTATATGTTTTATTTTATAAATTCATTACTTGATTTAGAACAGATAAATTATTCTTAAGGTTGAAAATCGAATATTCCTTTGTATTTCTGCGGCTCTCCAACAAAGTTCACTTACAGTATAAGCACAGGCACCTGACGTTATAAATTTTTCTCATAATAAAAATAAATACCCTATATCTAATAATACACAAGGTACCCATCCCCGCCATCTTGGATTTATTTCAAACTGTCGCATCAGCTGGAAGTTTTGCTTGAAACTCATCGGTAAAATTATTTTGCGATCATCTCCGTCGCATATTTTAGGCAGTAGATGCAGATCGAGGGGTGATTTTTATTAATGACAGTTGTAATGCGCCGTTTTGGTTGAATTGGTTGTAAGCTTAGATGTTGAATGACCGATCGGAAGACGGAGAGGATCGCAAAATAATTTTTAGAATTTAGATTTAATTTATTATTTAATTTAGAAAAATTTATAACGTCAGGTGCCTGTGTGTATAAGACACATAATATCAACTCATACTCCGAGTACACGATTTTCGCTGATTTTCCGAGTAAGCTCAATGTCGTACTCAAAATACTACATCTATGCAAAATGCCATGCAAACAAAATGCATCGTTACATCTTGTAAGATTTATGTGTACTACAACCAAGCTTATCTAAATAAAGTTTATATACTGGTATAAAGGTTTTGTAATGCACATATACATGTACGTACAAAAGGATTTCATTGCAATAGCTCGATTTACAAAAAATAACTATGCAGTCAATTAGGACCAATATCCATTATTTAAACAACGAACGTAACACTATCTATACTTATAAATTAAGACATTTTGCCAATAAACTACGAAATGCCTTCACAGTAACAGCTTACACCTTTGTTATTTCAGCACATGTGAGTTGATGTCCGTAAGATATAATTGAATTTTACCTGATAGGTAATTATTGAAAATAAATTAAAATCCTACTTTCATTTTCGATAAACCGGCCCGAAATAGCAAAAATGAGAGTAAGGTGGTGGACACGCTTTGGCGGATCCAAGTCAGTGGGAATTTGCATTAAAGTATATGTTTGCGATGAAATAATATTGAATGATTACGTAAACAGTGAATACATTTACTGGGAACTTATTTAGGGTATACATAGAAATTTAGATATGGCAAATGTTGAAAAATAAAATGAGCCAATTCGTTTCTTGAATGCACGACTTTAGTTTTGATGGATAGAACTTTCCAGAACGAGGTAACAAAGAACGCGGATTGGCGGAAAATGATCAACGGGCAGTTTGACAATTTTGGTTTAAGATATGCAAAAGTATGTATATACTAGCGTTTTTAAAATACAGATATACATTTTATACTGACCGCTACAGATTGGTAGTAAACCCTATATACATTAATTTGTGAGTCAGGAACAGATTGTGTTAACACTTCTACGTCTGTATGTAAAAATTATGTATGCAGAAAACGGGGAAGTTGAAAAGGTGGGGAAGGAGAGGATGACATGTTTTTTCCTGAATTTTTATTTTGGACAGTGATAAAAGTTATATTGAGATATGACCTAAAGAACAAAATATAGAAAACAGATACGACGCACTATTCATCCACTTCCAAAATAAAAAAAGTTTGTAATGTTTTTTTTTCCAGTCGGCTGAAACAAAAAGAATAAAGACCATGTACATGTAGAAGAAACATTGTATGTATAAAATTGCAATAATTCCCGCGCTTGCGCGGGATATCATCGAGTCTCTTTTCATTTAATGATTCAGATGCGCCTGCAGGTCCATACTTTGATTGTTTTAGAATCGGGGTTAGTTATAAAAATAAAATGGGGGTTCTATAAAAGTTTAACACTATCCATTACTTATTTATCATATTTTGTATTGATTTATGTAACGGTTTAAAGTTACATGTATACACTTCAGGCTATGGGAAGAGGTTTTTTTTTTAGAATTATTCGAAAGGGGAGTTCAGGGGGTTGGAACCCTCTTTTCTGTGGGACATCTATTTAGCTTTTTCAGATCTATAATACTTTTTATTTCTATAAAGCAGCTCTTGACTTTCAAAAATACATGCTTTTATAAATTGTCTTTTCTCTATATTGTCAAAAATATTAATATCAAAATGTTATAAAAATACCGTAATTTTCTAAAGAAATTGATTACAGATAAGCATTAGATAAAGCGTATGCATGAATTGATTTTTATAAGAAACGTACTGTCTAGTACAGATTCAGATAACAGTCCATCAATCTGGAAAACAACTTTTCTTTGAATTTGTTTAAATTGTCTCTGTCGCTGTAGCAAGGAATCTAGAATGATGGTGGCTCAAATTGCAGGAATTACTGTTCATGGAAATCTTAATTTTTCTTCTATCGGGAGATGGATATTCTTGACCTCACTAACCATCTACTTGGTGTTCATCTTCCCATTTTCAAAGTCCTTCTGACCACGGAACATTGCTAACCCATCAATCTTTTATATATATTAATCACAGATAAATAATATAGACATGTCTAAGTACATTGTCAAATGCATAAGGATTAATGCTTGATTTTTATCCCGATAAACGCTTGCTTGAATATAAGGAAGGTGGGTTTAAGTGACTTCAAACTCTGTAGTTTTAAATACATGTAGATGTATAATGTGGATATCGATGTGTTATGTGTTTCTTCTGCTAGGACATTTCATTTCTGTTTATACAGTACAGTTAAAAGCGCGTCTATGTAAAATATGACAATTCACAACACACATTATATATAATGTGTGTGTGTGTGTGTGTGTGTGTGTGTGTGTGTGTGTGTGAGAGAGAGAGAGAGAGAGAGAGAGAGAGAGAGAGAGAGGTGCAAAATGGTTTATTTGTAAAAATATATAGAGAAAGAAAATGAGGGAGAGAAAAAAAGAATAACAAGGAGAAATAGAGAAAAGTAGAGTGACATCCTGCAAGAGTTATAACACTGGGAAACTTTGGAAACAATCAACATTTTATGAATATATTCAGTAATCTCATTAAGAATCTAAACCGTTGTCAACTCATATAAATTGTAATCTTTTTATATTATGTTTTCCAGTCCAATTTCTTTTGATTAAAAAATATAGTTTTCAAATAACTCTCGATTTATCATCATTGCTACTCTAGGGTTCAACATCATACGGTAAATTAAGAAATTTCCATACTTGCAGATAAAAATGTATGTAAAGGCACGTACACACTACGTAGCATCTGGTGGGGGGGGGGGGCTGCCCCCTCCCCTTTACTCTTTCTTTCAACAGACATTTTTCTACAAATTTTAAAAAACTGAGTTTTGTTAGAGCGCCTCCCCCTTTTTGGGAGACTGTAAAAATTATTAGGAAATTAACAAAACAAATAATGGAATTATGGAAGTTTTAGTACTTCGCATTACAACCCCCCCGCCCCCATCCATTAGGATTTTGAAGAATGTTTTTACTTGTCAAGATATTCCGATATCTTTTGCTAAAAACTTGGCTTAAGATTTGTTAAAATGACAAACCCGATTTATTCATCGTCCTTAAACTGTTAAACAGGTCCTCGACACCCCGTGACTTACTTTTTACGACAGTACGTCACAACATGGCGATCTAAACCCATTGTGAACCTAATTATATCGCCAAAATTTGGCATTTATCTATGGAGAGCGTTGGGTACAACATCGATCTTCTAAACCGCAGGTCCCGAGTTCAAACCCTGCCAGCGGGCGACTTTTGTTTTAATGAAGTGATGAATTTTTGAAAGATCACCCCCCCCCCCCCCAATTGAAAGTTTCTGTCATTTGAAGTTAAGTGCATGTTAGAACACGATATATCTAGAAATATAAAAGATTGGGGTTGCATGCAAAACTTTTTCCAAAGGTATGGAGGATATAATAATTCAGCATATTGTTAAGAAATCACACTTATCCATACCTCAATGCACGCAGGGTGATGTACAGTTATTTATAAACAATGAAATTGCTTTGCCTTAAAGTGTTTAAAAGCTTATACTTTATTTGGATAGTTTTTTTGACAAGTTCATGTAGCTAAACTCAAGCTTTATAACGGATAGCAAAATAAGGAGATTGTTCTGGGCCTACTTAATGCAATGTATTTTAATCTTTTTTTTTGCTGTGCAGAAATTTAAAAATATTGTCTCAATTTCTGTATTAATACTTAAAACATGTATTACAGTGGGCCACTCTTAGAAATGAGTGTGATGAAGGTGCAGTTTATAATGCATTGATTTGTGCTCTTTTATCAGAAGAAACCCCTATACCCGCAACACAAATTTTGACGAGCGCTTGCGAGCACTTGCTCTGCTGAACACGCCTCGGATAATTAGTGTTCACTTAGAGTAAAACTAAAGTGGATAAATAAATATATATCAATTTGAGCGTATTTGTCTTTTTCGCTGTTCAACAAAATAAGTAATGTATCACCGATCGATTGAATTGAGCATAGCTAAATGATTAGTGATCACTGATCGGGGTGTCCCCAGCCTAGTGAGCAGTGTTCACCTATCAAGCGTACCTTGTTTCTCGAAGCCTTCCGAAGTGTTTGCACTATCGGAAGGCATCGGGAACCAGACTAGATCTGATGTCCCTAGAGCAGTGAGTAGTGTTTACGATAGGGGTGTCCTCCTCAGCCAAGTGAGTAGTGTTAAACCAACCAAGCGTAACCTGGTTATCGAAGCCTTCTGAAGTGCTTGTACAATCGGAAGGCATCAGGGCTTGTCTAGTGTAGATGTCACTATCCCAGTGAGTAGTGTTCACCGGCCGGGGTGTCCCCATCCTAGTGAGTAGTGTTCACCGACCAACTGAACCCTCACCCCGAAGCTTTCCGAAGTGTTTGCACATTCGGAAGGCATTGGCAGCTAGGGTAGATCAGGTGACCTTATTCAAGTAAGTAGTGTTCACTGAACAAGCAACTATAGCCTAGAACAGGCGTCCCTAGCCCAGTGAGTAGTGTTCACCGATCGGGGTGTCCCCAGCCTTGGGATTAGTATTCATTGTTCAAGTGTATTCGTTCCGAAAGCCTTCCGATGTGCTTGCACAATCGACCTCGTTAACTAAGCTAGACCAGTACCCGAGGTTATAAAACTTTATTGAGTACAAACTCATACTCCAAATTGTACTCCTTGCTCCAAATCTTACTCGTACTCAGAGTTTCAAGGTTTTAAAACTTTTTCATACTTAAACTCCGACCGAGGACACAACGGCGATTTTCCGTGTAATGGAGCTTACTCAAAGTCGAACTCAAAATACTTAATCTATGCAAAATGCAGTGCAAGCAAAATAGATAGTTAAATCTTTTAATATATATAACCTTCATCAAACTTGCATGGATTGCGCATCTGGACCTACTTATGGACTTCAAAGACTTTGCTAAATCTGGGCCATAAATTTCAGATGCTGGGTGATGTTCAGGTGTTTTGAGCAGGTTATATTTTTTTGAGCAGGTGCCTTTTCATAGTTATATGTAAGTTACTACTGGCCCTAAATTCACCAAATGCATGGATGTGACTTATTATACTTACCCACTTTACAGGCCTGAATGCTGAATCTGATCCATAGATTTCAGATGCTGGAGGAGGTTATGTTTTTGAAGCTGCTTAAAGTTTTTGGAGCAGGTGCCCTTTGATAACTGTATCTTACTTACTACTCAGCTACTGGTCTTAACTTTACCAAATTTGCATGGATGGCGCGTCTTATGATGCTTATAAACTTGACTGACTTGAATGCTGAATCTGATCCAGGTTTCGGATGCTGGATGAGGTTCAAGTTTTGGAGCTGGTTAAAGATTTTGGAGCAGGTGCCCTTTGATGACTATATCTTACTTACTACTGTCCTTACTTCACTCAACTTGCATGGATAGTGCGTTTTATGATACGTATGCACTTGACAGTCCTGAATGCTGAATCTGAATTCGTAAGTTTTGGATGCTAAATGAGGTTAAAGTTTTTAACGTGCGGACCGACGACATCCAAAAATAAGCATTCAATGCTTAAATGGATGTGTAAATAGAGGTAGCTTCAAATACAGAGCCTGATCTTGATAGATTGATGCTGGAGCATGTGTCAGTTTTTTGAGAAGTTAAATGTAGGTTTGAATGTTAACAAAAATGCTGTCCTGAATAATTTTATGGTTCACGTGACATTAGGCTAGCTTCAGATACAGAGCCCGATCTCCATTATAAAGGATGCTAAGAAAACGTTGTACTACCTTACTCAAACTTGCTTAATAGATTATGAAATATCATGATTCTTATGATATAGTATTGTATTATAGGATACAATATTGTGTCATATGATAAAATATTGGAAAATAATGAGACCCCCAGTGAGTCCAGGGCAAAGCCCTGGTGGTGGCCCAGGGGGCGAAGCTCCCGGAAGCTTATGGATTCTAGAGATTTTGCAGGGTAAAAATGAAGTCTTCAAATTTTGACTTTTGTGATATTTCTTCTCGTGATTATACTCAAAAGTAATTTAATTATTTATAATTTTTAAAGGTTTGTAGATTTAAGACCTGCCGTAATCCCATCAAAACCCTCCGCCTTGCAGATATACAAGAAACATTTCCTTTTATTTTTATGCAGTTTTATTGCAGTTTCATAATTATCAGGGGCGTAGCTTAGGTTTGTTTAATGTGGAAACAAATTAAAGCAGGGGGTTTGGGGGGCCGCCTTGAGGCCCCCAATGAGTCCAGGGCGAAGCCCTAGTGGGGGCCTAGGGGGCGAAGCCCCCTAAAGCTGGCGAGTTTTCAGCATTTCAGACACTTAATTTTGAGTATCCAGAAAAGGGAGTTTCATCAAAATAACCCCGGTTTTTAATGTTTAAAATGCTTACTTCATCATCATCATGAAATTAACGATAAAGAAGAAGAAGTATTGCCTGATTTATGATGAGATTAATTTAATTTTTATCTTATAATTCTTGTGCTTTCTCTCCTACTGGTCTGTAACATTTTTGTCTACAAAAATACTCTTATAATAGAAATAATAATTATATATTTATACTTTAAGATTCCGTTAATTCTCGATAATCTATTCATAATCATTGTCAACCTGTCACTCAGGTTATGGAATTGAATGCAAATAATAATATACAAATATCAGAAAAGCAATTTATTATTTTTTTATTTATTAAAATAAAGGCTTTTTCTCAGCAAAATTTGAGATAGCAGCTGCTACATTGACTTCGGTATCCCTGTAAATGTGTATAGTTGCTAAAGACGACATTCTTTGTCCCGTCATTGTTGATCTGAGATATGTCTTTAAGCGACGCATGATGCTGAAACTGCGTTCTGCGGTTGCTAAAGTTACAGGCATACATGCAAGCATTTTCAAAGATTTGAAACAATTCGCGACAAGCGAAACAATAAAATCAAACTTTGTAATTGAACAAGCGTAAGACCTGCCAATCGCCCTCTTGTTCGAGATCTTCTAAAAAAAAAAAGGTACGACAGCGTTGTATGCGGCTGAAAAAGTACTCAAATATACTCTTATTTATATTAACTTATTTGTGTTCAATATTTATAATATTTTAAGTATTTATTTAATTTTTTATTTGCCTTTAATTTTTTTACATAACAATGTGGAAGCACGTGCTTCCGTGCTTCAGTGAAAGCTACGCCACTGATTATTTAAGGAATAAGGAATAATTCTTTGAGTATTATGAGGTGATGATATCGGTCGGTGTGATCAAATCCAATAAAGCCCGAAGGGCTATATGATAGATTTGATCACGCCCCGACCGAAATTATCATCTCATAATATTCAAAATATTATTCCTTATTACTTATATTTGTATGATATTCAGCAGCTGTACGATTAAATATTGTAATATTAATTATGCAAAACCGCTTACGTCCCCAACAATACGTCTTTTGAATATATGGGGCTGTATAGTACAAAATCGATTCGCAGTGTTATCACAGAGACAATGGAAAATGTAAATATTTTATGAAAAAAAAATATGCTATCCTTGAGATCAAAGCATCGTCCTCTCTGACATTTCATTTCATAAATCTGCAATAAGATTGTACAATGTACTTTGATTGTGCATTACTTAATGGAATAATTAAATTCCCCAGTAAAACTTTTTTTTTAGATGATTAAAGGGCGTTATATCCCAAGTATTTTTTAACTAGATTGTTGGTGTAGATGATTAAATCAATGCAAAGTAATTTTTTTTAATCCAAATTGTAAACTTGCCGGGATTAATTATCGATGAAACTTTTCAATTTAGAACAAGATGTGCAGATTTAACATTAATTTTTTTTTCCCGAAAATTATCGCATGAATTTTCTATGCATGCGATAAATTTTCGAAAAAAAACCCATCGATCCCATTCATTTCAACCAAAATTTTAATGAAATGTAACTACTGGAAAGTTTTCAGTGTGAAAAAAGGTATATTTCAATAATCCAAGATGATAATAAATCAATCAGAAAAGGTGTTTTAAAGACAAGAACAGAAAGATTAATTTAGCGACGTCGACTAAAACATGCTCTACAATATCCAAGGATTCTTCTGAACATATTTTTCTGAAAATAAAAGAAGAAAATTTATAAATGTATTGCTCAAATACATGTTAGCCTTGAAAGGGATTCAAAGAAATTCAAGTTAAATGTACGGACGACAGTTGTAATCTTACTTTCTTCCTTGGCCTGTACTCGATATTTGTTGCGTCAAAGAACGCTCGGCGAATATCTACTTGAGCAATCCTGTTTGCCTGAAATCAAAGTCAGCGTAAATCACTGCATAGACGAGTTTAACTATCAATCATGAAAAAGAGATAAACAGGGCTTTAACAAAAATATGGGAGAGAGGTAAGGGGGGTTGTAACAGTAAATATTCTATGCATTAAGAGGAACATTTACAATCACGGCTGGATTTGATGTCATACCTCTGCGCCATACAACATTTCTTCTATGGCCTCGTTAATGACTTCGTCAATGAATTCTCTCTGGAAATTGTTTTTTTTTTCATTAATGAATCAACAAGCATTTGAAATTTTTCAAATTGATAAGCTATTCTGTTTATCTATTTGATTAAAAAAAAATAATTCACCTTGTATTATAAATGTTTTATAAAAATTATTGTTCGTTTTTTTTTATTTTGTTATTTTATTTACCATTGTTACAAATTTACTACATTGGTCGATATATGTTCAAGCTTTCCCACATGTATACATACCATGTCATCGTCATTCAACGCGTCAAGATTTGGAGGTCTGCTGGGCTAAAAAAAAAATCCAAATTGAATCAAAATATTTTTTTCTTAAATTACCCCGGGTACATATGAATAAACGTTTCCTAATGATGGCCCGAAATGAATATTTAAACGAAAAACTTACCCCTCCCAACTCCACAAATCTAGCCGTTGGCTGAGCGAGGAACTGTTTGAAAAGAAAGTTAATAAAGTAACGGTTTATACGGGTGACGTATTATTAAGTAGTTAAAATTTACTAAATTGTGTTAAGAGAGCTGGATGTTCGTTGTATTTTTAGACTATATTAACCTCCTTAAGAAGAAGAGCTCCATTACAATTTAACTTAAACAATTTATTTCATTAAGGATAGATCTGATCGGTTATTTGTTCACAATACAGCCCTCAAAAAGTTTGGTTTGGATAGAAGAGAAAAAAAAATGATTTACAAGGCCAAGAAGACACAAATAGCTAGGCTTACCGTTTCTACCTCCTCCTTTGTCAATGTTTTTGAGGGGTCGAGCTCGCTTATATCAAGTTCCACCTTTAAAGAGTGTAAAGAAATGTAAGAAAGAGAGAGAGAGAGAGAGAGAGAGAGAGAGAGAGAGAGAGAGAGAGAATATCGAACGTGATTTAAATATAAAGAGTTTAATATTATATCAAATGATTAAGCGATACAAAAATAAAATGACAATAGCCTCTCCATGTTATAACTATAGACATTGTTTTAAGATGGTCACTACTGAAATAGTATCTTAAATCAGAATAAAATATTTTTAAATTATTTGATTGTGATAGAAATCACAGTGGATAATAAGTTAATGTTTACAAGTCATTTATGCGAGAAATTGTGGAATTTTGGATTAAAAAAAATATTTTTTTTCTTCAAAAATTTAATTCAGTAAATGTGAACAAAAACCCCAGGCGGATTTGAACTCATTATGTGCTGTTTACAAGCCCGATAATTTAACCACTGAGCTAAGACAAATCGATTGATAGAAAAAAGATTAACGAAACATTTAAATCGTCATCTTATGACGTAGAGTCTTAAAAAGAATAAGTATAACACGTTATATATTAGAGATTTTTTAAATAATTATGGAAATATGTGATACAATCTGTAACAATATCGATACGATAAATGCAACATATCTTTGACAAACTGTGGTCATCCACCTTTTATTATTCTGTTTTGTAACAAATGTACATGTACTTACAAGGGAGTGGTCCTCAGTATGCTGATTAATGGGGATGATTGGTCGCTTCTGTTTTTTAGGCATCGTAAGTAACTCATTGAATGAAACGCAAGTTTCACCATACAAAAACTCACCACCATGAATGACGTTGCTATGATGATGTCACAATCATGTAGAGATCTCGATCCCGATCGTAGATTGATTTTTAAAAAATATCAAATAATTATCATGCGTTTATGACGAATTTAGATATCATTTAATGTTTTCTACTCTTTGAGTAATTCAAATTAATTCAAAGATTTCCACATTTTTTTTTTTCATATTAAACAATATGAACTTTTGAAAAAGGAATAAAACTTAAATAAATAATAAATAACAAAATATAATAATAAAAATAAAAACATTTGAAAAGTAAACCCAGTTTTTAATAATGTTGATTTATTGTTTGGCCTAACAAAAAAAAAAAACCCCAAAACAATTGCTCCTCCGCTTCATGATTACGCAAGAAGCGCATAACCGATAACTAGACATGTTTATTTATAGCATGGCAAACGCGATCTGACAGAAATAAATCTGGTTTCCTCCCTTTACGGATATAATTTGTCAATCTTTTAAGATACATTCTTGTGACTCAAATTTACAAACATTTCATTTTTTTCTCACAATGTCATTTTCACTGTTGCTTATTTTATACACCAATTACAATTACGTTATACTAAAATTAATGTAAAAAAAATACAAAAAAACCAAACAAACCAGTTTGTTTAAACAATTATGGATGAAAAATATTTGCTAACCTCCATTCTAAAAATGATAAAGTTTAATAGGCCTTTAAGCCACAATGTCTTTTTAATCTAGTATTTCAAAATTTTAATTTCTAAATATATCTACACCATGATGATTAGGTTGGTACATGTACATATTAAATCATTATTTTTTTTTTTATAGATGTGGTTTCATAACTACAACGGTGCGTGCATACAAATTCAATAACGCGCGCTAGAAAATTAATGATTCAATGCTTATATTTATGTTTTTAACATTTATACTCTTTCCGCAAATATGATTTATTTTAAAAATGATGGGCCTTATTCAACGAGTAATGCGCAACATTAACGGAAGAACCGTTGGAACATCCGAATTATGCTGACAAAAATAGTGCACAGCGTTTTAAATTCTAATAACACAATTTTATTTTCATGAATTTAAAATTTATTTTACATCAATGAAATATTAATTAGCGTAAGTATAATATCAGGTCGTGATCCGGTTTGAGGTCGCGAGGAGAATCAGTCACGTTCTTCGAGAAATACAGAAGGAATACTGAATGTATTCATACGCACCATATTTGGTGATTGGGTCTGCTGTGTTATGCGTAAATATCACTCAAATCAATCAATGCAATTTAATAGGGGGAAAGAAAGTAAATGTAAATATATTATATTGATAAATCATTAATATTATAAAACTTAAATACCATTAACAAAACAAAAACACAACAAATAAAACAAAAACAAAACAAACCTTCACGCGGCTGTTTGTTTTCGATTGAATATCAAATCCCTTGACAATATGTTGTAATTTTCAATTTTTGTGACGAGTTTGTAGCTATTGAATTTTAGGAAAAGAGTAGTGTCCGTTTCATTTTATTACTGCATCAAACACACAAAATGGATAATATATTTCTACATTTATCGATTTAAGTGGCATTGTCTTGAAAACGCTCAACTCTATTCCAGAGAGATCCAGACTTAGAAAGTCTACAGCTTGTAAAATCTAAAGCAAGTAGTATTGAATGTAGCGGAAAACACTCTATATACCATGAAATGTAGTTCATGTATGGAATCCTTATTGCTTGTATCTTCAACAGACAGAAATAACTTTTTTGTAACAGTGTGTAAGGTAAATCTTTGATATACCATTAAAAAAAAGAAAAAAACCCATTTTCACTTTCTTTTTGTCCATTTTATTATTTTTTTTTTTTGTACATGTTATTTCCATATTGAACTTCATGTATAGTACAGGTATCCAATTTTTTTTACATTTTGTACAAATTGTAAAACACTTGTCAGCACTTTCCAATGGAATGCAACGTTTACAATGTAAATCCTTGAATTTTATGAAATATTAGGATAGTTTCTGGCTACCTGCATGATTTCTCTGAGTCTGGATAAAACTTTGCATAAAACACCCTTCTTACGACTGGAAACTTTAATTCCTCTCAAAAATGGGGTTCAGCAAGCTACGTGATAATGAGAGAAAACATTGAGCATCTGACACCCAAGAGTGGTCTTCAGTTCCCGAATAGCATGGAATGGACTGTGTTGTAATTGTCTGTGCTCATACTGTGCTGGAGTTGCTGGAAACACTTGTGTGCGAGGTCAATTAATGCTTTCCTGCCACTTAACATCATTTCACCATAAAGGTACACCCCCATGCCCTAGAATGATGAAATAAATATACTATACGTCATAGAGGATTTTTAATTTATAATACCAATAACCATCAGTCTGGACAGTTACAATGTGATTAAAACGTTGTATGTTTCATATTTTATTTCAAAACATTTTTTCTTCATGACCTTAATATAATTTTGTACCTGGTGGTCTAGGAGAAAACTCTGAATGTCTTTATGGAACCTATTTCCTTGTTTGCATTTTATTACAAGTTCACACCACCTATGTTTGATCTAAAAAATAAAAAAAATAGAATCACAGTATTAGGAGTAAATATTGAAAGATTGCATACTACTGGTAGTCTGATTGCACCCTCTCCAACACACTTCTTTCCTCTCATATAGAATATGCATACTGTATACAGGGAAATATTTGCTCCCGTTTTATTTTCGCCCCTTTCACCCTCGTTGTCAGAGGGTGAATTTAAGACTGGGCAAATTCTTTGTTGCAAATAATATCTCTGTTAACTGCGTCTGGGCGAATTCAAGACGGAGCGAAATTGTTTGCAAGTGTAAAAGGGCAAAAATTACACGGGGCGAAAATGACCCTGTATACAGTATTAGAAATAAATTTTTCCCAGACTGGCAGCTTGGGCTTAAAAAAATAAATGTTCTAGTTCTCATGCACCACTGCAACAGGTCAAATGCTGGTACAATGATTACATTTTTTTTGCCATGTAGAAAAGGGGAATAACTTACTTTCCAGTTAAAATACGAAAATTGAGTTATTCCCCTTTGCAAAATAAGTACATCTGCCTTCCTCATTATACTTTGAGCATTTTTGGCCTGAGAAACATTACATTAATTTCTCATTGGTATATACTTAATATGTATAAGAACACTGATTTAATAGATCAACATGTGATTAGAAGCTATTTAATAAGTGTTCCATACCTCTGCATTACAGCTATCTATGTTGTATTTGTTCTTCAGACAAGACAAGGCAATCAGTGGTAACTCTTTTACATCCAACAGTAGTTCCAAAAATAGTAATAGTTCATCTGGGTTAAACTGGAACATTTAAAAAAAAATCAATTTTCTGCAAGATCACCTGATATTTGACCAAGATTTACATTATTGGGTTGGTTTGTCCTTTTTTTAAAGCATAAATTTTATCAGAAATAAGTACATGTATTTCACTTTAGTAACATGAAAATTAAGATAGAGCTAATTTTGTTTGCATATTTCTGTTAATTAATTTCTTGAAAATGACATCAT
Organism: Magallana ariakensis; assembly: GCA_020458035.1. Lineage (NCBI taxonomy): Eukaryota > Metazoa > Mollusca > Bivalvia > Ostreida > Ostreidae > Magallana > Magallana ariakensis. The sequence goes on from CM035817.1 coordinate 32,842,869, forward strand.
AAAAACTCACATCTTTCAAAGTATCTTGGGCAAACTTTGTTGTTTTTCTTTTACAGCTTCTGCAAAATTCTTTGACCTAAGACAGAGAAAAGACATTGATAACAAAAGCAATAAATTTTTTAAAAATATGTATCACCTACAAAAAGATATTTTACATGGAATTAAAACTTTAAAGATTTTTTTTTTTTTTTTTTTTTTTTTTTATACAAAAGCTTACCTGTCTTTTGAACGTAGACATTATACCACCCTCTGTCTCCACCATTTGTAAAAGAGGCTTTGAAAAAAAATTGGAAAATCATTTTCTAAAACACTTTTTCCTTGTCTGTGAATATTTCCTTTTTAGTCAACTTTCATTAATATCTACATGTATATTTTAAAAGAAAACTGATTAATTCTAAGTCTATCTCACTGAGGGTATTCCTGAGCACTCTAACCAAACTGAGGATAACTCTGATGCTGTAACTTCTGCTGCTCTAAAACAAGACATTTATAAAACAATCATTTACCTTTATTACACAACACACAAAACAAAACCTCAATTAATAAGAAGGGCATTTCATTCAGCAGCTTGCGAGAGTGTGAAATTCTTACGAAATTTCTTCACATTCCTGGATGAAAAATTGCAGCACTTCCTACAAACAAAATATTTCATTATCATTCATTTTATGTAAAGAAAATCTGGTACATGTAATAATTTATTGAAAAAAAACAATCAAAACCTACCTGAGATGAAACAAGTTTTCCGTGATACTTTTGCACATACTTCCTGAGACATGTAAGAAACTTCAAAGATCCTGCCATTTTTTCTAGGTATCTTAGTAGGAAATATCCCTAAAATGGATTATATACATGTACAAAGAAACATTCTACTTACATCTCTCTCTTTGGATGTGTATATAAGACTCAGATTAGATAGGTTACTAAAGTATCTTACTTTGAGATAATGAACCTGTAAATACTTCTTCTCTGGGTTCATTCCATTCTTCACAAAAGTTTTGTTGCTGCTCAATTCACAGCAATCAGGTCTATAAAAATGAAGTGATACCTGGTAATCTATTTAATAAAATATACGGGTTCATAAACCCAACCTTCTCTCTCTCTCTCTCTCTCTCTCTCTCTCTCTCGCTTTTCAAGTTTAAAAAAAAAACAAAATACTAAATACTCAGCTACCAATAAGACTTTTACATACTTCAGAGTCTGTAGGCTTTCCTCTGTATTCTGCTGTTCAGCAGTCAGAGTTCTTAACTTCACAAAATCTCTCAGGTATCGAACATCACACTCCTCCTCTTCCGAGATCATTCCAACTGTCTGTAAAAAACAAAAGAAGTGATGTGCAACTGCACCACATTTTATCTTGAGATAACTTGGCTATTTTTTTTACATCACAGTCAGCATGCATTCTCAAAACCACAGATTTACGAAAATAAAAACAGAAATTATATATTTTATTTCAGTCTGTATGGTTTGTTGTATACATGTATGTTTCATAAAAATATTGATAAAGTTGTAGGGGGCTTTCAGTTAGAAACAAACTAGACAGGTGCAAAATTCCTTGTATTAAGGCAATGTGTGACTTCCATTTAAAAACATGAAACATTACATTATTTTTGTTTCTGTAATTTATGTGGGCATATATATACATCAACTTTTGTGATTAAATGAAAATAACAGTTTCAAGCATACTTAAATACATCGCAAATTATCTTATTATGGAAACACAATTTGTTAATAATATTAGAAACTGCAGTTCAAAGATCATTTAATTACGTTGTTCAACCCAACAAAATTGGTATTCAACAAATATTGATGAAAGCACAGAGCTTGATTTTTTTTTACTTTAAGGACTCTGGTGTGTATGATGTCCTCTAGATAGGTACAAAAGCCCTCAGTCAGCCATTCCTCCGTCCAGTCTAACGGACCAATCACAATGCCGAACCATGTGTGACACACCTCGTGTGCCAGCCGGTAAAACATGGACAAATCTGAATGAAGGAGGGATTGGGAGAGGTACAAAACACTTGGGCTGAAAAAAAATCACCAAGAAATATTTACGAAAATCATATTTTCAAATAAATTGCATATGGTATGAAGATCTGAAAAAAAATCTACTGCATCATAGAAAAAATAAACCAAAAGACACATCATATAAGGTTGCAAGGGAATAAAATGAAGACTTCCTTATTTGGTGTTACTTAAGTATTAGTATACAGAATGGAAAAGGATTTGAACTTTGCCTAGCCATTCCTAGACTGTCAAACGATGAAGGAACCACTAGAATATCCTGTCTTTTCATGGGATGTGGTCCCAGCACGGTTGTGACTTCCTTCAGACACAAAGGGATGTATCGATGAATGTCATTTATTTTGGTCATCAATGTCTCAGGACCAAAGACACGGTAGGGGATACTCTCATTGGAAGACCTACCATAAATCAAAATGGAATTTTGTCTTTAAAATGACATATCATATGTACCAAATAATTCTGTTATGCTAGTCATTACACGAATGATTGTACAGTAAAACACGGTTATAACGAACACGCTTATAATGAATTGACGCTTACAGCGAAGTGATGTCATTCCCCGTGACTTTATTACATGTTGTAAACTTGACGGATATAACAAATTACGCTTATATCGAAGTAAAATTGCCAGTCCCTGGGACTTCGTTATAAGCGTGTTTTACTGTCTCCTTTCATGATGCAGTTAAAACGATGACTGACTGATTTTGGAATTTGGGCTTTTTGCACTCCTTCCAAGATCCAACAGCAAGAGAAAGTGTAGAACTAGGCATCGGGAAGGTTGTCCAAAAGTAAAAACATTCCATGCCTACCAAGAGAAAATTAAATAAGTGAGTGACATTCAAAAAATTTACGTTTGTACTTACAATGGTTGGATATCCATATACTAGTAATTACTAGTAATTAAGTTTTTGGCATGTAATGTACCAGTATCTTTTAAAACAAATCAATATCCACTCAGTTTTGATGTGATACTCCTTCCTAACCTACTCTCTAGAAGAATATCCCCAAAAAAGGGAAAGCAATAAAAACAACAAAAACAAAAACAACAAAAATTTTCTTGGCAATAAAGAAGGACTGATGGTATCTTTATTTTCTTTCAATTTCCCCGATGTGAAAGACTACTCACCATCACCGCATCGTCTACAATGTGGCTCTTGGTCTCCACTCATAATGACAGTGAGTCCCTGTTGTACTGTTATGTAGGCCTGCCAAGTAGCCAGGGCTTCTGGAACATCCTGACTCGGAAACAGCGAGCGATTGTTGACCCAGTGTCCATGTGTGTACACACAATCACTGCAACCATAAAATAGAGTTCTGCATCATAAACAAGAGGCCCATGGGCCACATCGCTCACCTGAGGAACAATAGGTATGATAAAATCAGCTTAATGGAGTCATAATAAAAACTATCTGGACAATGTAGTATAATACATGTAGATCCTGTATAAATAAAAATCAATTTTTACCACTGGTTTTTGAGAAGAAGATTTTTAAAGATTTACTCAATATATTCCTAAGTAAAAGGTCGACCCCCCATTTTGGCCCCACCCTACCCCAGGGGGTCATGATTTTCACAACTTTGAATCTACACTACCTGAGGATGCTTCCACATAAGTTTCAACTTTTCTGGCCAAATGGTTTTTTAGAAGAAGATTTTTAAAGATTTACTCTATATATTTCTATGTAAAAAGTCGACCCCCCCCCATTTTGGCCCCACCCTACCCCAGGGGGTCATGATTTTCACAACTTTGAATCTACACTACCTGAGTATGCTTCCACATAAGTTTCAACTTTTCTGGCCAAATGATTCTTGAGAAGAAGATTTTTAAAGATTTACTCTATATATTCCTATGTAAAAAGTCGACCCCCCATTGTGGCCCCATCCTACCCCCGGGGGTCATGATTTTCACAACTTTGAATCTACACTACCTGAGGATGCTTCAACATAAGTTTCAGCTTTCCTGGTCAAATGGTTTTTTAGAAGAAGATTTTTAAAAATTTACTCTATATATTCCTATGTAAAAAGTTGACCCCCATTGTGGCCCCACCCTACCCCCGGGGGTCATGATTTTCACAACTTTGAATCAACACTACCTGAGGATGCTTCCACATAAGTTTCAGCTTTCCTGGCCTAACGCTTTTTGAGAAGAAGATTTTTAAAGATTTACTCAATATATTCCTATGTAAAAAGTCGACCCCCCCCATTTTGGCCCCACCCTACCCCAGGGGGTCATGATTTTCACAACTTTGAATCTACACTACCTGAGGATTCTTCCACATAAGTTTCAGCTTTCCTGGCCAAATGGTTTTTGAGAAGATTTTTAAAGATTAACTCTATATATTCCTATGTAAAAAGTCGACCCCCCATTGTGGCCCCATCCTACCCCCGGGGGTCATGATTTTCACAACTTTGAATCTACACTACCTGAAAATGCTTCAACATAAGTTTCAGCTTTCCTGGCCAAATGGTTTTTTAGAAGAAGATTTTTAAAGATTTACTCTATATATTCCTAAGTAAAAAGTCGACCCCCCATTGTGGCCCCATCCTACCCCCGGGGGTCATGATTTTCACAACTTTGAATCTACACTACCTGAGGATGCTTCCACATAAGTTTCAGCTTTCCTGGCCAAATGATTCTTGAGAAGAAGATTTTTAAAGATTTACTCTATATATTCCTATGTAAAAAGTTGACCCCCCATTTTGGCCCAACCCTACCCCCGGGGGTCATGATTTTCACAACTTTGAATCTACACTACCTGAGGATGCTTCCACATAAGTTTCAGCTTTCCTGGCCAAATGATTCTTGAGAAGAAGATTTTTAAAGATTTACTCTATATATTTCTATGTAAAAAGTTGACCCCCCCATTTTGGCCCCACCCTACCCCCGGGGGTCATGATTTTCACAACTTTGAATCTACACTTCCTGAGTATGCTTCCACATAAGTTTCAGCTTTCCTGGTCTAATGCTTTTTGAGAAGAAGATTTTTAAAGATTAACTCTATATATTCCTATGTAAAAAGTCGACCCACCATTGTGGCCCCATCCTACCCCCGGGGGTCATGATTTTCACAACTTTGAATCTACACTACCTGAGGATGCTTCCACATAAGTTTCAGCTTTCCTGACCAAATGGTTCTTGAGAAGAAGATTTTTGAAAATTTCTTGAAAATTTTCATTAATTCCTAATTATCTCCCCTTGTAAGAGGGCTTGGTCCTTAATTTTCACAACTTTGAATCCCCTTGGGCTAAGGATGCTATGTGCCAAGTTTGGTTGAAATTGGCCCAGTGGTTCTTGAGAAGATGTTGAAAATGTGAAAAGTTTACAGACAGACGGACAGACGGACGACAGACAAAATGTGATCAGAATAGCTCACTTGAGCTTACAGCTCAGGTGAGCTAAAAAGGGCAAAATACTAATTTTTAAAACATATATTTTCCCCTGTAATATATTTGACCTTGAAATATGGTAAATGGCCTTTAAATTTATCAGTCATATAGCTTTGACCTTCACTTTTTATGCCACAAAAAATGAAGACTAGTATAGTTTGCATAGTTCAAAAGTTAGGAAATATTTCTAATTTTGCATATTTTAGACAGAATGATATAACTTAAAAAGACAGACCAAGATCAATATACCTGCAATCCTTTGGGCAGAGCAGATACTCTATATACTTGAAAATGTATGATATAAAGGATTTGAAAATGATATTGATCTTCATCAATTTGTGCATCCCTGAATTTTTGAAAGTAAAGAAACTAAATAAATATAAAGTTACAGCATGCTTACTATATTCAAGAACAGAAACAGTACTGACTTGCCATCCTGATCCTTGGTCCATTTCAGAGACAGACCATCTGCGGTTGTTTTGTACGATATTTTGATTGCTCTGAGATTGTCCTCAGAATCTTTCTGACAGGGAACCTTAATTTTTAAACACTGATCTCCCAAATCATACTGAAGCGAGTTCTCTGAGGTCTGTCCCTTGTCTGTTGACCAGTGGGGCAAGCTTAGTGTTTCTGCATCAATGCTTCTAGTTATCTCTGTCTCTGATACACTTTGTATTTCCAGTTCATGACAGTCCAATATCAGTATTAAATCTTTATTATTACTTTCCTCACAGTCAGACCTCTGAAGGCTTGCATCATATGATATGTTTGTTTCATCTTTTAAAGAAGCTGATTGCTTTAAATGTTTGTTCATTCGGAGTACAGCTGCTGAATGTTCTGTGTCATTAAGTTTTCTTTTTATACTTGTTTTACCTACATCACTAATCACTCTACATTTCTCATTTAAACTGTTAATGTTACTGTTTACTGGTTCAGTTTCATTTGATAGTTCTGCAACAAAACTTTTACTTTTGAGTTCTTTTTTCTCCTCCAGCAGAGTGTTCTCAGTGTTATCTGCACTTTTTGGTACTGTATTTTTAAAGATACCAGAGTTGATATCAAGTGGATCTGGAAGTGGGTCTCTCTTCATTCGTCGAGTGAAAAAAACAGTTGTACTTCCTTGAAAAAAATTGTTACATAGATCACATTTGAGATTTATCAAGTAGTGATGAATCTGTATATCCGAGATGTTAGATGACAGTGGCAGATCAAATTCTCCTCTTTTCTGGGCACCATCGTCCATCTTTAGTCATTTACAACTAAGATTGACTAATTCTTCAATTGTATAAAATGATTGTGACCACCCATGTTCGTACTACATCGATTTTTGAACAGAAATTTAGAATAGAAAAAGCAATACTTGTTCATTTCGTGCAGAATCTTTCTGACATGTCTTTTCTTGCCCTGATAAGAGTCGAAATAAGAGTAAATTAAGATATTGTCATACAATATCGCACTATTATTCCTGAAGGAAACATAGAAAATGGCTAGTTCGTGTAGAATCTAGTTATCTATAAAAAGGTATATTCTATGTGACTGGAAAGGCAATGTAGCATACTGATTTACAGTTTGTTGTGTTAGATTGTATACCGGAAATTACGAACCCTTCAGAAAAGATAAAACCAACTCCGAATCGTCAATCGGCAAAGAGTCGGGTTGAACACAACTATGTTCAACAACATGACAAACATGTAGTGTTAAGAAGGTAGAAAGACTTATCGATGTATTAAAATGATGTCAACTTCTAATGATGGAATATGGGAAGGTAAAGAAAATGTAAATCTCTTGATTATATTGTGAGAAATTGAAAAACTCCCATTTCAAGGTAGAGAAAATTCGGTCCAAAACATACTTTAAAACAATTACCGTACAATGGCATACTTTGAAAGACGGGATAGTATAAAATAGCAATAGATATAAGCTAATTGTCTGTCTGTCCTTTTTTATAATAACACATCCTACTGAAAGAATCACGTGATTTTGAAATCTGTGTTAAAGGGGAAATTGACAACTTGTTCATGCAATAAGACTCTTTCAAAGGGGGTACAGACGTCTCGGCCCAACGACACCTCGGCCCAGGGCGGTTGACACCTCGGCCCAGACGGGTCGGCCCAAATCTATTGACACCTCGGCCCATGTAAAAGACACCTCGGCCCAATGAAAATTTCGGTTAAAAATGTATAAATTTAAAAAACCATTGGCAGATAATTACTGTATCTATTCATTTATGTGGTTATAATAATGCAGCGCCATCAATTTTCATTTCGTATGAACATTCTTTAATTTCGTGCTACTTAAAAAGTACTAAATCTACGGTTAACGTTACACAGTAGCTGACGTGCTGAGCTGACCACATGTGCGTAACTACGGTAAGTGTCTTAAATTGATTCAATTTAGCTAAATATTTCTGATCAAAGTAATATAAGAATAATATATAGTTCATTAAGATATATTTTTCAAATATTATATTGGAAAACTGGGTTGTTCAATATCCACCAAGGTATATGTCCCTTATATCAACAATGATTCTTAAATCATTTGATAGACAGTCAAACCTATGTTCTTGTAATCATTAAGACCGTATTAATTCAGCAAAAAAAAAAAAGGAAAAGAAATGGGATTACTTTTTTTATTGATCATAATAAATATTGAAAAATAAATAGAAAACAAAAACATATACAAAGAAACATCGTCTATGTTCCATTGAACATTTACTGTCACCCACCACAACACTGTACATTTGACGGCATAATGTCATCAGATTTCACGGCACCGAAACCACACTAGAAGTCCGCCAACATCCGTGAAATCTTCTTGAGGGCCTTCCGTGCGGACACCTCCCCCAGTCCTAGGCGCTCCCACACCACCCCTGACACGCGTTTGAGACTCCAAAGGAGACTGCCGCATCCTCTTGTTTGTTTTACTATTAGCACTTAAATGTCGTCATTTTCATAATTTTAATTTCTTGTTTGCTTAACAATTAGCAATTAATGGCCTCGTTTCTGCTAATAATTCAATTTTTTAAACAAGTATTTGATATGTAATATTTTAATAATTCCAACATATTTAATTACAAAACTATATTTAAAAATTATATGTGTGTGTGTAACAAAATAAAATAAAAACATGAAAATCATTTTAATTTTATTTCAATTTTGCTTAAGCCGAGATGTCTTTTACGTGAGCCGAGGTGTCTCAAATTTTGGGCCGACCCGTCTTGGCCGAGATGTCCTGGGGCCGAGGTGAAGTAGGGCCGAGGTGTCGTTGGGCCGACATGTCTGTATTTCTTTCAAAGGTACACTTGTATATAACAAAAGACTTGACCTATAGGGCCGGTATTGGTTTCTGTCTTTACAAAAAGCATATCGATTCCCGTTTCACATCTTGATTTTAGGCCATATTGATACACAGTAAACTTTTAGTTTAAACTGTTTTAGTTTCACAATGTATAGTGATTGAAAAAAAAAGTTTCACAAAAAAATATAGATTTTTCTTTCACTTTTTTAGGGACTTGGGAATATTGCCTTGGTTACTGGGAAGGTATCCAAGAGACGCTGAGTGACCTTGACATAGACTACTGGCGCTGGGTGCTTTGGGTCGTATATCCCATTATTCTTTCATTCCTACTTCCAATCTTTATTCTGTTGTTTCTGTACTGTTCGGCATTCTTTCTCCATTTATACAACTACCGACACAACTTCAGAGAGGCTTACAATCATGATGTATGGGATGGTGCAAGGACAGCCATAGCTGCTGCCTGGGATGCCCAGGGAAGAATTTGGCATGGTAAAGATTTCAATTGAAAATGCATTTTCAGGCTATCTTTCTGACTTTGTTGATTATAGTTTTTTATTGGTATCAGATGAACTACATGTGTTTAAGTAGGCTACTGTAAACGTACTACATTTGGCTGTGTATTCTATTTAGCGCTTTTTGGCGGAATGCGGGTTACGCTTAATCAAGGACATCGCTAAATGCCATGCATATATGTTTAAGAATAGTCACTTTCAGGAATACGCTAATTCAAATCCACGCCAACTTGTTTAAAAACTTATTTCCGCCAAATATTGTACATGCCAAATATAATACGTTTACAGTATTTATATTTCTGATTTCAAGAATACAATGTATGTATATGTTTCACATATATAGTATGTATTTTGAACTTCATTGTCAGAAAACCCATTGCCAGTCTTCGAAACCCTTACTGACTGGGCCAACATGCAACTTGCTGAATTTTCCTCATTTTCATGAATGTATCATGTCCTTATTCCATTGGCTCCTTCACACTTTTATGGAGGAAATCTCTTTAATACATGTATTGATATCTTTAATGCTTATTCATTGATCTGTAAACAACTGCATGTTTTCAGAACCTGACCTTTCTCGTTGGTAGATTGAGAATACCTGTTATGTATACAGTCAAACTTTGTTATCTCGAACTAAATAAATTAATTAAAAACTTTGAGATATCCGAGTATTTGGGATATCGAGGGTAAAATACTTTAAAAATAAGTGGTTGGGACTTACAAATCACTTCGACATATCCAATGTATTCGAGATATCAGTGTTCGAGATATCAAAGTTCAACTGTATTCATGACATTAAAGGTAGAATAGTATAATAATGAGTTGGCCCATGGTCAGTAAGCATATATGCAAGACTGGTTGTAGGTTTAAAATGTTTAGACTAGTGTCTTAGAATGCCGAAAAACATTTGATATGACTTTTAATTAACAATGACATTGTTTAAAATTCTTTTGACATTTTGTAGAAATTCACACTTGAAAAAATCATAATTATATAAGAATTTTATGTTTGATTATAGAAATTAAATTAACATGCTATTTCTGGTCACAACTGTTTTTTTCTGAAATATATATTTTTATAATATGATAGGTTTTGAGATAGATGGTTTGGACAAGATCCCTGACAAAGGTGCAGCATTGATTGTGTACTACCATGGAACTCTACCCATTGACTTCTATTACCTTGCTGCCAGGTGTCTACTGGAAAAGAAGAGACATATAAGAGCAGTAGGGGACAACTTCCTTTTCCATATACCAGGTCAATGCCTGTTTTCAAAATTTATTATCTTACAAATATACAAAGGTAGTATATATATACCGTATGTAATTTTGTTTTTTTTAAATCATACGTTGACAGGGTTAAGGAGGTTTTTGGAGGTCTTCAGAGTCACCCCTGGTACGATACAAAGCTGTGTTAATGTCTTGAATGATGGACACTTGCTGGCCATTGCTCCAGGTATGCTTGTTTAATTTCATTAGTCCCCTACAGGTGAAACTGGAGGGGACTATAGATATGATAGTTTTTATTGCTATCTGTCGGTCATTTTGTCCCAACTTTGTTTTCCAAACTTTTTTTTTGTTATGGTTTAGTGAATCGATTTGAAACTTGCAGTTTCAAAGTTTTATCAAGATTGATCAACAGATGATGAAGAAATTAATTTTAAACAACTCATTATTTTACTAATGGGATTTGTCCTTTAAAAAGAATTTTCCACAGAATTTTCTTGAAACCTATTTAGCACATAAAAAATAATCAGGGTGCCGGAAAGAGACATGTATTGCTTATGCAATACTCTCAGAATGTTTGTTTTTTTAATTATGAAAATAACTTTATAAGCCTTCATTACAGAAAAAATATATCCTTTTTATAGGCAGCATATTTGAGAATTATGAGATTATCATTATTAATGTGACTTAAGTTCTGCTTGGTTTTCTGTACACAGTACATGTGCGTTACAGGTGGGGTGAGAGAGGCGTTGTTTGGTGATGAGAACTATCCCATAATGTGGGGAAAACGCCAGGGATTTGCCAAAGCTGCCATACAAGCAAATGTGGTAAGACTTGTATGTGAAGGGTTCATTGATCAAATTATTTTAAGTTTTGTTTTGATAAGGGATTAGAGAATGTGTGTTACCAGAAGAGGGCCAATCCCGTCAATCAAATATCCACAACCTTTGACATGTAATGTTTGTCTTCATTTTGCAGCCAATAATTCCAGTGTTCACACAGAATGTTAGAGAAGCCTTTAGAACCCCCAAGGTTACCAGAGGTGAATTATTCTGCCTTTAAATTGCAAATACTAGTAGGACTGATGTGCCTTTTATGATTTTATGTACAATGTTAAATATGTTGAACTTAAGCAGTCAGATGTCTGCCATAAATACATTATTGTCCCTACAGTTAATTTACTTTACAAACTAATCAATAGTGTTCATTTTGATTAAAGAACTTTTAAAACCTTGGTAAAAATTTGGCTAAGCTTGATATTTGGACTGAAACATTTGCCAATGGAAGGTGTCAGTCCTAATATCAAGCCAGCAAATGCATTAGTCCAAATATCAAGCCAAGTTTATACCGGTGTAAATCTCTACCAAAATTAAAATTTTAATGATGTTTGATGTATCAGGATTTACAATTTTTCTTGAAGCTTGTCTTCGAAGGTTGTATGAAAAGACTCGCCTTCCTCTTGTTCCAATCTATGGATTTTTTCCTGTCAAATTCAAGTAAGAACTATTACCTGTATTATTTTTTGTTGTTTAGAGAGTTAGTAAAATATGGAGGGGGTAGTGGGCATTCTAGCTCATTTTACCCGTGTTTTTGAAATTAAATCTGGGCATAGATTTGATGATGATGATGATCATCATCATCATTGATGATATACCGGTATTCTTCTATTTCTTCTAGGATGTTTATAGGGGATCCCATTTATCCAAAAAAGGACCAATCTTCGGAATCACTTTCTAATGAGGTACATGCAAGCTTGCACAAATGATTCTTAGTCTTCAGTTTAACAACAAATCTTGATAGAAACCTGTTGATTACTTATATTACTTCTTATCTGTATTGAATCTTTAAAAATGTTGCATCATGTTGTTTATAACAAAGCTCTGTCTCTTTCATAGTAAATTTTCAATGGATCTTGCTCATAATTTTACATGAACATACATATATGTGTATCTTTGCTAGGTGATGAATTCGATAGGAACCTTGATATATCAGCATCAGAGACTTCCAGGAAATATTCTCTGCGCCCTGATTGACAGACTTGTGTGAGACAGGCAGACACGCCCATTACCCAGTGCAGGCTTTCATCAGGAACCTAAACATGTATACTAACAGATAGACCGGTAGGTCCCTGCTTTCAGGGACCTAAACATGTATACTATTAGATATAGGTCCCTGCTTTAATCAATTTCTCAGGTGTAGTGTGTAGAAATCACAACTGTTCTTCGGATAAGTATTTTTAAATAGAAAATCTAGCATACTACTGTAAAAGTGGTTATTTTCGCTGGTGGTTAAGTATGCGTTTTCTAAGGTCAAACAATACACGTGAATGTTAAATATGCAGATGCATAATTTACCACTCTAAAGTATTCTTTATTTTATCCTACGTGTGGGGGAATTTTACGCAGTTTAAAGCTTACAGCGTAATTAGTACACAAGTTTGTCTGGACGAATTTAAGACGGAGCAAAACAGTTTGCAAGCGTAGAAGGGTGAAAATAACGCGGGGCGAAAATAACCCTGTATACAGTAATTGTGGAAATGAATATTTGATAAAAACTTTTGTGATATTAACTATGATTTAGATGCAATCTAATTAAAATTAGACATGTAAAACCACCCCTCTACAATACGCTACACAAGATCCAACAACATACCATACGGGGACATCTCAGAGCGACCTTTTAAGTATGAATAAACATTAACATGTTAACCAATCAGATTTAAGCTTTAATAAACAAGTCTTAGAATAGTTTGATAGCCTTATCTCTCACAACTCTAATGCTCCGTTGTCTATTTTATGCCAAATTAAGTTTTTCCGTCAACATTGTGTATAAAATCCATCCGATTTGCTATTCTTTCTTGAAAAATGCAAATAACAATTACACAAACTCAGAAACGACACATGCACTTCGCCATAACTTTGTTCACTCTACGGGCACCTTGGGAATTATGATTCATCCGTGATAAAGAAACACATGTCCAAACTACCAGCCAAGATTTTGACAGCAGTGATTTCACTGGCTATTTCAAAGGTCGCTCTGAGATGACCCTGTATGGGATGTTGTTAGATCATGAACAGCATATCATAGAGGAGCAGTTTTACAAGTTTAATTTTAAAAAGATTGGATTTAGGTGTAAACAGAATAGTCATAAGAACAGTTTACTTTGTAAATAGTTGCTACAGTAAGAACAATTAAGCATTTGATATTATTTTTTTTAGTTACCATAAATTGATACCACCACTTGTATACAAAATGAGTAAACGATTTTGAACAGGATTTAGATTTATGTATACATAACATAGAATTGTGATGTAGTACAGTATCTGTTACATGTTTTACATTCGTAAATTAGAATATACATCAGACTCTCATATTAAGAGGTTAATATTTAATTATTTAAAGATTTTTTTTTTTTTTATTGATACCAGTATATGTATGTAGAGTAGTCTTTGTTATCATTTGTATTTTCATTTGTATGTCGTTATACATGTACTAAATTTTTGATAATATGCAAGTTGTTATGTGATATTGATGAAAATCATGTAGAATTTAGAGTGAGAATGAATGTTAGGAATGAAAATGTTTCTCTGTAATAATAATTTATGATATTTATATAATGTAGGAATGCACAGAAAGTCAGTGTTTTGCAAATTCCATTTATTTTTATTTATTTCTTTTCTATTTATTTATGTATAGAACTTGAAATATATAAGACTGTGTGCAATAGGATAACAGATGGGATATTGTTTAAAATTCATTGACAAATGTAAAATCTGTGCAATTTTTTTGTTTGTTCTAAATGTAAAAGTGCTAAAGTACAAAAGTGAGCATTTGTTATAAGTTACTGAATGTTATAATTCTTTTGAATTTCTGTCTAGAACTAGGACTGTGATTCTGTCCTCAAATGGGCTAATAGGCTTGAATAACATATATATGTACACATATTATTTCCCACTGATCTCTATTCATGTGCACACATCAAACATGTGGCAGTGTATTTTCAACATTAAAATATGTGTGTTCAGTATATGCAATCCTTTGATATCAATTTTATTTGCATATGTTACATTTTCAAAGTTAGTTTATTTATTATTAATGTTCTTGAGAATATTAAAGTTGATATACTCATTTAAAACTGTCTACAGTCTTTAAAATGTGGAATATTATTTCATTTTTTTTCCATGCAATTTTTGTTGCAATGAACATCCAATATTTGTTTCTTGTCGATGTTATTATTAAAGTTTTGACTTAAGAGTCTGAGTTTGAAATTGTAATCTTTTAATTAAAAGAATTTTATGGAAATACCAAATATATTATATAAGGACACCACAAATTATTACGTATTTAAGGTTTGTTAACAACCCAACATATTTCTGTGGACTGTCACTAACAAACCTAATAAGTTTTTTGTTTTCTCATGGACTCAAACTTCATGTATATAAACAAATTAAAGATGAAAAAAGACGTTGCGGCCGCCATATTACAGTTTATTATTTGCTACTAGCCGACTACAGAATTATCGACGGCAACGCACAAGCCTTGAAGGCGTTTTATTTTATGACGTTGCATCATTTTAGTCCAAGGAAAAATAATGATCTTTACATGTTGATTTACACAACCATACTAAATTGAACTTGGATATGCCTTCATATGAAATTAGAAAATGTAACATTCATCAACTCATTTTGATGTTTCCCCCTATATTTAGGTCTCTGTGGCTCTTCCGTGTCTTTCGCTGTAATCAGAGTAATTGACTATCTCTAGTCTCTGTATAGTCTGTCCCAAGTTATTGCTTCCACCACTTTTTGATGATTTTTAATAAAAATACACATACCTGTGAAAGAAATGCTGTTGATATATCGATAAAAGGGAAAATATCCAAGATATCTTCTTTGACAAATTATCATTTTTCACTCATAAAATTTCACAGGAACGAAAACAAATTTCTTACGGAGATTTATAATGGGGAAATGTTTACATCTTTTCTCCATTCGGAAGTGTTCGGGACACCTCCCACAATTTTTCAACGCTATCATCCGGGCTTAATAATGGCTGATGCAATGCTAAATCTCCGTAGACTTTCTATTTTGGGATGTGTATTGAAACCTGAAGCGGTAGAGGGGGCGTTTCAAAACAGATAATCTGGACATTTTTCATATTAGTGGATGAACATAGTTTGAGCACAAAGGTATTTATGATTATCGAAATATCAAGCAAAAAGTGGTGGAAGCAAAAACTCGGGACAGAGTATAGCCAACTATTGCAATAAGGGAACAGGTCTTTGTGGTATTAACACACCAGGTTCCACGTACATGTACCACTGTTTTCTAAACACCCCCCCCCCGTTACATAATACCTATTAAGCAAATCTCTGGTCGATATTGAGTGTCATATTAAATTTCGTGTGTTCGGTGAGTTTGTTGTGAGTGGAGTTGGGATATTCTCTGATTACCTTGTTGATAAGTTACACCAAGGCCGTCTGACATCACTATCTCCCTCCTACCGTGAGAGTTATCCTTCTGATAACGATCGCGGCAGCTCATCAGTAGCTGACTTCACGCTGTCTCACTTTCTCTTGATGTACTATACATGCAGTGTACTATTAATCAGTACAATGTATGCTTGTTTACACGTGTACGTACCTCTGTAATTTGAAAGAAGTGTGTTCAAGCCTTCGTTTATCGATATATAAAACCACTTATTTACACAAAATGAGGGCAGGTGAAAAATTATCAATATTTCATAATTAAGGTAACGGACAGTGTTAATGGAATGAAGATTCTTTACGTAATTTGCTAAAGTTCTTGATCTAGTAGCTTTCCATTCACGACTGCTTCTAGTGTTGATAGACCGAACCTCTGGGGGCATCTGGAAGCTGCGACGTCACTTCCAGTTAATTCTCCATTCACTAAATACTGTTTGCCGACTTTCTCTTGACACCACGCAATAAGTTCATCTGTTTTAGGAGTTTGTACTTCGGCTATCAGTGCAATACCTTTGATGACCACTAATCCCGCTTCTAAATCCTCTATAAGACATTCGAAATCCGGTACCAGACCGCCGTCTGCTTCTTTCATCACGTGCCGCAAATCGGCGAATTGCTTGATGGTAGTGAGGATAGTGTGCAAATCGGCATTGCTACTATAGTCCCCTTTGAAACGTTCCATGCACCACTGGTACAAATCCTGCACACCCGTCACATCAACTCGGACTTGTTCGGATGTCGTAAATGCCTGTGCTACATCCAGGCATTCTTGGCTGCAAACGCTTAGCATTTCGGTTGTTTCTTTGCTAATTCCATGGTAATATAGTGGTGCCTCTGATACGGATTTTCCGTCCCATTTTTCCCATTGTCCATATATAATAACCGGTCGAAGGAACGTGTTTGGCGATAGTGTGACCTCTAAAAAATGCTTAGAAGGTCGAAACAATGGTTGGCTTCCATGTATCATTTGAAGACACATCAGGGGCGGTCGTCTGCAAATTCCTCGCCCACGAACAATTGAACCGACCAAAACCTTCATGGCACTCAGGGCTTCTACTTGGTAACCAAATTCTATGAGCTTGGATGTCCAAGACGGTTCTTCGAAAGACAGAAACGTGCAAAGATCCGCTTTGCTTCCTAAAATTTTGTAACACAGGTATTCAAAACCTGGTCTTCCCGGTAGACCAATGATGACGGCGTTCCTGTTTACAAACGGTTCTATTGCTTGGAGATATTTCTCGTGGTCCAGAGCTGACGTTGTAAGGATGATTAGGTCGCTGGCATTGATGGCTTCCTTTGGATTGCTGGTCACTAGCCTAGGTTTTGCCTTAACATCTCTCTTATTACCAGACTCCTCGTTGATGGTTAGAACCATACCCCCTTTCTTGTCCACTGTATTTTCCCATTTAGTGGCCTCTTCTTCGTTTAGGTCCAGAATGCGCGTTTCAACTTCAGGGTTCGATGCGGAGAACGCTGCGACGAGATGAGTGTTGTTGTCACCCCCACAGACACAAATCTTTAATGGTCCAGAAGCCATAACTTATTGTACTGAAACAAAGAAGCAAAATATTTTTTAAAAAAGGGGGGGGGGTTCAGGTAAATCTCTCTCTCTCTCTCTCTCTCTCTCTCTCTCTCATAGTACATACATGTATGTCTAGTTCTAAAACTGCTTCCCCGTACTTTGTAAAATAGCTATAAATATCATCCAACCTCTACTAAAGATTCAGTATGGAGAACAATTGTTCTCTATTTATTTATAGTAGTCTTCAATCGACATTCCGCTTTTTATCGTTAACACAGTCCGGTCAGCGACGAGCTCTGATCTACTTCCTGGTATCCCCGTAGCTACACGTACATACCTCGGAGCGAGGAATGTTTGTGCAACCAATTCAGCAGCATCAGCAGGTGTAGGCAATAACATTCAGCTTTCTATTCTCTTTTTTCTAATTCGATTATACGTCAACTGCATTGACGTCAAAAATCATCATCCACAAACCACTATACATAATTACGCCACCACTTCTAGCAGCAGACTGAGAAAACCTTAATGCGATGTCTGCCAATTCATGAAGAATTTTCTCCTAAGAAATCGCAGATCTAATTTTTTTCTTAATTGCGATAGGGTAATATCATGAAAATAATGATATTGCCCTTAATTATGTTGGTAACTGATTTAAAACCTTGCCAAATATCCGTAAATACAACAACAACAAAATAAAAAGTTTGAAAAATGTTATGGGTTTTGCGAACGTTAATTATAAACAAATAAACATGTATATATGAAGCAAATACATTGTTGGTCACTTACCTTCAAGGAAGAGAGTCCGGCGAGGTCGGCACGTGTAGTATGTGGTGTCTATTGCAACAAGGTGCGCGCACATGCAGAAATAAGATCCCCACTGTAGACAGGAAAGATATACTATTCAGTTCCCTGCACGACAGTGCGCGTGCTGTAGATACATTTGTTTCCACTTTTCCCCAACCAAAGGCTCATCCTCCGCGATTGCTTAGAATGCCTCGCTATATTTACCAGGAACCCGTCAATAATAATCAGTGTTGTTCAAGAACGAACAGAAACTACGAGATTACGTTTGGCATGTCATTAAATGTTAAAAAAGTTGTGACAAGAATTGCTTATTGTCGCTTTGTTTTTTCCAAGGCGTCAATATGATAATGATGTTTACTTTTTCCATTTATGTTCTTTTTTCCCAATTAACAAAGTGTTTTCAAACTCCTACAGTACATGTAATAAATTAATTTAATATTTATAAAACGCTGTATACTTGGTCAAAATCTAAAGCTATTCTCTCCCTCTCTGTCTGTCTGTCCGTCTGTCTGTCTGTCTCTCTCTCTCTCTCTCTCTCTCTCTCTCTCTCTCTCTCTCTCTCTCTCTCTCTGTGTCTCTCTCACTTTCTCTCTCTCTCTCTCATTATAAGGAGTAGGTATCTGTTTTAATTAACTACTGGTATTTAATACTTCGTTATAACGACTTGAAGGGACATATACACGATTTAAGCTCAACATTTTCTTTCCTTTTTTAGCTCACCTGAGCTGAAATCTCAAGTGAGCTATTCTGATCACATTTTGTCTGTCGTCCGTCTGTCCGTCTGTCTGTAAACTTTTCACATTTTCAACATCTTCTCAAGAACCACTCGGCCAATTTCAACCAAACTTGGCACATAGCATCCTTAGCCTAAGGGGATTCAAAGTTGTGAAAATTAAGGACCAAGCCATCTTACAAGGGGAGATAATTAGGAATTAATGAAAATTTTCGAGACATTTTCAAAAATCTTCTTCAAAAACCATTTGGCCAGAAAAGCTGAAACTTATGTGGAAGCATCCTCAGGTAGTGTAGATTCAAATTTGTGAAAATCATGACCCCCGGGGGTAGGGTGGGGACAAAATGGGGGGGGGGGTCGACTTTTTACATAGGAATAAATAGAGTAAATCTTTAAAAACATTCTACTCAAAAACCGTTAGGCCAGGAAAGCTGAAACTTATGTGGAAGCATCCTCTGGTAGTGTAGATTCAAAGTTGTGAAAATCATGACCCCCGGGGGTAGGATGGGGCCATAATTGGGGGTCAACTTTTTACATAGGAATATATAGAGTAAATCTTTAAAAATCTTCTTCTCAAAAACCATTTGGCCAGGAAAGCTGAAACTTATGTGGAAGCATCCTCAGGTAGTGTAGATTCAAAGTTGTGAAAATCATGACCCCCGGGGTAGGGTGGGGCCACAATGGGGGGGGGGTCGCATTTTTACATAGGAAATATAGCGTAAATCTTTAAAAATCTTCTCCTCAAAAACCATTTGGCCAGAAAAGCTGAAACTTATGTGGAAGGATCCTCAGGTAGTGTAGATTCAAATTTGTGAAAATCATGACCCCCGGGGGTAGGGTGGGGACAAAATGGGGGGGTCAACTTTTTACATAGGAATATATAGAGTAAATCTTTAAAAATCTTCTTCTCAAAAACCGTTAGGCCAGGAAACCTGAAACTTATGTGGAAGCATCCATCCTCGGGTAGTGTAGATTCAAAGTTGTGAAAATCATGACCCCCGGGGGTAGGATGGGGCCACAATGGGGGTCGACTTTTTACATAGGAATATATAGAGTAAATCTTTAACAATCTTCTTCTAAAAACCCATTTGGCCAGGAAAGCTGAAACTTATGTGGAAGCATCAATCCTCGGGTAGTGTAGATTCAAAGTTGTGAAAATCATGACCCCCGGGGGAAGGGTGGGGCTAAAATGGGGGGGGGGGTCGACTTTTTACATAGGAATATATAGAGTTAATCTTTTAAAATCTTCTTCTCAAGAACCATTTGGCCAGAAAAGCTGAAACTTATGTGGAAGCATCCTCAGGTAGTGTAGATTTAAAGTTGTGAAAATCATGACCCTCGGGGGTAGGGTGGGGCTACAACGGAGGGTCGATTTTTAACATAGGAATATATAGAGTAAATCTTTAAAAATCTTCTTCTGAAGAACCATTTGGTCAGGAAAGCTGAAACTTGTGTGAAAGCATCCTAAGGTAGTGTAGATTCAGAGTTGTGAAAATCATGACTCCCGAGGGTAGGGTGGGGCCACAATTGGGGGGGGGGGTCAACTTTTTACATAGGAATATATAGAGTAAATCTTTAAAAATCTTCTTCTCAGAAACTAATTAGCCAGGAAAGCTGAAACTTGTGTGGAAGCATTCTCAGGTAGTGTATATTTAAAGTTGTGAAAATCATTTCCCCCAGGGGTAGAGTGGAGCAACAATTGGGGATCGAATCTCTACATAGGAATATATAGAGTAAATCTTTAAAAATCTTCTTCTCAGAAACTAATAAGCTAGGAAAGCTGAAACTTGTGTGGAAGGATCCTCAGGTAGTGTAGATTCAAAGTTTTAAAAATCATGATTCCTGGGGGTAGAGTGGGGCCACAATGGGGGGTGGAATTTTTAAATAGGAATATTAAATCTTTAAAAATCTTCTTCTCAGAAACTAATCAGCCAGGTGATTGTTTAATATTGTTTAGATTTTGGCTTCTGGATGATCCCTGGACAATTGAGTTTCACAAGGGGTTCAGAGTTTGATGTAGGTTTATATCCCATTTATAAACAATTGTTTAGGATCTTTTTGAGAGCTGCAATGCTCAACATGTGATATTACTATAAAATCATCCTGTTAGAACAGGGACTAATGATAAAAAACATAAGAATATCCAGTGGAAAAAATTGATTTTTATTTATACAGGATCTACATGTATTATACTACATTGTCCAGATAGTTTTTATTATGACTCCATTAAGCTGATTTTATCATACCTATTGTTTCTCATGTGAGCGATGTGGCCCATGGGCCTCTTGTTTTCTTTTCCATGTTAAATATCTAAAATTGTTAATTTATATATTGTGTATGTATTTATAATGCTTTGTCAAACTTTGAACTATCGAGTTTCAACTTGAAGATGCAAAGTTTGAAATTCGTTGTTTTATAAAGAAAGCTCGAGTCTTGTTATTATTTTCAAATATATGTGTTGTAGTGGTTTAAGTCTTGAATGTTGCTTTTTTTTGTTGATAATATTATTTATAAACACGTGGAATCGGTTTATCCTGTTTTCCACAAGTCATCTTGACAAAGAAATGGCAATTTCTTTACATTATTTGTAAACAAACACAAGACTCGAGCTTCGTTGACATAACAGTTAATCTTTACCTCTATATCTCTCTCGCTTGTAACTTGACTTCTAACATTTAAAGTTTGGTAAATCATTCAAAATGATTCAAAATGCTCAAGTAAACCATTATATATATATATATATATATATATATATATATATATATATATATATATATATATATATATATATATATATATATATATAAAATTTAAAAAAAAACTTTAAATAAATAAATAAAAGATTACTGGAAAAAAGCACCCCTAAACCCTTGGTGATTTTGATATACATGTATATACATGTACATATATAGCTAATGTAATAAGACTCGTGACACCCGAACTGGATTTTGTATCTTTGTGGTTTTTACGGGTATGTAGGTGCTTGTATATAAAAGTTTCACTTTTACTGCCCTTTGAAATTTGTGATAAGATAATAAAGGTAGATGATTGACATGAATCTCGCCCACTGATATATGTACAGCAACTTCCCCTGCTATTTTAAGTGACATATACAATTTACCTGAGTATTTATTTACAAAAAATTATGAGTACACTTCATAGATTATTTGTGATTACCGGTTGGTTATACAGGGAAATTAACTGAAAAAAATACAGCTATGGATAATTCGGATAACAAAATGAAGTTGCCACCGATTAAGGATATCTTTGCTTCGTACCAGATGCCTGAGACTGGTTTTAGTCACGAGTTTATACCGAACCCACCCCAGGGTAGAAGAGGGGAGGAGCGCATTCGTCGCCCAATGAACGCCTTCATGGTCTGGGCCAAAACGGAAAGGAAGAAATTAGCTCTGGAAAATCCGGAGGTTCACAATGCTGACCTAAGTAAAATTCTAGGTGAGCTGTAGCATAATTATTAATGATCAATATATTAGAAATCTCCCGTTTGTCCAACTAAGTAGTATAATCTAATTTTTAAAAATTAAATGATAAAAAATTAAATACTACATATTTTTCTTTAACTTTATTTTTATATAATGATATGTTTTTGCATAATTATTTATTTTTTTGAAAAATGCTTAATCGTACTTATTGCACAAGTATAATTTATTTGTTAGCTACTTATTTCATAAAAAAAAGTAATGCTTAATTATTAGAGGGTATTACAACATGTGGAAACATTTTAAAAAATCATTTGTATTAAAGTACATACACACAATAAATTTTAATCGCCCGTCGCCTATTTACTTCGGAGATTACATTCTAAGACAATTTACAATGGTAATAAAATACAGTGAACACTTCGTTGTTGTTATGCAATGTCTGGAAGTTTTACCAGTGTAAAACGACAGTAACTGTCTGTTCTTAGGATAATAAAAAGCATGTTTTATGCAATCATGATTTTTATTGATTAAAAAAAATTCCTTACACCGAACGATTAAATATGAATATACATAACTTAATGATATTTCTCACAAACATTTTTTATTTATAAATTGTTAATTAAACTTTTTAATCGTTAATAAACATTACATGTTTTCCAACGTCGTCGGAAACCCACGGCGGTCAGTAAGCGTATGCGAGACTGGCCGTGGGTTTCCGACGATGGTTTTCCAAACACAGAAATTTTAATAAAATCATTACCAATATTGGTAAATCCATGCAATGTAACATCATTAAAAATGATAAAAATCTAATTTAAAAAAACAAGATCATTGATATTCACTTCTGTTTAAATCAGTAGATTATGTCTAAATTGTAATATCTTTTCTTAGGGCAAAAATGGCGAGAGCTCAGTCCATCTCAAAAGAAGTATTACAGCGAAGAGGCCGACAAGTTGCGAGATCTCCACATGAAAAAATACCCGGATTACAAGTATCGCCCGCGTCGGAAAAAGTCCAAGTCCAAAGTCCCCCATGATGACAATCGGACTGCTTACGATTTCGGGGAAATCGAAGGTGTTGTGCCTAATTCTGGTCACCTAACGCCGCCCGCCAGTCCTGTGACATCACAGACTTCGAAAA
Source organism: Magallana ariakensis (assembly GCA_020458035.1). Lineage (NCBI taxonomy): Eukaryota > Metazoa > Mollusca > Bivalvia > Ostreida > Ostreidae > Magallana > Magallana ariakensis. Next base: position 32,866,440 of record CM035817.1, read on the forward strand.
TGGCAATCCCGTTTTCGGTCTCAGAGGAAATGAGTTTTGACCACACCATGACCATTGCGACTTTGAAGTTCCGGGAATATCCGGATACTCCACCCTATTATAACAGTTTTAAGGGTTTCGACTTTTCCGATGGTTGTTCCAACACTCGTGTCGAAATGTGTCATTACTTACAAGAGCGGCCTTTGACCTTCTTGCACGGAGCCATATCGTCTGCGATTCAGTGTCCAGAGTTGGAAACTCCCGAAAACTACGTGTTGTCGTCCCAAGAACTAAGAGATGTGACAGAGATTGACAGCACGGAGTTTGACCAGTATCTCAAAGCAGACGATAACGTTAAATGCACGACAGAAACGTGATCTTCAGTTGCCCCCCCCCCCCTTTTCTAAAAAAAAGGAACAAAACCCACGCCCCTTGTTTTTTTACGTTATTACATATATAGTAAATTATTCGTATGGTTCAAAAAGCTACATTGCGAATTAATATTTGGATAACACAAGATGAAATAACTTTTCCTTAATATTTGTATTATGTGCAAAATAACGATTTAATTAGAAATGAAGAATTTACGTTTCTGTGAAGCGCGAATTACCTTATATGATATATTTTCACCCAAAAGAATGCATAAGCTATGAAAGTCACGGGGGTTAAAGAGAATAATCTATTCTCCATTAGTATTATTTATCAATATTTTATGGATTATGTATACTCTGCTTGCCACCCTTATTTGCTCGTCTCTGTGTTGTTTCAAAAATTGCTCATTTATTTGCGATGCATGAACTCCACCGAAAGTGTTTAATACAACAATCATTTTAAATCTCATTTATTTATTTTTATGAATCTGAAATATTGTACATTTTTTTTTTCGTGAAATGAATAATTATATTCTTGAGATTCTTGGATGGAAATATCAATTGCATATATTTCATGTAATGCATATATTTCTATAATTAGACACACAAAACATGCATGTATTTTCCAGATTTAGTAATCTGTATAAATAGTTTTGTTTCAAAAGAGGTCAAAATCAATTAACACGGTCGTCCGATTGACTTTGTGATAACACGGGTCGTGGATTCGTGATCTGGGGTCGCGTGATAGCGATTATTTGTAATACACATCTGTTGCGTAAATATTATGTGATATTTATTTATTTTATGTATTTTTTTTTTGTTCCCTGCTGACTTGCAAAAATCATGTATATTCTTGATTGATAAAAAATATAATTATCAGAACACTAAGGGGATAAAATTTCATCATGTGAACCAAATACACGACGATCAATTATATTCGTCTGCAGTGCTGAATAGGTTTTTCTTATGATAATCGAAGTATATTGTGAAAAAAATCTAGTACAAATGAAAACGATATCAGTTTGAATTGTCCACATTACGATGAAATATATAAAGATCTTTCTCTTATTGAAAAATGATTATAATATTTTTCTGGTGCAATTGTAAATTGTTTGATGAATTCATATACAATGTTTTTGTTATTGGTTTGTAGAATCGGCTTGATTTTTGTTTGTTTGTTTTTTTTTGCTGTGTTTTATAAGCTGTTTATAATAAATCGACTTTCATTGATGTTTCATTATTTTCATCTATTTTTTTTATTTTAAAAATTCCCTGTTATAACTGTACAGTAATGTAAACATGTATAACTGTGATCTCCTTATCAAAAGGGTCAATATAAATCAACACAGCACATGGCGACTTCACTTGTACTATAGAGTCATGTGACTTTTGTTGAACTACTGTCACGTGATCAGGTGCTGATAATGAGGTTGCATATCAAATAAATACAAGAGGCCCAGGGGCCACATCGCTCACCTGAGGAACAATAGCCTTAACTCTGATCAAATTAGCATTACAGTATCAAAATCAAAATATCTTGACAACTAAGTACAGTAGATATTGCTCAAAAAATTTAAAATATCTGCCGATTTTTATCCACATATTTTTATGGTAAATACCAAGCCCCTTTTGTTGTTGTACCTGTGAGATTTTTCTCTATTCCTATATAACCCACCCCTCTTTGTGGCCCCACTTTTCTCTAGGGAATCATGGTTTCATTAAACTTTAATCTGCACAACTCGTGCTTTCACACAAGTTACTGCTTTTTGGACTGAAAACTTTCCGAGAATATTTTTAAAGATTTTCTCTATATATTCCTATGTAAAAATTCATCTCCCCATTGTGGCCCCGCCCTACCCCCGGGGACCATGATTTAAACAAACTTAAACCTACACTATCTGAGGATGCCTCCACACAAGTTTGAGCTTTTCTGGCCAAATAGTTTTTAAGAAGAAGATTTTTAAAGATTTTCTCTATATATTCCTATGAAAAAATTCATCCCTCCATTGTGGCCCCACCCTACCCCTGGGGACCATGATTTAAACAAACTTGAATCTCCACTATCTGTGGATGCTTCCACTCCAATTTGAGCTATTTTGGACTAATAGTTTTTGAGAAGAAGATTTTTAAAGATTTTCTCTATATATTCCTATGAAAAAATTCATCTCCCCATTGTTGTACCCACCCTACCCCTGGGGACCATGATTTAAACAAACTTGAATCTACACTATCTGAGGATGCTTCCACTCCAATTTGAGCTTTCCTGGCCTAATAGGTTTTGAGAAGAAGATTTTTGAAAATTTTCTCTATATATTCCTATGTAAAAATTCATTACCTAAGGATGCTTCCATACTAGTTTCAGCTTTTCTGGCCTTATAGTTTTTGAGAAGAAGATTTTTGAAAAATACCTACAAATTTTCAATAATTCTAAATTATCTCCCCTTTAAATAGGGTGTGGCCCTTCATTTGAACAAACTTGAATCCCCTTCACCCAGTGATGCTTTGTGCGAAGTTTAGTTGAAATCTGCCCAGTGGTTCTGGAGAAGATGAAAATGTGAAAAGTTTACAACGCCAACAACAACGCCAACGCCAACGGCGACAGACAACGGACAAATTTTGATCTGAAAAGCTCACTTGAGCTTGCAGCACAGGTGAGCTAAAAAGGGGGGGGGGAAGCCTTCAATAATGATCACCTTTAATTCACTTAGATTAGGGGTGGAGCATATATAAAGTTATAGGAAATTTTGAGGGGATTTGAATCTCTAAAACACATGTATTTTCTATTCAAATGCCCAAGTTAAAAAAATCATAAATATTAAAGAATTCTTGGAAAATAAATTTCCATGCATCCATGCATAATCCATGATGCCATTGCCTAGCGTCAATTATCTCCCACAAAAGGCCTCCATACTGTGCAATCTGTTTGTTCGTTAATATAAAAAAATTACATGTATTTTTACACCCCAAAACATCGACTTTGGTGTGTATATGTTTGGTTTTTTTTTTTTTTGGGGGGGGGGGGGGGGGGTCAAGATTGGTAAGTTGACATTACCTGTACATGTATTTAAAATGATGCAGTAAAAGCTTAGTTAGTCAACTATAAGCAACTCAAAACTATTCAGTATAAAAAAGGCACTCCAAACAGGCATGTATATTAACAAAGATTTATTAAACAAGGAAATTTCTTTATATACATTGGGACCTGCCCTAATATACAGCATTTGGTGGATCATGATAATCTCATAAAATATTTATAAAGTACAGTATAAAATATAATGTAAACACCAATCACAAGGTTTGTAAAAAGGAAATTTTAAAAAAACTTTCACAGAAAGAAATCCATCTACATTAAGGTGGAATAACATGCCTGGAGATATTCACTCAAGTTAAACAGTAAATTATTTGATTATAAAAGATATAATGATAAAATAACTATACATATATCAAATAAGCGAAAAAGTTTGAGAATAAAAAAAAAATGTAAATCTAAAAAAAATTCAATTAAGTAAGTAACAACAAAAGCCCCTGCCAGATTCAAACTTGGGATGTAAGGTTCACAAGCCCGACACTTTATCCACTATGGAATAAGTTACTGTACATGTTGCCGTCGATAAAATCCTTTTAATAAAATGAAATGTCATTTCGATCAGAGGTCAGCTATTTTGTGATGATTTGTCATTCCACCTTAAATTGTAAGACAAGATGAACCAAAACTAAAAGACTAGACCAAAACTACAATATTGTGGAAGCATTTCTGTGGTACTTTTGAAATTTTAAAATAACTTCAAACTTGCAAAATAATCATGAAAAGAACTGTTTAAAAATTGTTTCTGGTAAGAAAAAAAAATCTCTTTTGTTAGTCTTAACACCTGCAAAAATAATCCCCTGCTACGGTACATATATTTACTCCCTGAATATTTACAAGGTACTACCGTAGTTTTGGTTTTTGTCTTTAGTTTTGGTTTGATTGAATGCAGTTAACCTGCTAAATATATATCATTTAAATATACAAAGTATGTGGAATAATGAAAAGAAAAGCAAACAAATAATAAAAAAGTACAAAATGTTTGCTATAAAATTCATTTGGTTAATATGTGTATTAACGTTGTGAAAGTGATTATACATTGATTGTACAATATTACAATATCCTGGACGGAACACAATACATGTATATCCCTCTGTCACGAGATGAGTGTCTTGTTCAGCAAAACCTAAATTAAAAAAAAAAAGAATTCTTATACATAAAATATTGTGATAAATAACATTAAAATCAGACATATACAATATATGAATAAAATATAAATCATATTCAGTTCTCGTGACATAGCTGGCAAACTTTCAAGATTTTATGGTCAATACATGTTCTCTCTCCTCCCTCTCCCTCCCCCTCTCTCTCTCTCTGTCTCTCTCTCTTTCTCTCTCAGATGACTGACATTGGAGACACTAACCTGCAAGTCTCTCTCTCTCTCTCTCTCTCTCTCTCTCTCCATCGGAGTCACACTAACCTGCAAGTCTTTCTGCAGTAGACGACTGTGTAGTTGTATATCCTGTCCCCGTACCCATCCGTCCCACTGACACATCCTGCTGTCATGTTGGACCACACGCTACAGGCAAAGTCCGACCCCAAGTCATAGCAGGCTGGAAATCACAAAAAAAGTACTTACAACAAATATAAAATAAATAATAACCCTTGAGAATATCAAAAGTACACCACATAAAACATGAGCAGATCCAGAAAATTTTTCCAGGGGGGGGTCCGAAGGATATATGTGTTTGCCGGGGAAGGAGGGGGGGGGGTCCAAAACATATTTGCAATAATAATTTTACTTTGTAAATTTAATAAATTTTCATTTTCCAGGGGTGGTCGGGACACCCCCAACCCCCCCCCCCCCCCTTCTTTATTCGCGCATGTAAAGTCATTTAAACTTTAAAAAGTTTACAGTTATTATTTCAATTCCTCAGATGATTAGACGTGTGCTTTAAAATACTTTGAAATGAAATATGCAATTCATATGTTATCATTTTTTTTTGGTAATTTTTGATTGTGAGTATAAAATGTTGACCTGTTGGGGCTAAAGTTGTTAGTGGAGCGGAAGAATTGCAGGTAAGCGTTGGACAGCAATCCGGGAAGCTCAGAGCTGAATTGGACGTCTCAAAGCAGTTATCTGTGTCAGGGTTCTCTCCAGATTTCAATGAAGGGCAACTGCAACAAAAATATTAAGATTATACCACATTCTTGCCTGAAGTAAGTCACTCCAACTCCAACCTTTAACTAAATATTCACAATGAAATCTGCATTAAAATATGACAGAGAATGTCTCATAAACTACATATTTACTGCACAACTACATGAACATGAAATATCTTCTTTACTTGGACAAACTCTGTGAAAGAATTTAATTGAGTTGATTTATGAAACTATTTAAAAAATGCTCAGGTGTACTTTAAATTACTTATAATAAAGTTTTTCTACAACTTTGCAAAGGAATGGGTTACACTCTACAATATTAATATAGAAAAAAATTGTAATGTAAAAATTGCATCATAAGAAACTTTTTAATGAATTATATAAGTAATTGTAATGTCAGATTTAAAGTTCTTAGATCGTAACTATCAGTCCTTTTAGCTGCACAATTACATGCGAAAAACAAAGTGGCCTGTGTGTCCATTTGTGCTTAACAAATAATGATATACTTTAGTACCTGTATGTAAGGACAAATTTCAAGAGCGTTCCATGCCAACATTTATTCCTGTCACACGAGCCCGTTGATGTAGGCCATGTCGCTTCGTGTCCAACAACTGCACCGTTGTTATCGGTACAATCTGAAGAGAAATGATTCTTTAATTTGAGAACATTAATTCTTGTTTATGTAATACTAAATATCAGTGAGATTCATTCAGCAAACATTTTCAATTGAGGTCTCCTCAGAAAATTTTCAGTCTTCTCAAATCTCTGTGAGATTAATGTAATCCCTCGATCCTAATTTAAGGTATGGAAAGAATTTTTGATAATACATGTACTTGCACATAAAATGATCTTGTATAAGTAAAACTATTTCAAATGGACTGATGTATTTTAGTGTGAGAACCTAGGCTGTCCAAAGTTATTTCCACATTTAACGGGCGCGTAGGTTTATGAGAAATTATTTGGGTTTTGAAAAAAAAACATTAAACAAACCCCTAATTTAATTTGATTTATTTAAGTTTAATTATACTAAAATACTGTAATCTGTAGAAATTTGAAATGTTTAGAGCACATTATGAACTATAAATCAGATAATCAATAGGATTATAAGGAAAGATCACTATTAAAGCGATAACCTACATGTAGTTTGAATGCTCACTTTATTTGTAATAATGTAATAAATAAAATTTATTTTTTTGAAAATTTTGTTTGTTTTGATTTTATTGCCCTCCCTTGTAGGTTAATTTGGTATTTTAAGGTGATGTTAAACGTAGAATTAATTTTGGGCGGCCCTATGCATACATGTATATCAAATTAATCTTCCTGAAGCAATGCAGTAGTCATTGTCGGGATTATTCAAAAATATAAAGGTCCCCTATGAGGTTTTCATGGTTTTTAAAAAGATTTTGATATTTTGCATGCCATGAAAAAAATTAAGTAAAGTATCAAAATCCTTAACCCCCCCCCAAAAAAAAAAACACAAAAAAAACCCCAAACAAACAAGGAAAACGTCAGCTCTTTCGGACTAGGTCGGGATAAATTCAAAATTCATTCATGATCATAATTATTATTTTATAGTTACATGTGTCAGGGACGTATATACTAGTAACAGAGACATATATAACATTATTTATGTTATTTATGTCTCTGCTAGTATATACGTCCCTGCATGTGTAGGCCTATTTACCTGAAGTAAGAGGCATAGATTGTTTAACAGCTATTGTTGGTTTTGTTGTGTAAATGAGTTCACAATTCAGAATCACGAGAAATAAGACTGCCAAAGAAACTCGGCAGAAAATTCGCCACTTCCCTCCGCTAGCCGCCATATTGTTTACCCAAGTAACTCTTTTAAATTGGTTCCCAGTCTAAGCCCCCCCCCCCTTTTGTGTAAACATTAACGGAACTCCTCGGATGATATTCACACACTCATCGTTTTGAATGCGTAATAAGTGTGGAAAACATCTGAGGAGTTCCGACTGAGAGTAAACACCCAGTTTATGCAAGCATGTGGATTTCGTTTTGAACAGGTGATGGGATAATCCAAAGCTCAGTTGTATAGCCTTGTAATTAGAAATAGCTCAAAGTATCGGTTGCACGTAATTATTTATAAAAATGTAAGCATGTAAGTGTAATGTTATGGCAGATACATAAATAACAGAGATGTTATTTATGTTTCTAGTGATGGATATAACATTTGGCATAACGTTTGGCCTGCAAAAATATAGTCGTGACTTTAACCCCGCATGACCATTTGTCATATGTTGGAGACAATGCTTACCATTCTTTGTACTTAAAAACTTGCCATAAAATTATCTCTGCCAATTGCATTTTCTTAGCCAAATAAGGGGTTTAGGGGCTGTTGCACCTGCATGGCTTATAAAATGATAAATATATAAAGGTATGCTTCCTTTGGTGATTCATACTGCTATGAAGGTAGTGAGCATTGCAGAAAAATGTAATGTAGGCTAATATTTTTTGCAATGATTGCAGCTAAAATTTGCTACCTTGATCAAATTAAACCTGCATAAATTGCCAGAGAATAAGGATTTTAAAATACCTGCTAAAATTTACATCCAGTGCTCTGATAATAAAAATATGTGAATTATCAATATTGCTGATGATCAATGATCATGAGTTATATCGAAGAAATAGCCATTTCTTCAATGAAAAGAAGGGTTTACTACTGAGGGCAAAAATAATCCACACGCAATCATGCAATTAATATTACTTCACTAGTACGAAGCAGTAATTTAAGACACCCTGGCTATAACAATGTAAACATTATTTATCGAGATATTTTGATAAACAATGTCTGAACAATGCTAAATAACGCATTATGCATGGTAAAGCAGTTTTAAAAGTTAAAGTCATGCATCAATAATGCTAAATTCATAGCGGATGTGAATACTTATATGCATAACCTTGATAATGGATACATGTTGCAAATGTTATCCATTTTCATGTACACCTTTACTATGGGCACAAAAAGCATTTCGGCCTCTCTTCCGTGATAATTACATAAACATTTATGGATCAGTTATATACATGTAGTAGACAAATAAAGGACATGAATATCTATATACCATTGGCCATGTCAATTTTTATTTACAGCAACCATGACAAACAGCAGCATTGAAGAAGATGTGGAGTGTAGCCACACTGATTTTCCTGTCTCCGTTGTTCTGTTTTCAGGCAAGCAAGTTCATGTTTTGATAATTAAAAAAACCCAGAAACTCGACTTTTTTGGTTACTGATCCAAAGTACTGGTACCAGTATTATTGATTCACAACCTTGCAGTCTAATTTTAGTCAAATTTTTAAAATTTTGAAGGAAATACAGTATGGATTCAGTGATTTGAACTTCAGCATTCTGAAGGCTTCAATATTATAATGGGAACTGAATTTTGAACCTACCTATTTTATTGACAATATGCCAATTTCAAATTATATTTTAAGAAAATTTACCTACATTTTACATATATTTCACATGAAAACTTTAAAGCTTAAAAAAGAAACAATTTTGGCCGACTCTACACTTTTTCATGGTATATGATGATGAAATTCTTGATACCGTACACATTATTCCTCTTGTCTGATGCAAGCATATTAATTAATACTTGCAGTATGCATGTGTTATAGAAATAGGAATTTTAGAGTATACACATTTTGTCTCTAATACGTACAGAACTGGAGAAGCAGCCTGTGATTCTAGGCCTGACTATTGCAGCAGGATTCATGTGTGTAGCCACAGTGATCCTGTACTTTGTGACCTTGAGATTTTTGTACAGCCACCGCCGGCTAGAGGGAATCAAAATCAACAAGTACAAAGTCATCGTAATGTTGGGACTTTACCCGGTAAGGAGTGGTCCTCCACCACGAAGAATATTCTGTACTATGATAGCCTAACATGATACTGTATAGCTGTTTTTTTTGGCGGGGATATAATTTTGGCCTATTTTGGCGATTTTTGAAAATTCACCAAAATAAAAATCACCAAAGTTAAGAACTTTCTATGTAGATTTTATCGACAACTATGTAGTTTTTGTGGATTATTTTTTCAAATAATGTTCAAAGTCAGATAGCATCATCTGCATGATAAAAAAGGACAATTGTTACATCAGACAGTGTTACAGATACAAATAATGTACATGTTGTCATAATCAGTATAAAACTAATGTAAATAAAATAAATACTAATCATTACTATGAATTAGAAGTTAATTGTTTAAACACCTTATCACTTTCCCCTGTTCCGATGTGTACCGGTAATTAACCCCAGTGAGAGGGGTGCTATAGCTTGTGTTGTTTTAAGAGACATGTCAGATCCATTATCGACTCAGGTGCAGATAATTTTCTGATTAACGGTTTTATCCCAAACAATGAAAATAAAATTGATTGTTGATACATGTTAATGCATATAATAAGTATTATTATTATACAAGTTCTATATAGTTATTTCTGTTTAAAATATTTAACTGTGTGAAGCCAGGGTCGGACATCTTAACTTACCATCTTGTAATGGTGACATAGGATTTTTGCTTAAGTACATTAATTTCTCAGCTATTGAAATTTAACTGACATTTGATTTTAAATAGAGGGTATAGGATTCACCAAAATTATATCCACCAAAATTCATGGTATACCCTGTGGACCAAATCCGTCAAATTTGTGTCCCGCCAAAAGAACCGGCTATGTGGTAACATATTTATTATGAGTTTTGTAAAAAAAACCAAGACAAATTGATTTATCAATTCATTAATTTTCTGAGTGTGAAAAACACACATTTGTTCATTCTAGGATGTCATATAAGATATATAAAAACAACATTTCCTTTCCATTTTGCATTTTAGCAACACCCAACCCACATATAATACTGCCATTTTGTTCTGTGATGGTGGAACATTTTTGCTTATCTGTTGTAATTGCATTTCCAGCTTTATTCTACATATATATGCCTTTGCAAAAAGCTTCATTGAGCATCTTTGATTGATTGTTTATAAACTATATATAAATCTTACATTCTTTAATTTTTATGATGAATTGCATGCTTTTCCATGCGCGGATCTAGAGGGGGGGGGGGCCGGGGGGGGGTCCGGACCCCCCCTAGAAAATGAAAAGTTATTAAATTTACATAGTAAAATTATCGCAAATATGCCTCGGACCCCCCCTGGAAAACACATATAAGCTTTGAAAAGGCGTTGGAAGCGAAAATATGAAGAGTAATATTGAAAATTGAAAATTGCAGTTATAGTTATAGTTTTTTTTTTTTTGATTGTCAACATATCTGATGACTAGTGTAGCCCCCTACTTTCAATTCGGACCCCCCCTGGAAAAATTTTCTGGATCCGCGCATGTTTTCAAGTTGCACTTTTTGCACAGTTTCAGTAGGTTAAATTTTGATTTGGATGTTGAGGAAGACATTTTTGTTGGACTAAAAACCTTGAGTCAACAAAAAGAATATTAATAGGAAATTGCATGTTAATTTGTCCAAGAACTTATCATATAGATGCTTTTTTAACCTATATCAATTTATTACAATTCTGGTAAAAAAAACCCAAACAATTGATACAGTCAATATTCATTCCTTTTCTCTTCAAGTTTTTATCCTAAATTGAAATGTATTGGACAGGTAGACAAAATGTCTACAGATAAGTATCTGACAGTGCACTGTGCCAACCTCTTTAATCTAGCTAACATTGACCCATGTTTGGGTATTCTTTAATGTTTAAGTATTGTTTAGAATTGGTGGAAACAGCATGTATATGAACAATATATTTCACTTATTGAAGAATTTTATCTGAATTGTAAGTAATTCGATACAGGACAGAGACCTTAAAATGATGCACTCTACGAATGTTTTTTTCAGCATTAGGACAGGAATGTTGTAAATTGTTGTGTTGCATACTTTTTCAGTTAGTGTCTTGTGTTTGTATGCTGTCACTATTACTGCCCCGAACGACAATGATAGCTGAGCTTATGATTGCGATGTAAGTGCAAAGTTTGTCAACGTTCAGGTATAGTGTAGATTTTCTGTACCACATGTACCGTATAAAGATGTGTTTGACAACCATTGTGAAAGAGATCCTAAATCTATGCTAAACATGTTAGAACCTCCTAATTCTAATACAGATTTAATTTTATACATTGTCTGAAACCCAGTAAGTCTTGCATTTCTTACTGTTTTACATATGGCACATCCATCCATCAGTTAGTTTTCTTGTAGCATGTTAAACGGTATTTCTTGACCACTGTGAGGCCTAAGACAAACTGCATCCTGGGAAGGAAGGGGGTGGGGGAGGAGGTTTCAACAATAGGCTTATGTACTATAACCTCCTTCTGGAATGTTTGATATAGCAATTCATACTCAAATCATTTTTCATCAGTTGGTCTGGAGAGGGCAATAAAAAATTTAAGCTCACCTGAGCTGAAAGCTCAATTGAGCAATTCTGATGACTCTTTGTCTGGCATTCATAAATTTTTCTGATATCCTTAGGAAAATTGTAATTCAAGTTTGTTAAAATGAAGGGCCATGCCTTCTTTTAAGGGGTGATTAGAATTATAGAAAACTTGTTGGCATTTTAAAAAAATCTTCTCAAATACCATTTGGCCAGAAAGGCTGACACTTGTGTGGAAAGTATACACCCACAGGTAGTGTAGATTCAAATTTGTTCAAATCATGATCCCAAGTGTAGGGTGGGGCCATAAAGGGGGTTGAACTTTGACATAGTAATAAATAGAGAAAAATCTTTAACTTTATATCGACTTCTCCTCAGAACCATTTAGCCAGAAAAGCTCAAACTTGTGTGGAAACCTCCTCATGTAGTGTATATTCAAGTTTGTTCAAATCATGATCCATGGGGGTAGGGTGGGAATTTTAAAATAAGGTAGAAATAAATAGAGACAAATCTTAATATGTTCTTCTGAAAAACTGAAACACCAAAACAGTCTCAATGTTTAACATAAAATAATGTGGAGAAATATAGGATATCTCTCATGATTTGTGATAGTATATGATTTTTATCCAACCAGTTGTGTGTTTTCTATCCCCGAGCCTTGGCGCATGGAAAAAAGTTCCTTGAAGATTAACAAACAAGCATTTATTTAAAAAAAATGAAACAGCATTAAATGCTTCAAATTTATAACTCTACACTTTTTCAACTGAATTATTTTTTTACTTTTTCATTCTACGTCAGTCATCTGCTTAAAGCTAGGAACCGGGTAATGTTTAATTATGATGTCATTTGGCGTAAGAACACAGTAGAATATCAAAAATTTATTACATGAGTGATATCCACCGCATATTGAGTTAAACGTGATTAAATTGAAAATCTTATTTTATAAGATATTTTCTACTAAATTTTCATTTAGTTAAGATATTTCGTATTTGATTCCATAAATTACCAGTAAGCTGATATGGCTATTGTTGCTCAGGTGAGCAATATGGCCCATGGGCCTCTCATTTTAAAAATGACTTTGAGTGTTGTTTTCAATTCCTTTATTGACAGAAGCAAGGCTGACTGGGGTATCTGACATTGGATGTCATAATACAATTATTGTAGTCTAGTTTCTCATTCCCTCTCAGTGAAATGAAGATAGTGTATTGTATAAAAATTGTGAAATACCAAAGACAGACATTCTTCACTTAGACTATCCTTATATATAATGACTTGCACATATTACTCATCTTTTAGAGAACAAAGACTGTAGCAGCAGCTTAGCTTGTTTGCCTATATCAGCTTTCTGCGCTAATTTATTACTTAATATGTACATTTTCTTAGGCTATAAACAATATCATTTTTATAGAGGTAAACTTGTGGTTATTTTGGGTATAAACCACAAATTTATGACATTACTTGGATCATAGCATTATTTGTTACATGGTAGAGCATTATGTGTTACATGGCAAAGCATTGTGTGTTACTTGGCAGATCATTGTGTGTTACATGGTAGAGCACTGTAAAGCATTGTGTGTTACATGGTAGAGCATTGTGTGTTACATGGTAGTTCATTGTTTGTTACATGGTCGGCCTGTTTTGTTACATGGTAGATCATTGTGTGTTACATGGTAGTTCATTGTTTGTTACATGGTCGGCCTGTTTTGTTACATGGTAGATCATTGTGTGTTACATGGTAGAGCGTTGTGTGTTACATGGTAGAGCGTTGTTTGTTATTTGCTAGAGTATTGTCTTTCACATCATAGAGCCTTGTGTGTTACAAGTAGATCATTTTGTTGTACAAAGTAAATTATGATGTATTACATGGAAGATTATTATTTGTCATGGATGAGATCTTTATGTGTTACATTGTAAGCATTGTGTGTTATAAGGAAGATTTATATGTCTTACAAGGTTATAATCACTGTGTGGTATATAGTAAAGTATGGTGTGTGTTACTTGGTAGATTATTATGGATTACAATATAGATCATTGTATGTTATATGGTAAGTCATTGAGTGATACCTAGTAAATCATTATGTGTTACATTATAAACGTGTGTGTGTTACATGGTAGATCATTGTGATGTGGTACAAAGTAAATCATGGGGTGTTATACATGGAAGATCAATATGTGTTACAGGTTAGATATTTTCCTGTTACTTTGTTAACATTTTAATATGTTACACGATGGTATTTTTTAGGTACATGGCTGTGTGCATTCTGATGTTTGTAAGAATGGTTGTGGATTACATGGGTGGGTTCAAAGCTGTGTGTAAGGAGATGGAGGGGGAACAGATGTCCTTCAGGACCCCGCCCTGCTGCTGTTGTTGCTGCTGCCCTGGAGTGTACAAACAGAAGGTCAATAGGTCAGGGACATTTACATGTAGCTTCCTATTAAGCAAAAATATAAAAGTGTTTAAGTTCACACGCATTTTATATGTAAAATAGGAGGGTTCATTGCAGATAATGTATGAGCATCATTGATTAGACAAAAAAAAATCGTAGATGAAATGATCATGATCTGAAATGATTATTTGGATGTACGTGTACATAGTTACTGGTTATCCATATGTTTAGTTTATGTATTATTGGTAGAAGAGAATTTCTTATTTATCTGACAAAATTTTATGTTTGTAATCATCATTTAATTTTGTAGCACAAACCTCAAAAGAGTAAACTTGATGACATTACAGGGAGCTTTTGTTCGACCAATAATCACCATTGTAGCTTTGATTCTCTGGGCTGATAAACGCTACATCCTAGGAGAAGATGTAAGTGAGAGAGTAAAGAGTTGCAGTAGACAGATATTTTAACAAACAATAAGCGCTGATATTACCGATATTTGAAATTTGAACAGTTTGAAACTAATCTCTCTTAAATGGAGTATTTGCATAAATGTGATTTTAAAACTGCCTACTGTAAAAGTGGTTATTTACGCTGGTGGTTAAGTACTCGTTTTCTATGGTCAAACAATATGTGTGTGTAATAAATATGTGGATGCCTGATTTACCACTCTAAAGTTTTGAACTTTTTACATTACGCGCGGGGGTATTTTAAGCGGTTTTCAGCTTACCGCATAACAAGTGTAAATTTCCCCCACACGGAAATAACCACTTTTATAGTAAATACCGGTACTTTAAGTATGGATTGTGAAATAGTAAAAAAAAGGAAAACATTTTTGCTTGCTGTATAGATGAGTCCATCAGCTGCCTCGCTGTATCTGAATCTGATTGGTGCCGTGTCCAGTCTGGTTGCCATGTGGGCCATGATGGTCACATTCAGGTCCTTGAGAAGTCAACTACAGGACTACAATATTGGAAAAAAGTTTGCAGCCCTTCAGTTGACCATTGTGGTGGTCAACATCCAAGGATTTCTGTTCCAAATTCTGGCCAAGTACAACATTCCAGAGTGTGTCAGGGCCCTTAGCTCCACAGTCAGGGCATACAGTCAGTGTTATATACATGTACTTCATTTTAGTTCTACCAACAATTTTATTTGCTTTTTACCATGTAATTGGTGATTCTATATTGATAAATATACATACATGGTATATTGTATGTACATAAAAAATAACCAACAAAGATGCAAGCTACTGTCAGCAAACTTTAATTTGCAACATTACTGTATATTTCTTATTTAACGCCAATACTTAATTCTGCAATTCAACCGTTTTGCATCAAATCGCGAGAACATAAAATCGCGAACACGGAAATTAATCATAGTTTCATTTAGTTAAGACATCTGTTTAAAAAATAACAGCGATGTTTTAAAATCTGCGAGATGTGCTTCTCTCGATTTTACGTGGATATTAATTTCTCACGTTTAATTGGGAATCTACAGTATTTTACAAATTTCCTGGTTCCCAGTGACTACCGGTAACTATTGCATCGTTAATAATCTTATAACAGATATAGAGAGACATACAAGGATTGGTTCATCATCAGTAATAGATATTCATTGAAATTAGGTTATTGCTATTTTCTCAAATCTTATAAACACATGGATAAAAGTTTGGTTTTAGAATGAGGTAGTACAGAGAAATGCAGGTGTTAATTATCCATCCTCCTGCTTTCGCAAACAGGATTCGTTTTGTCTAGAATTTTTTTATTTCACCAATGCTGTTTATTCTTACACAAACACATTCTTTCTAGAACTTTTCAGTTTAGACAGGAGTAACATACAGTTAACTTGTTTATAACCAATCATTCAAGCAAGTACATACATGTATAAGTACGGTACTTGCTGTACTAGATGCATGTACTTCTGGGTAGTAAATTTTAATTCAATATATAATGTACTATAAACGAGAGATTTTTTTTTTCAGGGACCAATTACTTTATACTGATTATGGAGATGCTCCTGCTGATGATTTTTGCCAGAATTGCATTCAAGAGAAAAGAGGAGAGCTACAAGGCAACAACCAGGGAGGTAAACAACACAGCTAACAAAGGTCCAGAGCCCCAGACCTACTTGTGAATGCAGGAGAGATTCATGTCTCTCCATGCAGTACCCTTATTCAAACTCCACATCAATTGTAGATTTGAAAATATATTTTTATCATTTAAAAGAAAAAAAATAACCCTGTATAAGCAGAATTTGAAGTGGGATACCCATATTTACCTAAGTTTTGACCAAAATAATAACTTTTATGATATATTTTATATAATATTATAACATTAAACATTTGTATACTGAAATGAATTGTAAGCAATATTTAAATTAGCAAAACTCCCACACTGGCTATGTATTAATGTCAAAATTAATTCTTGGCTTAAAATTCAGTATTTACTGTATCCCTCTGCAAAATGTCTGTTAAATAATTTCAATGATTGTCTTAATATTGCCAAAATGATACTTATTTGATAGTTTTGAAGTCGTTAAGGGCATTATCTGCAAACAATTGTTGGTTTTTATTCTGATATTTTTTTGTTGAAAAATATACATAATGTTTATACCGTATATAGAAATATTGTAATGTACTTAACAAAATGTATGATTTTAATAGGGTATTAAAAGTATGGGATTTTGTAACAGTTTTTAAGCAAGTTTTTTTTACTTAACAGGGTACCAGGTAGATGTATAATTATGCTCGTTTGTTAATGGCTGAAGTTAAAGCTGAACTCTACTTTTAAAAGGCATTATCAATATATATCTCTTTCATTGTCGCTATCACAAAATCTAAGACTACTAAAATTAACTACACATCGGCCATGATACATTTATATCCAAATTCTGGGTCCTTTTGGGCATACAAAGGTAATACATGTAACAAAATTAAAAAAAAAAAATAAATAAAAAAACCAAAATACATACACACATACAAGGAGAGAAGGTTTCTAAATGATAGTTTATATTTGAAGTTATATAAAAGATGAGTCTATTACAGTCTCAGTTGAACACAAGGCTTTTCTCAGTTGAAAACAACTATAATTGCAAAAATTTTAATAACATTATCACATTAGACATTAGCCATATAAACTTGTCTTTATTACATAGATTTTTAAAATTTTCTGCCACGAGTTCAGATGTGAAATCGGGTGTAACAAAATCAAAGGGTTTATATACAGGTCTGTGTGATGGTGCCTATTTATGAGTGGCCTTCAGCTTTAAGTTCTCCTCTTAAAAAGATACTTTATATTTACTCTTTTTGTGCCGTTAAAATGTTTTTGTAAACATGTATTGATATTAAATGAAATCCCATTTGGTCTGTGATATGTATAATTTTACACCGATTCTCTTCAATCTAACTTAATATACTTCGAAAGAGTGCTGTTTTATTTACTAGTATTTTTATGATTTTAGTAACTGCACTTTAAAAGATCTGAAATAATTTCATAACTTGTTCAGAACTGAGTTTTTTTTTTGGATAGTTAAATTTAAAAATAAAATGTACTATTTTTATCTTTATGATAGATTCGAGAAAAACTGAAGCCAGCAGACTAGAGTAAGCATTACAAATGTAGTGCTAGTCACTCAGTCTCTCTGCATGTAGACTGTTTTTTCTGTATGATATACATGTATATATCTGTATACCCTAGCTCACTCACTTCAATAACATTTTCCTTTTTTTGGGGGGGGGGGGGCGGTTGGAAGGGAGGGGGTTTATACATGCATCATCATTGTAAAAGGTGTACATCCAACCCCAAACCACCCTTTAAAACAATCAGCTTGGAAAAGTTTAAATGTGAATTTTGTTGCACATATCTTTTGGAAAGGTAAAGCAAATGTAGTACTCTTGGTTAAAAGAGAAAATTAAAAAGCAAACTTGTTTAACTATCTAATGGTGAACTATAAAAATGAATGATAGACCATGACAAATTCCAAATATAAGCTCAAATATTTGTTTGACAATATTCTTGGTTGGACATGATTTTTATTGACAGGAATGGATATCATGACCATGACCTTTATCAGATGACCTTGGTAAACCAGACATGCACAACACCTCTGTAGATAATTCTTATCAAAGTTACATTACTAATTATTTATATTCATCTTGCTATGTTTATAATTACAAATTGACAGATCACTATTGTTTTTTTTATATAATAGTTCTGTGACCCATTCATGATTATGGCAATCCCTTAATCTATCGATCATGACCAGAAGTTGTATGTGATTAATTATCATTTCCAGTTAGAAATAGTCATTTTATGTATGCATTGAATCAGTGATGATGTAAAACTCTTGGTGTTATTTCTTATGTATATGTATTAATTAGAGGTGGTATGTTTTATCATCCGGGGCATGCAGGATTCTTGTGTAGTGTAATTTTAGCATACTGAGTGTCATAGAAAGGTAGAAAGTAAATTTTAGACACATGCTCAAGAGATGTGTTTTTCCAACCAATTATACCAAAGCATTGTATCTTACTCAACCCCAATTAATGTAGATAAGTGACTATTGCTCAATATTAAAGTGAAACTCTTTCTTCAATTATGTATTGATTAAATGAAAAATGAAATGTTATTGTTTACTACATAATATCAAAATTCATTTCAGGTTCAGTTTACTGTAGGCTCTAATGGGTAATTGAAATTTTTTGAAACTTGCTGTTTTAAAATTGTCAAATCTCTATGCTTTTAATTTAAGAAATAAACAGCAAGTTAAAAAGTTCACTGGGATATGAACTTGGTTGGTCACATGATCAAATCCTGTGAACCCCAAAGGGCTTCTCAGAAGATTTGATTACATACCAACGAAGTTCATATCCTGGTGAACTTTTAAACATTGCTGTTTATTACTTATATTTACATTTGAGTAAGGCAACTCATTCCGAATTATTAATATACCAGTAACCATATTTTTTATGCTGACAGTAATACAACTGTCAAATGATAAGCACATGCAGTAACCATTAAAGTGATGTCATTAAAAAGTTCACTCAAAATTGAACGTTTTTGCTATTCATATTATAGGTTCATATAATATAAAAGAATATTTGCAAATGTAAATATATATGAATAAATTGTAATTTGGATTTTTAATATCCTTATACTGGTATGTTATTTGAAAGTCGGAATCAAATTGCACAATTTTTTTTCGAGACATTTGGATCAATGGCTTTATTATTTTGCAAGTTTTAAAAAAAATTACTAATAAGCCCATTCTGCTTCACAGTTTTGCTTTGAGACAAACTTAAATCACTTTGAAATATCTGGTACATGTAACTGTATGAAAATGCTACAGATAAAGTAGGTGTATAAATCTAGCAACATTTTTCTGGTATTTTTAGATAGAGATGACACGACAATATTTCTTTTTTCTTTCTGACACCATCAATGAAATAATGTGCTTCTAGTTCCGACTATGGGTTAGCTTTTAACAAGAACACAAGGTTACCTGTTTTTAATATACGTATCATAGTTTTGAATTTTGACTACATCGTATGAAATCTGTAAATATTAAGTTTTTACAAATATTTTATCATAGATTTTGTGTGCATTGGTTAGAATGCAAACTACATGTAAATGTTTGTTCTATGAAAACCAAATACTGGTATAAAATTCAATTCTGCTATGGAAACAGTTTGGCATTTTAGTTAAAATGACTATTGATAAGAACGCAGACTATGTAGAAACATTCATGTTATTCTGGGTTGTGCCGAGTCAGATTTTTTTTTTAATCAATGGCTTTTTAATTGTAGATTCAAAAGCGATTTTTTTTTATACATATATATGCGGTGCTATTTAATTGTATAATCATTATAAATCATATTTTTTCTTTTCCTGTTGTATTCAATTTGAATTTTGTACAAATAAAGTTTTAGATAGAATCTGATATATTTCTAAATTTTTTATGTTCATCATTACCGATACAGAGCGAGACCTCATGAAATATTCCTAGGGCTATAAAAATAACCTATAAAATCCAAAAAATTCATTATTTTATTCTTTATTTGACATATACATGTAGATGAAGATATTTTTTGTACAAAACAAATGAAGTACAACTTGCATCATTTACAAACTCTTTACATGTGAATTATGTAGATCATACAATGCACACAACCAAGCTCCTCTTACACAGACATCATCTCCCTAAACCCAGTAATGTTGCCATGAAATGTCAAGATATTGCCAATACACAATCACAGACTTCAATGGAAAAGGACAGCAAAGATTGGATGAATGAATTTAACTTAAATCTTATGGTGAGAGGAAAATCTTCCAGATCTGGTATAAAAGTGAAAAAAAGAAAGAATGAAGAATCTCTAATGATCTCCTTGCTAAAAGTGAAATCTATCACCATTTTGCTCAAAACAACACTTCAAAACAAAAATAAACATATACATCTATGTTTCTACCAAGTAGAAGGGGGGAGGGGGTCCTCAGGGGAAAACACAGTACAACATCAGCATCAGTATAAACATCAAATCTACTAAAATTTGATATTAAAATTGATATTTTGGGATTTGATAAATGATAGGGAATGGCACTTGATACCACATGCGACTTGTTCATAGCAAGGAGGTGAAAACAACACATTAATTTAATTTCACAAATATAAATGAACATCTAAAAACTGAGAATCGCATGGTAGAAGATGACTAAAATCAACATAAATGATGCGAAGTGCAAAAATGGATTTGATTGGTTGATGCTGTTATCTGCGGTCCCGATGCCTATGACGGTCCCTCTCTCGACTACGCTCGCGCTCACCACTGCTATGTCGTCGCCGTCTACTTCCCTCTGTGGTCCGTCTCAGAAAGTCATCCACATCCCTCTCATACTAAAATAACACGAAACCACAACCATTTATTTAAAGTATGAAAATCAAACAGATTAAAAAAGGAAAAACAATCATAGCTGAAGTGTAGAGAAGATGCAAGGAAACTTAACAGGTGATGAATTTTTTATAAATTATTAACTTACAGATCTTTTATCTGCTCTGGATCGGGAAATTGACGCCATGTTGAATTCTTGGGAAGTCATCATGTATTCTCTTGGTCTCTGATCATAGTGGCTACTGTAAGGGTTCATGGGGTCCATTGCAAATCCTGGGGGCTGTATCAAAACATAAAATATGATAATCAAAACTAACACCCAACAAATTATCACATGCAGTTTATTGATCATTTACCTTAGCAAAAAGTCCACCTTAGTAAAATTGGATGGTGAAAAATTTGTTCTATAGAATTTGCATATCTTACCGGTGGTCCATAAGGTGGCATAGGGGGAGGGGGTGCTCTGCTGTGGGTGAACTCCCTGATGTAATCGCTGTATGACTACAAGCAAAGTTAATTATCATGATAATCATGCATACTTTCTTTACTCACTGATTTTTTTAAATACCAAGACATTGAAGACAAGGTTATAAAAAGCAGGTTTTTCTCACCCCATTTATAAAAGTTTCTCTCCGAACTCCATATCTAGGTGACCTGTAATAAAATATAAACATCATACTGTATATCATACATGAATCCAACAAGTTTTTAATTTTATACCTTGAATTACATATTAATTTTATAAATGACCTTAAGAACCAATGTCAGAAGATGTGAAGAAACAGATTACCAACCTGTCCATCCTTCTGTCTTTGAAGAAACCTGAAACACGTAAGCAATGAACACATTAATAGCTGTAGATATTTCACATAGGATACAAGTTGGGATGTTCACAATTTTGGGTTACTTTAAAAATCTACAATTCATTTCAATTAAAATACTGATCTTACCTCTACCGTGCTCCATCTCATCTCGGTTTCTCTTTCTTCGATCCTGGTCAAAGAAATCCTCTCTGTATGATGGACGATGCCTATATTTAACATCACAACAACCAAACTTGCATCAGTGTAAGATCAAGATAAACCAGAGAAACATTAAACAGTTGTGTTAGAATTTACAATGGTTCCTTACATCAAGTCCATCTGCTGTCATTCCACATGATACCTGACTAGTTTTCAACCCAATCAACATGGTTATTCATATAATTAAATGAAACTTTAAAAAAAATACAACTGTTATACTTAATTGCTTAACTTCTTTTAACCATAGATTAGTCTTTGCACTTATAAAAATTACCTTGGTTTGTATCAATGTATTTGTGTGCTTTGGTGTGAAGGAAGTATTAATCTCATGAAGTGCATGCCTGGTTTTCTATTTTTTTTTTTTTTTTTTTAAGTATATGTGTAATCAAAATGAATGGGAAATTGAATGAATGTTGGCATTTTTTACCTCTCTATTTAGGGTATAAGGACTTGATGTAAGTCAATAGTTCAAATAACATACCGTACATTGCTCGGTCAGCATCTTCACATACTTATCACTGCTGTCAATTACACATCGTTTACAACATTGTCCAAATAGGAAAAGTTCATTCACACAATATAATGCAACAACTGGTGGTAATACAATATTAGTCCAAAGAAAAGTTCATTTCACACATACATTTTTAGAACACCTGGCTTCAATAACTACTTTAGTCCAGAGATGAGAGTTCATTCACAAATTTCCCCCCATTTTAACCACATTGGTTGTTTTCTCTGGTCCATACAGAGCTAGAATGATGAATCCACTGATAAACATTGTAGCTAGTATTGTGGTGGATTAGTCCAGATATAGAGAGGGGTCACAAATATGGGGGGAATAGTCCTTTCGAACTTTAGTGTGGCAGTCACACATAGCATGCTAAGAGCCCATACAGTTCAAAACCATTTTGTTGTTGGCTATTTAGGCACCTAGCCATGCTACAAAATAGTCCACACATTTTGTTCCAGAATTATTAACTGGAGGCTCTACACCTGAAAAATCTTCAAACAAAATCAATGAACGGTCAGTCGTCCTCCACATACTTACCACAAGCAAATTTGTTTGCATTACATTTAGGTACCTAATACAAAGTCCTACAAGGTTACTACACAATTTTCCAAACGTCTCTAACCTAATGAAATCATGTCGCCCGCGAAAACTCCCACGATCTCTTCTTTCTGTGATCTCTTGATGATGTCCACCTCCAGTACGAGCAGATTTGCGAGCTTTTCTTGCAATAGAAGAGAGATCCACATTTTCATCGGGTGGAAACATTTTACACAAAGCTTCTCCACATCTGGGTTCCACTTCCTACAACAAAAGCAGACATATTAGGTAAAAATGAGGAGCTCAAAATTAATTTACCATTGGCTGTTGGAACAAAGTGAATTTGAATTCTACCTGTCCATCCCTTCCAATTTTTACTGGTTTATTGTCATTCCACGCATTGTGAAGATGTTGAGTCTTTGTAAAGGCAAGTTCTTTCCTACACAAAAGATACATTTATGTAAATGTAAGTACGTTACATGAGCATTCATACAAAAGTGAAGAGAAAAACAAGAGTAATGACACACTGCTTTGCAATTATGCCAGAATTTTTACCTGTTGATCCAGTCAAGCTTAAATACACCACTGAGTGCTCTTGCACTCAAACCCGGGGGCAGCACCCATCTGATTGGAGGATGATCTTTTGTGGATTCATCACCAATACGAGCAAAACCTTAGAAAAAAACAAAGCATTGTACAGGCCTATTTAAACTAAACTACAATTTACTCAACATCATGCTTAATTCATTTAGCGCTGCAAATCTCATACAATTTCATAATTTACCTTGAAACTTTCCACTTTCTCTGACAGAAAATATAAGTATCACATTATCACAGCTCTGGAAAAAAAAGAGAGGGAGATGTTACCCAATTGTTAATTTTTTAAAAGAAGCAACCCCCTGAAAATCCAGCAAGTTTAATTATATCAAAGTACCTTACCTTATAAGCATTGTTCAGGCGAATTTCATTCTGAGGAGGTGTGGACCACACGCCTTTAGCTTTAGCCAGGGCCACATTTTCATGATTGTTACTTTTGATCAAAAAATACCGTGCTCCACGGTATATATACTTCATTTTTGAGCTTATTCCTGTGCACAAAGAAAATGAAAAAAGTAGATCAATTACAGATATGAAGATTTTAAATGTTATTGTTAAAACTTTGTTCAATTCTACTCACTTCTGGCAGTTGAGTCTTCTGATTTCTCACTCTTATTATCATCACTTTTACCATCTTCTTCCTCTCCTTCCTCTTCTTCACTTTTCCCTTCACTCTTTCTATCCCACTCAATGGGAGAAATGTCTCTAGTCTTTCGCTTTTTCTTTTCTGGAATGGAGCTTTCTTCTTCATCATCCAAACCTAAAATTAAGTTCATAAATTTAAAAATGTGCAAAATATACTGCAGGATTTGTTTTGTTTACCAAATTTTACATTCAAATATACGTAGGAGATCAAAATTTGTATTCAAACCTATGTTTCTAAAACAACAGATAAAGAAACGATATAAAGGGATATATGTCTTAATAAATAAAAACAGCAAAAAGCAACACAAAAATTCACAACAGAATTGATACTAACAAGAGTTATTGTAAATAGACAAACTTAATGACATACCAGACTCCCCCGATTCCTCTTCATTGTTTAAGCTGCCATCACTGGAGCCTGCCTCACTGCGAGTGTCATAATCCTGAGCGTCCATTGGCTCTGGGACAGGGCGGGGATCTGTCTCTCCCTCTTCTTGTGTCTTGTCACCTTCAGTGGACTCATTTTCTGTAAAGCAATGGTAATTCAAAACTGTTATCAAAGAATGCTGGAGAAAACGTACCCAGGAGAAAACGTACCCAATTTCTAGGGTACGTTTTCTCCAGGAGAAAACGTACCCAGGTACGTTTTCTCCAAGAGAAAACGTACCCTATGAAAATCATAAATAATAGTTTTCATAAATATTCTTAGATGAAACAAAATAAGATATTCAATAAACGTTTGTATCATTTGTTGCTGTTGTTTTTAAATACATAGTCACGTACATAAGTTTTTAAGACAATAGTTTTGTTTAATTAGACAATTATTTGTTACATATACACATACACGAACATCGCCTGAGCAGTTTAATTAGTCGGCAATTAATCCACCATAAACGAAACCGTTAAATTAGTTTTTATTGCAATCTAATTTGGAGAACTAATTAAATGATGAGTATCTCAAGAAGTCGATAGGGGGATCTCGCATAGAGTTACTCATACATGTATAGGTAAGGCTAACGGTAAATGGAAAACTTAAAAGAAGTAGATTGATAACACTTTTTGACAGGTCATTAATTCGTACTAAAATAAAAGTTGCTACAATTATTATAAAGATTTTATTAATAAAATGAATAAATCTTTATATATTTATGCATTGAAATATGCATTAAAGTAGCATTTGAAAAATATTTAATATGTCCAAACCCTTTAAAAATATAAAGTATTAAATTCATATATCTATAAAATTCATACATTTCTGTATATTTATTATGTAAAATAGTATTTAAAAGTATTAACAAGAGGCCCATGGGCCACATCGCTCACCTGAACAACAGTTCCTTGTAACATTCTATGTCGTAGCATATGCTATTTCTATTTTAAACTTTAAACCCCTTTCTGGGGCCCCATTATTGGTCCGAGGTTTATGGTTGGCTTTAACAATTTAGAATTTACACTATTTGAGGATCCTTGCATAGTAATCTCACAAACTGTAGCATAATAGTTCTAGATAAAAACGTTTTAAAAACATTTCCCATATATATTTCTATGTTAAACTTTTAACCCCTCTTGTGGCCCCAGTATTAGTCCAATGGTCACTGCTTTATTAATTTAGCATCTACATTATTCAAGGATGCTTGCATAGTAATCTCACAAGTTGAAGCATTGTAGTTCTCTAGAAAAAGATTTTTTAACATTTTCCCTCTATATATCTATGTTAAACTTTGAACCCCTCTTGGGGCCCCTGTATTGGATCGAGGGTCACAGCTTTTATAATTTCGAATCTACACTATTTAAGGATGCTTACGTAGTAATCTGAAACATTGAAGCATTGTAGTTCTCGTGAAAAAGGTTTTTAAACATTTTCCATATATACTTCTACATTAAATTTTTAACCCATCTTGGGTCCCCAGTATTAGTCCAGGGGTCACTTATTTAAAACTATCGAATCTACATTATCCAAGGTTGCATGCATAGTAATCTCACAACTTGTAGCATTGTAGTTCTCAAGAAGAAGATTTTTTAACATGTTACCTATATATTTCTATATTAAACTTTGACCCCTCTTGGGGCCCCAGTATTAGTACGGGGGTCACGATTTTACCAATTAAGAATCTACATAAGCCAGGGATGCATGCACAGTAATTCCACAAACTGTAACATTGTAAATCTCGAGAAGAACATTTTTAAACGTTTTCTATATATTTTTTAAAATGTTAAATTTTGAACCCCTCTTGGTGCCCCAGTATTTCTTTAAAATAGATATCATTAATTTAAATTTCTGTACCAATAGTCGTATACATGTATCAAATAATATCAGAATAAAAATGGTTTGTGTAACTAAATTCGCACATATGCTACTATATTTTTATTTGCAATTTTAACATCACCATGTGATTGTATACTCAGTATATTTCAATCCTTATAAAATACGTAGTTGGCATTTGTGGTGCAGTGGTTCTTAAGAAGAAGATTTTTAAACATTTTTCCTATGTATTTCTATGTTAAACTTTGAACCCCGCCTGGGGCCCCAGTTTTGGTCCGAGGGTCACGATTTTTACAATTTAGAATCTTCCCTATACATATCAAAGGCCGGTACGGCCACAAAGGCGTCGAGCAGATAATAGATATCATTAATTTAAATTTCTGTACCAATAGTCGTATATCAAATAATATCAGTATTACGTTTGTGTAACTAAATTCGCACATATGCAACTATATTTTTATTTGCAATTTTAACATCACCATGTGATTGTATACTCAGTCTATTTCCTTATTCATTGTATTAAAAATGCATCACTACGATGCATTTGTAATACAATGAATCATAACTCACCATGGTTACAAAAATCGAAGAAATTTCAAAGTTCAAAAATAAATTAACTTCTTTCTGCTTTAAACAGTCTTTGAACAAATTTCGCGGGTTCGTCATTATATAGTATACGAGTGTAACACATTAACAGTGTTTCCCTAATTATAATAAAACTTATTTATTTCAATTTCCGTGTGAAACAAGACCAGTGTTGTTTACAAATAAATCTACACCACGTGCGTTGATCTGCCGTATCTTAGACTGGATAGCCTCTGCCGTTAGGAAATTCAAGGACAGGTAACCATGCACCACCGCCATGACAGTGGGAAAACTCACTGCAGCTTCGCGCACAGCAAATGCGCACACTTAAAATAAATCGGAGAGAAGATTGAGGCGGATCAAAGAAAGAAGGTTTAAGAAGAACTATACATGAATTTGACAATAAATATCAAATTAACAAGAACAAATTCATATTGACACCGTTGACAATACATTGTTTATGTGGGTATTGTAAATATTAATTTACATCGGAAATGTATAAATATTTTCATTGTTGAGTAAGTTATAATTGGGTCAGCAGACTCGGAGCACTAGACTGCTCGTAGCATTCCAATCCATGCCAATTATTTATGGGGCTGCTGAGGATGGTAACGATCTGATTTAGCTCCGTTTTCTCGAAAAGGTCCGATAAGAATAAGTAAGCACATATAAATTGAATGCACACAGGCTACACACAATTAGACATGGTCTGTACATATTATCTTATCATGTGTTTATAAAATATGGAGGTATTAACTTAGAGAGTGGGATCGTGTCAGTGTAGAAATTGTTTTTTCTTTTTTTTAAGTTATAAGGACTTTCCATAACCAGTAGGTAAAATAAATATACAGTTGTCTGGCTTCCAGAGATTTCTTCAGGCTAACACTTTGTAGCGGTTTTACTTAATCGAAAGATGTTTCTCTTTCTTTGTTTATAACTTTTAAAGCCGTTTTACTTTTAAAATAAATCTATTGACTCTCCAAAAGAATCACAAGCGTGTTAAGATAACTAGTGGGCCTAAAAATATTTTTTTCTCGTCACTGCTATTTCCTATGACGCGTTATCATGGCTGGCGAACCAGTCTATGCCGTATCTATAATGCTAAACCAATATTGCAACAAAATCACAAGATACATTTATCGCTTACATTCATTTTGGAGACCGTGCCCGACAACAAATAAATTTACATATTAATTTTTATTTTTATCGGGCACGGTCTCCAAATAAACTGTAAGCGATAAACTAAAATAATGTTTAGTGAATTTTTACACCTTATCGTTTTCATCCGTCATTTCTTGATTAAACAAACTTATATACTTATGCCATGAGTTGTCAATAATCAGGGAGACACAGTTAGGTTTTTTGGTGCACAATTTAGTTGAATAAATGGAACAAAATTCTTGTAAATCTTGTAAACAATTTTCTATGTATATTTCTATGTTAAACTTTGAACCCCGCCTGGGGCCCCAGTTTTGGTCCGAGGGTCATGATTTTTACAATTTAAAATCTTCACTATATACACTAGCTTTTGTGTAAATATTGGCATTTCTGGTGCAGTGGTTCTTGAGAAGAAGATTTTTAAAACACGCACCCTATACTCACTGTTTCGCAATTATCTCCCTTTTAAAAAGGGCTGTGCCCTTTATTTTAACAATTTAAAATCCCCTTTCCATAAGGATGCTTTGTACCAAATTTGGTTAAATTTGGCCCAGTGGTTTTAGAGAAGAAGTCGAAAATGTGAAAAGTTTACAGACGGACAGACGGACGGACGGACGACGGACAACGGGTGATCAGAAAAGCTCACTTGAACCTTCGGTTCAGGTGAGCTAAAAACTATTAATCTATGATTTTCATAGGGTACGTTTTCTCTTGGAGAAAACGTACCCGAGTACGTTTTCTCCTGGAGAAAACGTACCCTAGAAATTGGGTACGTTTTCTCCTGGGTACGTTTTTTCCTGGGTACGTTTTCTCCTGATACCTTATCAAATACCTAACATCCATATTAATTGAAACAATTCTCCCTTCAATAAATTTCTACCTATATGATTATCTATAAAAAGTAACAACACTTAACAAGGTATTGAAAAGAGAATGTTACCATCATCTTGTGAGACATTTTCAGTTGTCACTTTCTTCTTTGGAGATTTAATAAGCTTTGGAGACTTTGCTACAAACAACACAAAGGATCACTATTTCATCTTTAAAAATTTTGCAACAAAAATATTTAAACAGTTTTCTTTTTTACATTGAAGATCATTTCATAAAACGGATGACCAGCTTGTTCTTACTCTTTGCCTTCACAGAAGCTTTAGGCTTGGTCATGGCTTTCTTTTTGGGTGATTCTTTAACCGGTGTTTCTTCACCTGGCTTGTCTGGGGTCTCATCTCCTGCCTGCTGCTCCTGTTCTTCTGGCTCCCCTTTGACTTTGGTCCCCCCCTCTTCTTCCTCCTCCTCCTCTCTTGCCTCTTCATCTGCCTTTTTCTCTGCTGCCCGCTGAGCAGCTAAACGCTTTGCTGCAGCAGACTGTGCTTTTTTCTTCTTTCTGGTAGCTGGTGTGCGTGCCTTTTTCACTGATAAAATTTAACACATCAAATAAAAATTGTAAGTTCACTTCAACCATAAAAAAATCATGCTAGATTATTTTTCAAAACAACAACTTTGACGTTCATATAGTTGAACGATGTTTATTTTCTGAAACCTTGAACAGGCTTTTCGGGTTCCTCTTTTTCCTCCTCAACGATTTCAGCACTAAGATCATCGTCTCCCGTGTGGCCTTCCAAAATGTCGTCTAGTACGTTAACTACGCCATCCCCACCTTAAAGTATAAACAATTTTAGTGTTTACCGTTGTACCCACACATTAACACATTAATATTCCTAGTTTGTGTGAAAAAAAATATGAACACGAGTTGGCATCATGAATCCAACGTAGTATGCACAGAGTTTTCCTTAAAACTAATATTTTCATCTGTTATACTCAAAAGTAAGATAAACTACCTGATGTATCATTTGATTCAGCACTCATTGTGCTTTCTCAAATGAATTTAGCAGTATTTGACGTAATTTTCCTCGCTGCACTTTCAACCAAAAACAATGAAACAAAGATGGCGGCGAAGAAGACGCAAGTTAAGTCGTTCCTCAATTATTCGATTGTGGACTTTCGTGTCGACCAACCCCTAAAAATCAAAAAATAATACGAGTTCCAGAAATACACACCGGAGTGTTAGCAAAGAACTGAAATCAGCTAATCTATATCGTATGTGCCTCGCGTCTGGTTAATGGTTGCTAAACATGAGGCTCATGGCCCACATCTCTCGCCTGACCACATGGGCCTGTGAAGGAAAAAAAAAACATCGTTAAAAAAGTTTTTTTCTCTACAAAAGCCCCTGTGACCTGACCTGAGGAATAGTCCTCATTTTCTTTTTCTTTTCCCTAAAAACACCATTTTGGCCACATTTCGTAGTCTATGGTCGGAAGACTTGAGGTAATCAAGTTTGATTTTTTTAAATCTGCAAGTGAGGTTCTTCAATACAATCCCTCCCTAAGAGTTTAACTTATTATTATTTTAAATCATAGATGTAGTTTAGTCTCAATGCTTCTTCTAAATATAATTTTTCTGAATTTTTCTTAGGCGCACCCCATCTAATTTTGTAAATGACGAACGAAAAGTCTACAAATACGTTTACCCTTTATACTATTAAATTGATTTTATAGTATAGGGGGTTATTATATATAGACTTATCATTCGTCATTTACAAAATAAGATGGGGAGCGCTTATGGAATTTTCTCCTTCAGCTCCTGAATTAAAGCTCAATAATTTGCTTTAATCTAACCCTAAATTCAGGGTTCGTCACAACATAATTTTTTTTTGTTGCTCTACGGCACAACAACCTGAATGTTTATGCAGAGCTATAGATCTGCAGCTACATGTATATAGATACAGAGCTCTTCCCCTTAAGAAGATCAATACCGTCACGATCATCCAACTCTCTTAAGTTCATCTCAAGTAAGCTAATTAAAACTGTTCTTTGGTGTGTGTTTTTTTTTTCCATTTATCTATAAATACAGTAGTAGTGGTTCAAGGTCACTGCACACAAATCTCTTTTAATGTGAAGTATGAGCCAGATAGGGCTAAGGGGAGAAAATATATGCTCTAGACAAAGAGTTTTTAATTAACATGGTCTGCAGTGACCTTAAATCTGGTTTCAAGGTCACTGCACACAAATCTCTTTTAATGTGAAGTATGAGCCAGATAGGGCTAAGGGGAGAGTACATATGCTCTAGACAAAGAGTTTTTAATTAACATGGTCTGCAGTGACCTTAAATCTGGTTTCAAGGTCAAATGTGAAGATCGTAGCGAATCTCTTAAAAATCAAGTTTGGACATAATTTCTTTGCCATTGGCTTAATCTTACGAGCAGATTAAAACAAAATAATGCCTGGTAAGGGGTTTGCAATGAGCTTGAATTTTTATGCAAATAAAGTTTTAACTGGAAATTTTCAAAGTTGTTAAGGTCAAAGCAAAGTCCTCTGGAATGTTTTTTATCGTAATGTTCGTTATTTATGTGGGACCCTTTGAGATGGTCACCATCTCAACAATGTCTGGTTAAGATGTTGATGATATGAAAAGGCACTGCTTTATCAAACGCTATTAGGATAACAAGAGGCCCAAGGGCCACATCACTCACCTGAGCAACAATAGCCATAAAATGCTTTAGACCATATGTAGAGTATCAAGTACAAAATATCTACACAACTTACTAGTGTAAATCTTGATTTTTCATGCAAATTAAGATTTAAAAATTTACTCAAAATATTCTTAAGTTAAACATTGAGCTCCATTCGTGTTCAGTTTTTGAGAATAGATTTTTCGAAGATTTTTCTCATTTACTCCTAGTATGTAAAAATTCCCCTTCAACATGGGATCATGATTTGGACAAACCTAAATCTACACTACCTGAGACACAAGTTTCAGTCTCTCTGGCCATATGGTTTCTAAAAGAAGATTTTCACAGATTTTGCTCTATTTATTCCTCTGTAAAAATTGATTCCCATTGTGGCCCCACCTTATCCTCAGGTATCACGATCTGAACAAACTTGAATCTACACTACCTGAGAATGATTCCACGCAAGTTTCAGCTTTTCTAGCAAAATGGTTTTTGAGACGATTTTTGAAAAATACCGACAAATTTTCAATAATTCAAAATTATCTCCCCTTTACTAGTAAAGAGGGCACGGCCCCTAATTTGAACAAACTTGAATCCCTTTCACCTAATAATGCTTTGTGCCAAGTTTGATGGAAATTAGCCCAGTGGGTTTTGAGAAGAAGACAAAAAATGTGAAAAGTTTATGACACCGATGACGACAAGAGACAACAGACAAATTTTGATCAGAAAAGCTCGCTTGAGCCTCCCCTAACCATGTCATTCCACATTCTCTATTCAACAAACATTCTTTGGCTGTAGTATAGGGCCAAGACGAGAAATGTAGAGTTATAACAAGGATTTTACACAAAGCTTAAGGTCACAGATGACATTAACCTTTGACATAGAAACCCAATTCGAGGTCTATGCCAACTCCCTATTACCAAGTAAATTGTTAAAAACAAGATTTCACAGAGATCTACTGTGACCTTCACCTTAGAAACTTCAAGATCATTGCACATCTTTTACAATGTCATGTGAAGAATGAGCAAAATAGGGTAAAATGGAGAGAATACTGGGGTTTCATTATAAATGTTCATGGGAATCAATTTTTGTAGATTTAAATGAAAATAGTTTCAATGATAAAATTATGTAAATTTGTGGATAATGATCCTATTGATGCAATGGATTATTAGAAATTGCACTTTGGTGAACATTTAATTTCATGGATCAACAACGAAATCCAAGAAAATTGGTATTTAATGATGAAACCACAGTATACGGTTAGCTCTGACATGACCTTGACCTTTAGTCACTGCACAACCTTTGTCCACAGGCACTCCATGTGTGAATTGGGTTAAGGGAAGAGGATATATGGTCTTGACAAGAATTTTACACAAAGGTCTGCTTTAACATTCACATTTGAACTAGATATTCGGAGTTCCAGGTCACTGTGCACATGTACCCTTCACTTAAAGGGACTTGGACACGATTTGAGCTCAATTTTTTCAAAATTTCTTTTTTAATTTTTAATGTCTAGAATGGTCAATATGGATGTTTTTAATGCCCTGTCAAAATTTGAAAGTCAAATATCGAGTTACAAGCGAGTTACATAGGTTAAAATTCTTTGTTTTGTAAACAAAGCTCGAGTCCTGTTATTGTTTACATATGTCTTAAATTGGTAAAAGTTTCAATCTAGTGTTGCATTTTGTTGTTGATAAACTTATTTATGAACACATTTAATAAGTTTATCTTGTTTCCACAAGTTATTTTGTCAAAGAAATGGTAATTTCTTTACTTTACATTATTTGTAAACAAATATAAGACTCGAGCTTTGTTTACATAACAATGACTTCTTTCCTCTGTATCTCGCTTGTAACACGGCTTCTAACATTCAAATTTTGGTAAATCATTCAAAATACACAAGTAAACTATTTAATACATAAAAATCAAAAATGAAATTTTCATCTGAAATCGTGTCCAGGTCCCTTTAAAAGCACAATGTCCAACACAATTACTTGTTCTAATCTTTATTTTTGAGCAAAAATATACATGTGTAGCTGGATAACTGCTAGTGCATTTAATTACAGGAGATCAAGAATCTACATGATCTGGCTTTCCTTATATACCAGTATTCCTTCCTTCAATATTCTTTATCCTTTTGACACAAGACTTCAAACAAACACAAATTCAATGCATATCAGAATTTATTTTCAAATTTCATAATAATAAAAAATTATACCATAAATATTATACATCAAATTATATTATATGCAACATACATTTACAACCCAACAAGAAATAGGATATATTTGGAATCATTAGATATTGAATCAAATATGAACTCATTCGATACAAGAAGACGCAAGTAGTAGTTAAAATCCACAAAATTACCCCACAAATTATTCTACATTACATTATCATATGTACAGGTATATGTGAATGAATTATGAATCCAAAAAGTAATCATCAAAATTCACAAATTTTGAGAGATGAAAAGTACACATAAGCAATACTTCATTTTCAAGACACTCAAAAAGTTGACTGCATAAATATGATAAAAAGAAACAACATATCTTAGACAATGACTATCATAAAGCATATTAAATTAAACAAAAACTTGCTACAAAGTTATGTGAAATAAAGTGTTTCTACTAAAATTTTATTGCAAGAACATCTGCATGTCAAGGCCTTCATTAAAAAATATTTCTGCTTCTCTTGATGACACCAGCTAAAAGTTCGGTAGATTGGAATTTATACAAAGATGACTTCACTAACATTGGATTTCTTGAAAAGTTATTTAAGAGAGCTGGAAGGTTGTTGTTATTTTTACACCATAGTAATCTCCTTAAAAATAACTCTGTTATAGATATACATGTATATGTGAAGCAAAATATTCAAATTTTAAAGCTATATACATTTTTTGGTTGTTTTTTTTTTTAATTTAATTAATGAATAGTTTTTTTAACTTCATATAGCTAAAGACATCTAATCTAAAAACTTGAGGAAGATCTGATGGTTAATTAACTTGTTTACAGACCATCAGCCTCCTTAAAATTAAAAACATATATATTGATATACATATTTAAATTAAAAAAAAATATTTTTAGTCAGTCATGGGAATTTAATTTGGTCCTTTTGGTTAAGGGAAACAAATGTATTTATTTAAAGAACTTTGCCAAAAGGTTGACAAATTCATAGTTACTTTAATACAAACAACTATTATTTATTGGACCAAACATTGAAACAAACAATTGGTTTACAAGATTTCTTGTATAGAGATAATTACCCCTTTATTGTCTCCAGGGTTGACGAGAAGAGGTGGGGGTAGAGGTATTAAAATTTTTCTTTGGCTGTCATTAATTTAAAGTTTCCTTTTAACTACAGTATGACCTGTAAAGCTTAGGCGTTCTTCTAGGGTGTTCCTAATGAAATCATTTTTACCGTAAATCAATGTGTTAAGAGATTCTCCAGTTTTGTTCTTACATCAACCAGCAAATCATATGTAAAATTGCACTACAAAAAATTGTACTTAAAAAATATATTAATATTCTCTTTAACTGCTTATAAATTAAACTTGAAGGACACTATTGTAAATTTTCATTACTTTGCAACTTCTTTGTTTCTTGATTTTAAAAATACATGTTTAGTTTTCTTTTGCAATGCTATTGTTACTTATAAACAAAATATCTGTGAGCCACTGCTCACTAGTGATACCCTTGCTCTGCTGTGGATATACAAAATAAGCAAAGCCGACATTTAACAGGAAGTTGACATCGAATTTGTTAAAAATGAATCCCACCATATGGCATTCCTTAACAAAGAGTGAGTTAAAATCTCAAGTATCTGCGATTGATAGTTGCTGAGATATCCTCAACGAAAATTTGTTTAAAAAAATAGGATAAAAAATAAATAAATAAAAGTCGTCATTTAACAGGAAGTTGACATCTGATTGGTCCTAAAATGAATCCAACCATATGCCATGCTAAACAAAGAGTGTGTTCAAATTTCAAGCATCTGTGATGAATAGTTGCTCAAAAATCTTTGATGAAAATTTGTTACGAACACACAGACGGACAGACAGAAACACAAGGGTAAAACAGTATACTACCCTCTTCTTCGGTATAATATTCTAACTTGCTCATTGGTACAAACCTCTGTGTATTTATAAAAGATGAAGGTTAATCTGACTCATACTATTAAATGCTAGTTGGTTTACGGTAAGGAACAATAAGTGCCAGTAAAAAATGCAACAAGTTAGCAAGAGAATTGTAGACATGTTTGTTCTAAATATGTATTTTTTTTTATTTGTTTAATTTTTTCTGCTTGTTTGCTTAATTAATGTAAAAAAAATATTTTTAAATGGATATTACCATAAATGATTTACCGTAAATAAGACCATTTATTTTATTCTTTGCCTAATTACCTTAAATGGTTTTAGATGTTATAATGCCCAGAATGAATTTTAATGGTAATTTAACAAGAATTTGAGAATGCATACATTGCAACTGTGCCTGAACCAGCAAGAGTCTAAGAACTAGACTATTCAAGGTAAGGATATTAACTATGTCCTTTTGATAATGCCACATGAAACAGAGGAAAACAAGTACAGTTGTTATTAGAGTTCTTTCCAACCATACACAGTACCTATGGGATTAGCCACTGGGGAAAATGTCTATACCTAAACAGGAATCAGTGGAATTTTTTGGGAGGAAATCATTCAGTTGCTACATTTATAGGAGAAATTGGCAATGGGAAAGGGTGATGTCCCTTAATACAAATAATTCTGTGTACATCAACATCTACACAAATCTCAGTGAAGCTCAATTGCTCTGTCTTTATCATATCAACAGAATGAACTACACCAAATCTCCCAGAAGGAGTTCTCTTTTTGTGCAAAAGTTATAATCTTTCTCATAGCCTTTATGAAGAAAAAGGAAAAGCATGCAGGAAAGCCACAGAAACACAGTTCTATGAGATGGGGGCATTATCCTTAACAAATCTGTTCGGATTTTGTTTACCGGTACATACTTAATTTTTTTGTTTCTATTCTTATTGGATTTATATATTAATTGAATATAGATTTGTTAAGATATCATATGTTAGTTATTAAATGAATACTGCCCAAACAGTCCTTGTTGTAAACAAGAACTTTGATTTCATAAAGACAATGAATAGACATTCCCAAGGGAAAATGAACTGCAGGACATATGACATTCTTGTCAATCCCAGTAGACTAAGGCAGGCAGAGTCCCAAACCCTGGTAGAAAATCACCAACTCCCTACCTTCTCTACAAAGTTAAGATTTAATTTTTTCAGAGGAGGAACTTGCAGCAATCAAAGGGAGTAAGATCTCTAAATGCCCACATAATGGAGGTTGCCAATGGTAAGATACTAATTGTATTCAATTTGGTTATATTTTAAAAAATTCTGTGTGCTTTTTTGTTACAATCTGATAAAAGCAAACATATTTAATATTGACTGTCAATCAAAAAATATGTATTTCATCTTACAAGATTACAATACAAAATGGCTTTTATATTTTATTCTTTTATGGGTACATGCATGCATGGATAATGAAAATGACTGTAGATGAAAACTTGAATGCCAGTGTCATTCAAAACAAAATTGGAAATGTGGGTTTTCACAGGGAGAAGACAATTGTTTGAGTGAGCAAAAAATGAGATGCACAGATTTAATAATGTATGTATTGAGCATGTTTTTGCAAAATTCGTTTGCGGGGGGTAAAACTAACTCGCTGTTATTACCACCCATCTTGGGGAAGCAGCCTCCAGGTCAGATGTTTATGCAGGAAGTGCTAAAAATACCTAAAAGATTTGTGCTCACCACATTTTGACACATTAAAATTTTAACACTGATGTTATGCACCGTTTGTATTAAAAATGAAATATGATGTTTATTTAACCTAATAGACTCTGGAGGATATGGAAGCAGATATCACTAACAAACCAGCTTCTTCAAAGGTAAATTTTGAGAAAACAGCTGATTAATGCAATTCATTTCAGATTTCACCAAACTTGTATGCAGAAGAAGCCAGACAGCGATACATCGGAGAATTTAACATTCCACTGTCGGCCATCAACTTTGCATCAGAGTCAAAGGCAATTAGAAAGTTGAACGCCCAACATCTGGGTGAACTTTATGCAAGTTTTAATTCAAATTTAAAAAACAGAATGAAATTAAACTTTCCTCCAGCAACAACAGTAGCTAAAACTGAAGACCCTTTTCGACCTGATGCAGAGGAAGAGCTCCTTGACAGTAATCATTGGCACCATGTTATGCTTCAGTTACAGGAGCTCTACCCAGAGATAAAGAACTTAAAACAAAGGTAAAAATGACCTTAAATTGTTTTACTTGTTCAGGACAAAACAAGTATAAAATGGTAAACACAAACAAGATTTCACAGTAGATTAAGATAAAAATTGTAAAGATATTGTAGAAATTTTAACAATTGACTTGGAAAAATGGCATTTTTTTCAGAAAGGTTTTCCTCTATGAGAAGCTGTCACCGGGGGCTATGTCATTTCTTGGCCTATAAAGAAATGACGAAACTTCCAACAGCTTGAGAACTTCGCAATTCGAAGAATTAACAATTATGAGAAATGTTCTGCTGGAGAAATATGGAGGGACTTTTTCAACAACCTTCCAGGATGACATTTATCAGATTTTTAATGCTGTGGTATGAACACTAAATTTTAATAATCATTCATTTATTATAGTCATTTTTCTTAATAATTGATTAAAAAATAAAAACAATTCCAGCATTTGCAATGACAACTTTGGGGATGGGCTGAACGGACATAGTTAAAGCCATCAACATGAAGATAGGAACCATGTGTCAGCTTTTAAAGAAACAAGACTGTCCAAGTATATGTCCGGTGTATTACTTTTACTCCAGCCTTCAGCATCAGAGTATCAAGTAACATCACTTCCTGGCAAATATGATCAAGATCGCCCAGATAGAAAATGCCGACCAAGTACTGCTCATCTTTGACATCCCATACACTACTACCATCGCCACCAAAAGAAAACAATCGATCAACATCAAGACAATGGAGAATAAAAAATCCAAATTCACAGTCATGAACGCCCAACATCTGGCAGAACTTTATGCAAGTTTAAATTCAAATTTAAAAAACAGAATGAAACTAAACTTTCCCCCAGCAACAGCAGTAGCTAAAACTGAAGACCCTTTTCGACCTGATGCTGAGGTAGATCTCATTGACGGTAATCATTGGCACCATGTTATGCTTCAGTTACAGGAGCTCTACCCGGAGATAAAGAACTTAAAACAAAGGTAAAAATGACCTTAAATTGTTTTACTTGTTCAGGACAAAACAAGTATAAAATGGTAAACACAAACAAGATTTCACAGTAGATTAAGATAAAAATTGTAAAGATATTGTAGAATTAATTTTAACAATTGACTTGGAAAAATGGCATTTTTTTCAGAAAGGTTTTCCTCTATGAGAAGCTGTCACCGGGGGCTATGTCATTTCTTGGCCTATAAAGAAATGACGAAACTTCCAACAGCTTGAGAACTTCGCAATTCGAAGAATTAACAATTATGAGAAATGTTCTGCTGGAGAAATATGGAGGGACTTTTTCAACAACCTTCCAGGATGACATTTATCAGATTTTTAATGCTGTGGTATGAACACTAAATTTTAATAATCATTCATTTATTATAGTCATTTTTCTTAATAATTGATTAAAAAATAAAAACAATTCCAGCATTTGCAATGACAACTTTGGGGATGGGCTGAACGGACATAGTTAAAGCCATCAACATGAAGATAGGAACCATGTGTCAGCTTTTAAAGAAACAAGACTGTCCAAGTATATGTCCGGTGTATTACTTTTACTCCAGCCTTCAGCATCAGAGTATCAAGTAACATCACTTCCTGGCAAATATGATCAAGATCGCCCAGATAGAAAATGCCGACCAAGTACTGCTCATCTTTGACATCCCATACACTACTACCATCGCCACCAAAAGAAAACAATCGATCAACATCAAGACAATGGAGAATAAAAAATCCAAATTCACAGTCATGAACGCCCAACATCTGGCAGAACTTTATGCAAGTTTAAATTCAAATTTAAAAAACAGAATGAAACTAAACTTTCCCCCAGCAACAGCAGTAGCTAAAACTGAAGACCCTTTTCGACCTGATGCTGAGGTAGATCTCATTGACGGTAATCATTGGCACCATGTTATGCTTCAGTTACAGGAGCTCTACCCGGAGATAAAAGAACTTAAAACAAGGTAAAAATGACCTTAAATTGTTATACTTGTTCAAGACAAAACAAGTATAAAATGGTAAACACAAACAAGATATCACAGTAGATTAAGATTAAAATAATGAAGAAATTGTAGAAAATTTAACGATTGACTTTAATGGCATTTTTTTTTTTTTCAGAAAAGTTTTCTTTTACGAGAAGCTGTCACTGGGAGCTATGTCATTTCTTGGCCTATCAAGAAATGATGAAACTTCCAACAGCTTGCAATTTTTTTTTTGCAATTCTTTGCAATTCAAGGAATTAACAATTATGAGAAATGTTCTGCTGGAGAAATATGGAGGGACTTTTTCAACAACCTTCCAGGATGACGTATATCAGCTTTTTAATGCTGTAGTATGAACACTAAATTTAAATAATTATTCATTTATTATAGTCATTATTCTTAAAATTTAAAAAAATAAAAACAATTCCAGCATTTGCAATGACAACTTTGGGGATGGGCTGAACGGACATAGTTAAAGCCATCAACATGAAGATAGGAACCGTGTGCCCAGCTTTTAAAGAAAACAGACTGTTCATGTATATATCTGGTGTATTACTTTTACTCCAGCCTTCAGCATCAGAATATCAAGTAACATTACTTCCTGGCAAATATAATCAAGATCGCCCTTTAAAAAAGTCAAAACACATGGGAGAGACATCACATAGTACTATAAATGTTTTCACTGTGTACAATATGGCTCACTTTTTTTCTGGCAAACATCAAGATGTCATCCCATTTAAGACAATACTTTATTTAAAAACAGGACACATAATCTTACCACATCTGGTGTAGGTGTTATACATGTATAAGATGGCAAGTTACCCTTGCAGAAGTAAATCCTGGTCCGCCAGGAAAAGTCAAGATATCCTGGGACTTTCCTGAGATATCTTGACATTTCCTGTTCTTCAATTATTTTTATCCTGGCCAGTGTCAAATCCTGAGATATCCTGACATCAGGCATAGGATTTTGTCGGGAAATATCGGGACTTTAAGTTTGCTCTTCACCAGAACAAGATTTTCTCAGGATTTTTCAGGACCATTATAAATTAAGGCTTAAGTCTTGACATAAGGAAATCTCAGGACTTTGACATTTTCTGAACTTAAACCATCTGAATCAAATAAGTCCTGGGATATCTTGAGATTAGGAATGTTAACTTTAAGAGTCTTGCCATATCGTGAAGTCAAGACATTTTCATTAATCATAGTTAAATACATATCAGTAATTTGGTGTTATATAGGTAGCCTTGGTGGTTCTTGGTTGGATCAAATAGTAATAAATATAATGGTTTTCATGGTGAAAGTGTAAATTTATGAGGTGATTATGTAGTTTTCTGAAAACATTTGGTAAAATTAATATTCGCAATGCAGGGTTGAATGGCGAGAGTGCATAGATAACGCAACTTGCTGACCATCTCTTTGAGGTGTCGGGTTACAATGCGGTAACGCATGTATGTAATGATCTAGTTTCTGAGGAATGGTTGAGTGCAAAATTAATGATTTATAGTGGAGGCTAATTGATCAACAGTAATTACGCAATTACTAATCGAACTTTTTTAAACTATCGTTTTAGAGCCTACTTATAATTGAACATGGTGATTTTGATCAGACATAAATAAATGTTATTCATGTCTCTGTTTTGATGGATATTGTTTAAATTACATGTAATTGGGTCGATATAATAATAAGAATAATATATTAAATATTGGTTTTGTACTTTAGATGCCACCAGTCATTTTAAAACGGCGACATAGCGTCAAAGGGAAGAATTTAATTCCCATTGTGAGAAAGATGAAAAATAGTCGGGAACTTATCAGTCAACTAGCAAGGGTCAAGAGTAACACTCTGACTGAAGGAATGTCGAAGGAAGAGTTGGTAGCGGCATTCAGAGAGATAACGGGCGAGGACGAGGTGGAGATGCTAGATATGGCCCACAAAGCGGCATCTGAGACGAATCTAAGGAATTTATTGCATTACACAATTGTGTATGCAAATGGGGTCGGCCAGCCAGTTGCACAGACTTTGCAGCGTTCGGTGAGTGGTTGTAGAGATAAGGACAATGATTGTTGCAAGTAGCTGACCACCTGGTCTTGTAATTTGATCACGATTTATAACTTGTTTTTAGTATTCCGGAAACGACTTCCGGTTCTTGGTTTTGATATTAGGTGCAACCGGAAATGATTTAAGGAAATAGAAAGTAGAAATATTGATGTTGTAACTTTGTTTGATAACTAGCCGCAAAAATAAGTTTAACTGAGGTACCTTGTTTTGTGGATAGGAACAAAAAGAGGCTGTAGATGAAGAGCGGGAGGATGCGGCACCTGAACCAAAAAAAGCAAAGGTATCACTGCCGACGGCAACAACAACAACACAAGCCACTGAAAAAGAAATCGAGGCAATAAAAGAAAAGGTGAGAATCTTGGCCAACCAAAATACTCCGAGGCCTTGACTCTCTTGGCTCTTGACGAATTAGCAAAAACGGCACGAGCTGCAAAAGTTGAAGAT
This sequence comes from Magallana ariakensis, assembly GCA_020458035.1. Lineage (NCBI taxonomy): Eukaryota > Metazoa > Mollusca > Bivalvia > Ostreida > Ostreidae > Magallana > Magallana ariakensis. The sequence continues at coordinate 32,909,247 of CM035817.1, forward strand.
GCAGATATCTTTGAAGAGCTGTACAGACAGCCGTCAAGAAACCAAGGGAAGATTAATTTGGTGACCCTTGTTTTAAGTGTTATGGGGGGTAAAGCATCAGATGTAGTGGGAAAAGCCCTAGTTACATCGAGAAAAGAGCAGGAGGAGACTAAGGAATCACCAAAAGTGGAGAAGTCACCCTCCTCCCCTCTTCACAGTTTGTACCCATCTTTTCCATCAATGCCATTAATGATGCCCTACCAACCCCAGGGATATAACTATGGATACATGCCTATTCCAGTTTATCAGGGTTATAGGCCAAGACAAAGGGGGCGGTTCAACCAGGGTGGGTCAAAACCAATAGGACCCTGTCTCTTTTGTGAATCTATGGGCCATCTCATCAAGGATTGTTTGAAGTTCAAAGCTATGAAACAAAACAAGTAGTTCAGATGGACACATAAATACCTCTTCAGAGTGAACAGTTATTACCACAGTTCATATCATGTTTGTGACAAATGTAATAATATCGTAATTGCTTGTATGTTCTCGAGGCACATTTGTAGATGGTTGTCTTCTGTGTAGTGATTATAATAAATGAAATGTCGTAATTGGAAATAAATATGTTAACTTAGTACTAGTATTAGAGACTTCATTTATCAGCTCAGAGAAACTAATTCTCTAGTGGACTTTGTTCACGTGAGCTGCTGAAGTGAGGTTTCTTTACCCTAGATCACCTCATGTAGGTTTAATATCTCTACATGATATTTACTTTGTAGGTGAATGATGTGTTTAATCCAGTTCTTCAAAATTGGGAAAGAGATGTACAATTTAATGTAGATCAGGAATTGGATAACTTTCGAGTTAAACCTACATGGGTAAAACTAGGGGAAAGAAATCCTTCCTTGGCAGCTCAGAGAGAATTGGCAGAAAGAGAGCTAAGGGATCCAGCACATTTTGTGTCAGGACAACTCCATGATTCTGCTATCCATTGGAATAGCATCTTAGAGAACTCTAAATCGGATCAATCAACTTAAGTGTCTAATTGGTTAAAAAATGGAGTGGATATACTCCCTTTTTTCCGCAGGTTCAAAGGAAATTTTAAAGGACAATCATTTGATTCGGATAAACCCCCAAAACAGTACATGTATTTTCAAAATTCGAGTTATTGTAAAAATTTTGCTCCTTTCATAAAATCCCAATTATTGGAGAAAGTTAAAAATGGTTCTTTGCATGTGATTGGGAAATTAGGTCACTGTGAATTGCCCCACATTGTGATGCCATTAACTATTGAACCTTCGAAACCTCGTTTATGTCATGATGAGCGATATTTGAACCTTTGGATTAAAGATGAGCGATATTTGAACCTTTGGATTAAAGATAATCCATTTCATTTGGAAACATTGAAACACGCTCATCGTCTAATCCAAAGTAAAGATGAAATGTTTTGTTGTGATGAAAAATCAGGTTATGACCATGTTAAGCTGAATGATTCCTCACAAACATACTTTGGGGTTCAATTTGCTGGTTGGGTATTTGTTCACACCACTCTGCCTTTTGGATGGAAGGCCTCACCTTTCATTTATCAGACAATAGGGATGCAGGTTACTAATTACTTCAGAAACTTGAATATTGCAACATTGCAGTATATTGATGATAGATTTTTTGTATGTTCTAGGAATGAGAAATGTGATCAAGCAATTCAAACAGTTGTATTTGTCTTGGACACTCTCTCTAAGTTAGGATACACTTTAGCTTTAGATAAGTGTCAGGTGCTTCCATCAACAAAAGTGAACTATTTGGGGTTTGTGATTGATTCTGATAGGCAGGCATATGTCCTACCAGAGAAGAAAAAAGTTTCATTTATTAGTTTGTGCGAAAAAATTTTGTGTACAGATGTAGTAGACTTGCATACTTTGCAGCGTTTTGCTGGCAAATGCATTTCCATGAACCTTGCAATTCCAGCTGCAAAGTTGTATACAAGGGAAGTTAATCTTGCCATCTCTAGATGTCAAAAGAATAGTAAGACTAATGAGATAGATGAATTTCTTTGGGAAGAGCTTGAACACTGGAGATTTTTAGATGAATGGGATGGTTGTGTTAAGTGGCGGTCAGAAAAACACAATCAGCTTTTCTTGGCTACAGATGCCTCATCTTATCGTTATGGGGTTACTGTTCTGTCAGGAAAATTGAAGGGTATTGTCTTTGGTGATTTTTGGGAGGAAGGGGACAAAAGGCCCATACATTTAAAAGAAGCAGAGGCATTACTGAAGGCTGTTCAGTCACTAGGATTGGAGATTAAGAACAATCAGTTAGATATTTTGACTGACAATAAAGCAGTTCTTTTTTCTTGGCTAAATCAGGGCGGTTAAAATAGGGATCTCAATTGTATAATGAAGCAAATATTTCAGTATTTATTTGAACATAACATTGAAATGAATCTGGAATATGTTCCATCAAAAGCAAATCTGGCAGATGAACCATCCCGCTTAGTAGATATTCAAGATACAATGTCAAGTAGGGAAACATGGGGAAAAGTTAAGGATTTGTTTGGCCCTCATACAGTAGACTTGATGGCCTGTGATTCAAATGTTATGGAAGATACACAAGGTCAACCATTAAGACATTTTACTCGATACTCTTCTCCTGGGAGTGCAGGAGTGAATATGTTCGCTCAAGATATTCATTCTGAGGAAAACCCTTATGTTTTCCCCCCATTTGCCCTTATTTTTCCTGTTTTAAAGTTTCTGAAAGAACAGAATTTCAACCCACCCCCATCTGAGAACCTCTCCTCCACAGATATGCACAAAGATCTGTATGTATCAGCCAAAGGGGTTCCAAAAATGTATTGTGTGTTCCATCAAAAAAGGGTTATTGCTTTAATAGGGAGGGGTTAAAATGGGATTTATATGCAGATCATTTAAAATTTGCCTGATTTGTTTTCAGGAGGAGAGCATACATGCCAACTATCCCGATTTCCACGGGATTCTCCCGATTTGACGTCGTCAAAAAAAAAATCCTGATATCCCGATCGGGATTGCCAAAATACCCCGAAATCCCGATTCTCAAAAAATCTAACCCGTTTTACAATCATAAGTCCCGATTTCCATCTGAAATTTTAAATCCCGCGCTGCTTGTCTAAGCTAACCAATCAAAAAGTGGGATTATGACCGCCATTGCTGTTTCCTGTATCGTGTGTATCGCGTGTGTGGATATATCGGGATGTGTGAATTGGTGCAATTACCTGTACGGTACCTGTGTCGGGGTGTTTGTAATCCTAATGAGGAGCATGTTTTGATAGTAATTAATCGGGAAATATCGGGATGTGTAGCAAAATGCCACATTTTTTACACAAACTTCGACAAGTATGGGGGTTTCACCTAACCAAAGAAGAAAACGAAACTTCTGTCCCGATATCTGAGCAAGTGGGAGGCAGATTCCCGATTTTCAGGATGGTTGTCGGGATCCAAACTGGGTGACAACCATGCATATTGCCGTGCATGCAATAGGTATGTTTAACTTATATATAGTACATTTGAATATATGTAATTATTGACTATATCATGTTACAGTAGCCAAAAGTAGGTCAAAATCGACAGGGTCCTTATTTCGACCGTTTTTTTTTTTTTTTGTTTTTTGTTTTTCTCATACATTTCGTTTGTACAGTTTATTAATTTAAGATAAATTGGAGCAACAGGAGCTCCTGTGGTACTACTATATAAAAAAAAATATCTACAAGAAAAATATTTCTTAAACTTTAAAGTAACAAACAATTTATTTTTTATGGATTTTAGGGTGGACCATGGTGGAATGAATGATGTAACAAAGCACACAAAGACAGCCATCCATCAAGCCAGCATCAAGTCACAGAAATCAACACCTGCTGCTACCAACTTCTTTGTGAAGTCAAAATTGGACCAAGATGAAGGTAATTAAATTTTTTTTCTGTTAATTTTCTAAGCATTATTTTTACTTTTTTATTTTATTTTCAAATAAAATTTCTTCAGTCAGGAAACAATTTTTCCGGAGCATAGGCCGGTATTTTTTTTCAACGATGCGGGAGCCCCGGCTTATCCCCCGGGATCGGCTTATCGTAGGTTCAAAGTTAAAAAAATTGAACAGTAAAATACAAAATCCACTGTTTTTATCCATTGTACTGTTGTAGCAGTTTATTATGAGGTTTCGTTTTTTATTCCGTTTGAACTATTATCGGTAATTGTCCCGATGATAATTTTTGTAATGACATCGTGAGTAATAAAATGTACAATGTATTTCTTTACAATCCAAAGCAAATCATATCTAAGGCAAGCGTTCGTGTCTGAACTCTGGAAACTATTATTGCGTAGTAAAAAAGAAAGCAAAACTGTGCAGAATGTAAAATGACGGGGTTTTTTTCGGTCTGCGTTTGTGGGAATATTGTAGGATCAATTTGAAATGCTTTGGGTTTTTTTTACAATTAATTTGTAAATATACAAAAAATATCTTCAAACCAAAATTAATTTCCTGTTGGATGAAATAACGGTATTCCAGTGTCGTGTGTATTTATACAAAGGTGTGAAACCCGTGACTTAAACACAGCCTGGGGGCACGTAGTGTACACCGTTACACTTCATTGCATTGACTGTGTTTGTTAGCATTATAACTTCTTTGCGTAACGACAAGTCACTATTTACCGTAATTAATTATGGAAAAGAACACAAATTTAATATTTTCTATGTGGTATTTCGTTTTCTCAATTATATCGATTACGGGGGATAACTCTATTTGAATATGAAACCACGTGTTGAGCTAATGGACGCTATACCCCGAATTTACAAGTAGCTTTCAAAGTATAACTTGATCAAATGAAATTTAGCAATAAGGTATTGATAAAATATAAAATGTTTGGTAAAATATTTTACTTAATCTATCAAACAGAACCACGGAGGTTTGTGTTGCAATAAAATTTACAACATATATGTAACAGTGTAAAATTACAGTACGTAACGTTAATATATACCGACTAATACGGAAGAGACCAATCATGCACACAACGCAGATATATTTTTAAAAATTACTTAAAATATAAATGTTTAGCAAATCAAATAATTCTAATTACTCTTTTGATTTAAGACATCGATATTCTGAAAGTATATATTCGATGACTTCCTTGATCAGCGGTCATACTTTTACTATAGTAATCATCGATTAAAAATCGGCTTATCCCCCAGATCGGCTAGTCTAAGGATTTTTGCTGAATTTTGTCTGAAAATGAGCAATTCGGCTTATGCCCCACATCGACATATGCCCAGGAAAATACGGTACTTAAAATTTTCACTATCACTTTATATAGCAACTTTTTAATATAATTATATTAATTATTTATTTTGTTTTGTAGATGTCACAAGAGCAGAGGTCCTGTTTGCCAACTTTGTTGCCGAACACAACCTGTCGTTCCTTGTTGCCGACTGTTTCACCAAGCTGTGCAAGTCCATGTTTCCAGATAGTAAGATCACCACCAAGTTCTCTTGTGGAAGGACCAAGACAACCCAGATTGTGAAGCGCTCCTTGTCGCCATCTCTTCACCAGGACGTGGTACAGCATCTGCAGACCCAACCATTTTCCATGGCCATTGATGAAAGCAACGACAGGAATTGCGACAAGTTCCTTGCCATCCTGGTCCGCTACTTCACAGATTGTTCGTACACCAAGTTCCTGGCCATGCCAATTTGCAACATTGGAACTGCATCCAACATCTTCGATCATCTCCAGCAGGTTTTCCTTGAGAATGACATTCCTTGGTCAAACTTGGTTGGATTTGTGTCTGACAACTGCAGCGTTATGACCGGGAAACACAACTCTGTAGTGTCCAGAATGAAAGAGAAGGTACCATCAGTGTTTGACTTTGGTTTTGTCAGCCATCTAGCCAACTTGTGTGCCATTGCTGGAATCAAGACCCTACCCCTTCCAGTGGAAGATCTCCTTGTAGATGTCTACTTCCATTTTTACCACAGTTCAAACAGGAAGGAGAAGTATAAGGAGTTCTTGGACTTTACAGACACAGAACCCAGCAAGATCATCAAGCATTCCTCAACGAGATGGCTGAGCTTGGAAAAGTGTGTTAATCGCCTCCTAGATCACTGGACAGCACTTCAATCCTACTTCAACTCCCATGACGACGTGGAAAAGCCAGGCCGAGTGAAGAAGTGTGCTGCCTTCCTAAAGGACCATGAGATGAGGCTCTACTTCCACTTCTTGAGCTTCATCATGCAGCCCCTCAACGATTTCAACACCATGTTTCAGGCTGATGAGTCAAGAATTGGGTATCTTCAAGATGAGATGAATGTATTGCTGCGAAAGTTCTTGGGGAAGTTTGTACGGGCCAAGGTCATCCAAACCAGCCAGAGTCTAACTTCTGTGCCATTTGAAGATAACCAGAACCAACTCCAAGACAACATCATTGCCATTGGTTCAGCAGCAAGGGCCTATCTAGTGGACAACGAGGATGAGATCCCAATATCTTCACTCAGGAGATTTTTCATGTCTGTGAGGAAGTTCTACATCTCTGTTACCACAAAGATGCTGGCCAAGTTCCCTTTTGAAGATCCAGTCGTGTGTGGACTTTCTCTGCTGAATCCAAAGAACAGAGGTGATCTTCCACCATCATCAATCACTGACATTGCAAGAAGATTTCCCAATCTTGTGGCAGAGGAGGACTTCACAAACTTGGAAGAAGAATTCCTGGATTACCAAACAACACCATCCAGTGAATTCCCCAGCTGTGATAATGTGAGGACTGATGAGTTCTGGGGATCCATTCTTCACCTCAGTAACAGGATCACCCAGAAGCCAAGGTTTCCCCTTATGAAGAAAGTGATCTCTGCTGTGCTCACTATACCAAACTCTAATGCAGACTGTGAAAGGGTGTTTTCCATCGTCAAGAAAATCCAGACAGACATGAGGAGCAACCTAGACAACTCAACATTGTGTGCCCTCCTGACATCCAAACTGAACCAGACAGAGAGATGCCACAGCTTCAGACCAACAAAGGAGCAGCTGAAGTGCGCCAAGAGTGCCTGTGTTTCGTATAACAATGGACTGTGATGATGTGCTATGTGACTTTGTGTCATGCTTTTTGTGCTATATAATATAATATTAGACAAACAGTTATGTGCATGCAAAATATTTATTGTTTGTTGAGTTTTTAAAGATTGATGTTACTATATGAAAATAAAGTTATGTACTTTATTCTTGTTTTCATTTGAAAGAGGAAATTGATTGATAAACACACTAAGATAAATGATAAATAGATAAAGAAAGAGATAGATGAATTTCTAGGAGCACAATACATGTAGTTAATGCAAACCAATTACACGACAAAACGCCGCGAATTTTCCTTCTAGGAAAATGTCGTCGCGCGTAAAATCCCCCATGGAGATTTTCAAAAGTTGGCATGTATGGGAGAGGGATATTGACCTTTCGGCAATAGATGATAGACTTAGAACACTTCATCATCAACAGCAGTCCAAACAGTCTATTAGGAAAAGAAATAGCTTAGAACAAAAATTTGTGGGATTTCTTCAGGCACTTCCCCACTCCCCGTCAATTAGTGAGGCATCTCCAAAAGATGTCTGTAGATTTTTAGTATGGTGTGACACATCAGGGAAAACCAAACTTCATGATAATGATTGTTATTTTATTGGCCAGAATCAATGTAATCTTTGCGGTTGTAAGACTGTTCAATCTTCTGGTAATGTAGCTGTAATGGTTACTCACCTAGGACATATTTTCAGGAAATATGGTAAAGGGGACAATTGGAATGATATTTTTAGTCTTGGGAATCCTGTATTTTCCCCATTGGTAAAAAGAGTATGTCACAGCTGTTAAAGAAGAACAAGCTAGAGCTAGGATTTTGCCAAAGCAAACAAAACCTATGTTTATAGGGAAAGTTAGGTCTATAGCTTCATTTATTGGTGACCAATTACAGTGTTCGGATTTACACTGTTCTTTAAGAGAGCGATATACTCTACTTCGTGATCAGGCTATGTTCAAGCTTCAGTTTTTCGCTGGTGATAGGGCATCAGATATTTCTAATATTTTGGTACAAGAAGTGAAAGAAATACCCGATAAATCTGGTTATGTCTTTAGTCATACATATAGTAAAACTTTGAGGGGTGGTGATGGGAAGAGCAATTTATTCATCATTAAGAGATGTAAAGATTCTCTCATTTGCCCCATATTTGCCTTGGAACAGTACTTCCTGGGGTCCTCAAATTTAGGACTTAACCTATCAACGGGATTTCTCTTTCGGGTTGTGACAGAGAGTGGGAGAGTTTTAGATGCACCGGTTACATACTGTACCATGTATGAGAGGTTAAAGATTTATCTTAAAATTTTGGGAATAGATGAGGGTGACACGCCACATAGTTTACGTGCGGGATGCGCAATCACATTAGCAATGGGTGGGGAAAAAGTACAGGTAGATAGTATTATGTCTCATACAGGTTGGTCGGAAACAAAAATGGCAGATTATTACTCGAGAGCAACACAACTAAAGGATGCTTGTTCTCCGGGAGAACAATTATCTTTACTAGTTTCAAACAATGAGGTAGAAAGCATTTTTAAGCAGTTCGGTGATTTTACAAATTTCAGAAATCCAATATTGGAATGATTATGTACTCTTATGTATACTTAATGATAGTCTTGTGTTAGTGATCTTTGTTAAATCTAATAAACATATGATACAAAATAATTAGCTATTGTTGATTTTATTTACAAGTATTGGGAAGAGAGCTAGTGATACATAACTTAATGTTTTACATAAGGTATGTCCGAATTTTGTGGTTGATCCATTTTGACCCAATACTTAACAGAGCTGCGGAGTGAAAAATAAGTACAAGAACTGAGGATACCTAATTATCCTCAGTGACGTCACGTAATTGAGCGCAGCAGCGGGGTTCTTTTTATGCCAGATTCATAGGGATAGACGATGGATTTAAAGAGAAGGTATAAGTGGGGTAATGCTGATCTTTTCCCACCCACCCGTATTCTGTATGAGATTCATTCTGTAGCACGATCCAATTGTATTGTATTGTAGCTTTGACCCAATACTTAACAGAGCTGCGGAGTGAAAAATAAGAACAAGAACTGAGGATACCTAATTATACCAATTACTGAAGTCTTGCATCTTCCAAATAATTGCACTCTATGCTTATTTTTGAATTATTTTCAGCAAATAGGAGGAGATTGAAGCCACAGTTAGAGTCCTTAATAGGAACTTTATCAGATGAGCATGTGCCTCCATCAAATGAAAATAGTAAGTGAAGTTTTTTCAGACACCGTGTACAAAAAATCATGCAATTCTTGGCTTTTAGTCTGTGATCTCATTCACATGACAAAACAAGATATCTGTGAGCCAATGCTCACTAGTGAAACCCCCATTCTGATTTGAATATGCAAAATAAGCAAAGTCGACATTTGTAGTGTATTACGGATTCGAGCCGGGTCCGGTTTGTATTTTAGTAGAGACGTGATTCCCCGCCATTCTGGAAAGTTTCAATGTTTACATGTGCTCCGTGCACATTTCGTTCATTACCTAGTTCATTCGGCGCTCTAAAACCACAGAGTAAGTTTTCATTCATTTTCTAGAGTCAGTCAATCTATATGTTAAGCTGTCTGTGCTAGTAAATCGTTTGAAACGTTATGTATGTAGTTGCATTCAACGCACGTGTTATCTAGACAGTAAGGGATAAATATGTACCTTTATCATGTGTTTATTCTTTATGTCATGCGGGTGGATTTCACTTTCTTATTGATACCTTTTATGCAGTTACAAATCTGTCGTCATTTATGTTGTCAATCTAGTCATTTGATATTTGTTTACTCTCAGTTTATCTCTATAAAATTTTCAATGGAAAGCCATTTCTGCCATATTTATATATGTGTACAGAAGCCCATGTTTCCAATACCAAAGTCCATTTCAGTATGATTCAAAGAATTTATTTGATTTATATGTTGAATTAGTACAGATAATCTGATGCTTGATAAAGTATGGTGTGCCATTCCTGTAGTTTTAATGCGATTACTGTGAACATGTTTTTAAGATCATGTTTGTTTATGTTTCAGTTTTATACCCTCTCCGGAGGTATGTTTAAGTAATAAAGGACTGCACCAGTTGAGTTCTCTTGTTACGCCACAGTATAAAATCTCGGACCTTCAAGAGCATGGACACGATGATACCTTCAAACTCTGAGACCTACAGATCAGCTCGTGTGAGATCCCTTACGGAAAAGGGACAAGAACAGTATGAAGAAACTTTAGAAAAATATTCTTCAAAGCTAAGAAGCATTGGCAGAGACATCGACAAACTTCTACAGGAAGTAGAAAATGAGGCTCCCAAGGACCAAAGGTTCCTAGATGCTGTTACGACGGACATCAAATACCAAGCGGCTTTATACCAGGACACATGGAATCAACTGGAATCATACCTAGAAGGAACGAAGACATTCGAAAGCCTTAATGAAATTTACTCAAGAAGACTCATAGCAGAGAGCGTTTTCATGAAGATCAAACATATTGGAGCTTTATTATCGGAGATGGAGGAAGTGAAGAACCCTTCAACCTGCGACGGTCAAATTAAAGCTACAGAAAAAAAAGTTCAGGCCTCCATTGAACAGAAACCTAAATCCACAAGATCAAAGAAGTCCAAGTCGAGCAAGTCTGCAGGATCGCGTTTATCAAGCGCTAGTGCTATTTTAATCAAGCAACAAGCAGACCTGGAAGCAGCCAAAGTGAGGCACAAGTATATGGAACAAGAATCCGAACTAATCATAAAAAAAGCTGCTTTAGATGCTAACTTAAAGTTGTTGAACAGTCAGAGAGACGTGGATGAAGCTAAAACGAGAGTAAAAACAATACAAGTCCTACTCGATGAGGAAGAAGATGGATCCGAAGTATCGTCAATCAGTGAAGAAGTCACTAGACAACGCACAGAACAGTTTGCGAGAGATTCTTGTGAACATCTACAGCAAGTAAATCTCAGCCCACAGGTCACTGAACGGGAAATTCAACAGGTCACCAGTCACCAAGCCAAACAAACAAACGAGAACAGCCATACCACTATGAACGTTGATGCTCCTGCGTTTGTGCCTTCAACAGTTAATGTACATAGAAACACTTGGAACACAGACATGTGCAATGAATTCTCCAAATTCATGATAAAAAAGGACCTCTTGCTTTCTCGTCTGACCAAGTACGACGACAAACCAGACATGTACATAGCTTGGAAGTCAAGCTTCAAGAACGTGATGTCCGAACTCAACGTATCACCAGCAGAGGAGGTCGACCTGCTAGTGAAATGGCTCGGACCCAACTCATCAAACCAAGCCTTACGAATCAGGGCTTCCAACACTGGAGACCCCTCCCAGTGCCTACAGAAAATATGGAGTCGTCTGGAAGATCGCTTTGGGTGTCCAGAGATAGTAGAAGAAACATTAAAGAGGAAAATAGCATCGTTTCCTAAATTATCAAACAAGGACAACAAACAGCTGTTTGACTTAGCAGACATAGTGGCCGAAATTGAATCCATCATGAAAAATCCAAGTTATGTAACTGTGTTTGCTTACTATAATTCCTCTTCTGGAGTCAACCCAATAGTCGCCAAACTCCCTACCCACTTGCAGGAGAGGTGGACAACAGAGGCAACTAAATACAAATTGGCGAACAACGTACCCTATCCGCCATTTTCTGTTTTTTCCAAGTATATACACAATACAGCCAAAGTCAGAAATGACCCTAGCTTCATCTACGAGAAAGTCAATGAGTCAGAATCAGCTCATCATAGAAACAGATCAACAACAAGACCTTTGCAAGTGTCAGCCAGGAAAACAGAGATGAAGGCTCAACCATCATACTACAGTTCTCCGAAGACGCCCGACTCTTGCCCAGTTCATGGTACTAACCACTCATTGAACATGTGTCGCTCCTTCAGAGCCAAGCCCATCACCGAACGGAAAGAATTCTTAAAGAAAAACGGATTGTGTTTTCATTGCTGCGGCCCTCAAAGACATCTAAGAAGAGACTGTCGTGAGACTGTGAAATGTGTAGTGTGCAAAAGTGATAAACATGCATCAGCTCTACATGAAGACGATCATGAAACTCGATCGAAAGCGATGGAAGCTCATGGAGGGGAGGGAATGAACAACAGTGTAAATACCGCTTGTACTCAAGTATGTGGGACTATAGCACACACCAGCAGATCATGTGCCAAGATTGTCCTGGTCAACGTGTATCCTAAAGACCGCCCACATTGTTCAAGAACTTTGTATTCTCTAATAGATGATCAAAGCAATCGTTCCTTGGCCTCCTCCTCCTTTTTTGACAAATTTATGGAACACACTCCAGCACTGGAATATGTTCTATCCTCATGTTCAGGAAAGTTCAGAACATCAGGTCGTACGGCAAGTGACTATGTTGTGGAAAGCATTGGTCACGAATTCTGCCTCACTCTTCCAGAACTCATCGAATGTGACAGCATCCCAAACAACCGAGATGAAATTCCGTCACCACACGTTGCCAGACAGTTCCAACACCTCCATGATATTGCCCATAAAATCCCAGAACTCCAACCAGACGCAGACATCGAACTCCTGATTGGAAGAGACCTCATTGATGCACACCATGTTTTGGATCATCGCATTGGTGTAAACGGCCTTCCTTATGCCCAGAAACTTCCGCTTGGGTGGGTAATTATAGGAGAAACCTGTCTTGGGAAACTTCATCCGCCCACCAGCGTTTGTGTTAGTAAAACATTTATCCTAGACAATGGACGCTCAACACACTTTGAACCTTGTGAAAGTCTCCTTAGTGTGGACACGAAATCGGAGCCGCTCTTTAAGAAAACCAGCTTGGATGAAACCATAGGACTTTCCATTGAAGACAAGAGGTTCATTGAAGTAATGGAATCAAATTTTGCGAAAGACAGCAGCGGAAGGTGGACAGCCCCTCTGCCCTTCCGGCCGAATCGACCACCTTTAGCCAACAACAGGGAGCAAGCACTCAAAAGAGCCAAATCCTTTGACTTGAGTCTAAAACGAGATCCAAACAAGCAGCAACATACCCTAGAGTTTATGCAAAAGATGTTTGATAATGGCCATGCTGAGATTGCTTCCTCCGTAGACGAGAAAACAGAACATTGGTACTTACCCTTGTTCAGCATTTACCATCCGAAGAAGCCAGATAGTGTCCGAGTGGTTTTCGACTCGGCAGTCAAATTTCACGGTTCGTCTCTCAACGACGTTTTGATGAAGGGACCACCCTTACACAACAGCCTCTTAGGTATCTTACTACGCTTTCGTACAGAGGCTATCGCAATTACGGTAGATGTGGAACAAATGTTCTACAACTTTTATGTGTTCGAAGGACACAGGAATTACTTACGGTTCATATGGTATGAAGGAAATGACCCTTCCAAACCCCTTAAAGATTACAGAATGACTGTCCATGTATTTGGGAACACAGCTTCTCCAGCGATCGCCACCTATGGTTTGAGGAAATGTGTGGAAGGTGCCGATCTAGATGTGAAAAACTTTGTCAATGACAATTTTTATGTTGACGACGGGATAACCTCGTGTGAAACTACAGAACAAGCAGTGAAGCTCATCAAACAAACCCAACGCGCACTCTATGAAGGAGGCCGTCTAAGGCTGCACAAGATTGCTTCTAACGATAAAGCAGTGTTAGAACAGTTTGACACAAACGACTTGGCATCTAACTTAAAAAACTTGGATATTGGATCTGACGAATTACCGATGCAGAGAAGTCTTGGCCTTTCCTGGGACACTTCTGCTGACACTATCAAGTTCCAGTTATCATCAGAACCAAGGCCTTACACACGTCGAGGTGTGTTGTCAATGATCAACAGTGTCTTTGATCCTATTGGGTTTACAGCTCCCGTTGTCATCCAAGGGAAACTTCTCCTCAGAGAAATGCTTTCATCATCAAAGTCTGTTGACTGGGATGATCCACTACCAGAGTCATTGATGGCCCGTTGGAACAAATGGGTTACCTCCCTAACAGACTTAGGAACCCTCGAGATACCACGCATGTATTGTGCTATCTCCTTCAACACAGCACTACGTCGGGAAATCTTCATCTTCTCAGATGCTTCCAAAGACGCAATAGGCGCTGTAGCCTACTTAAAACTATCAGATGCCAAGTCCAGCCACACCAGTTTCGTCTTAGGAAAGGCAAAAGTTGCACCAGCAAGCGGACATACGATTCCCCGTCTTGAGCTCTGTGCAGCAGTCTTAGCGGTAGAACTGGCAGAAACGATCCAGGAACAACTTCACATAAGTCTGCAAGACATGCAATTTTACACGGACAGCCAAGTGATTCTTGGATACATAACGAACGAAACACGCAGGTTTTACGTCTATGTCAGCAACCGTGTGGCAAAAATCAGACACTCGAGCAACCCAGAACAGTGGCATTATGTTCCCACCAACCAAAATCCGGCAGACCTTGCTACTAGAGGTCTAGAACCAGCAGCACTACAGAATAGCCTTTGGCTAAGGGGACCAGACTTCCTCAAGACAGAACTCCAGCCCGCCGGAGAAACATTCGATCTCATCAATGCAGGCGAGGACAGAGAGATCAGACCAGAAATTACAACCCTGAAAATAACTGCTAAACCGCACGAATCGTCTATCTCGGACGTTTTCCTGAAATTCTCAGAATGGAAAGTACTAAGTATTCGTCATTTGTGCTCTGAAACGTAAGATTAGAAAGAAACGGCAGGGTGGGACTCTGAAGGATGAGATCTTCGCTTTGTCTTCAGAAACCGAACGGTTCATTGTAAGAGAAGTTCAGAAGGAGATGTATGGGCCAGAAATTCAGTCTCTACAGGGGGGAAAGCAGCTCCCTAAGGACAGTACTCTCCTTCCTCTTAGTCCTGTGTTAGATCAGCATGGGGTATTGAGAGTAGGTGGACGTTTGAGACACTGCGAAGCTACTGACAACTACAAACAACCTATCATCATACCTAAGGGACACCATGTCGCTACCCTTCTTGTGCGACACTTTCATCAAAGGGTATTTCATCAAGGAAGAAAGTTAACAGAAGGTGCGATCCGCGCAGCTGGATACTGGATAGTCGGAGCAAGACGCCTGATCAACTCTGTCATCCACAACTGTGTTATCTGCAGAAAACTCAGGGGAGAATTCTGTTCACAACGGATGGCTGACTTACCAAAAGACAGACTTGCTTTCAGCCCAGCCTTCACCTTTGTTGGAGTGGACACCTTTGGTCCATGGGAGGTGGTCCACAGACGAACCAGAGGAGGGCTAGCCAAGCATAAACGATGGGCTTTACTCTTCACTTGCCTAGTCACAAGGGGCATACATATTGAATTGATAGAAGAGCTCAGTAGTTTGTCATTCATTAATGCACTGAGGCGTTTCACAGCGATAAGAGGTCCAGTTCAACAGTTCCGGTCCGACAGGGGAACAAACTTTGTTGGAGCCATCCAAGACCTGTCCATCCTAGCCAAGTTTACTGAAGACCATACTGTGAGAAACTATCTGGCAGAAAATGGAGTGATTTGGGTATTCAATCCACCTCACGCATCTCACATGGGTGGTGCATGGGAGCGTTTAATTGGTGTAGCCCGGAGAATACTTGATGCCATGCTCCTACGCAACCATGGGAATCTCACACATGAGATTCTCTCTACCTTCATGGCTGAAGTGACAGCAATAGTCAACGCTAGACCTCTGACAACAATATCCTACGACCCTGAGTCGCCTTGCCTGTTGACGCCCTCTTTATTGCTGACCCAGAAGTCTTCACCAGCTACTTTCCCAATTCCAGATTTTGGACGGAAAGACATGTTAAGGAGCCAGTGGAAACACGTTCAGGTACTAGCAGAGGAGTTTTGGCAGAAGTGGAGGTCGGAGTACTTACATAGTCTACAACCTCGTAAGAAGTGGAAGTCGGACACCCAGAACCTTACGGTCGGAACCGTCGTTCTCATGAAGGACAACGCCTGCGCAAGAAACGATTGGCCCATTGGGATCGTGAAGCGTGTGTTCCCTGGTGATGATGGACGGGTGAGAAAGGTGGAGCTGAAAGTTGTGCGCAATGGAAAAACAACCACGTACATACGTCCCATAACAGAACTAGTAGTTCTCTTGGAATCACAATAATACTCATGTTCAGTTTATGTCCATTTTTGTTAATGTTTATCTGAATGTTGTCTGATGCATAGATAGGAATTTGTGTCAATTAATTAGAAGTGATTTTTTCAAAATCAGGAGGGGAGTGTAGTGTATTACGGATTCGAGCCGGGTCCGGTTTGTATTTTAGTAGAGACGTGATTCCCCGCCATTCTGGAAAGTTTCAATGTTTACATGTGCTCCGTGCACATTTCGTTCATTACCTAGTTCATTCGGCGCTCTAAAACCACAGAGTAAGTTTTCATTCATTTTCTAGAGTCAGTCAATCTATATGTTAAGCTGTCTGTGCTAGTAAATCGTTTGAAACGTTATGTATGTAGTTGCATTCAACGCACGTGTTATCTAGACAGTAAGGGATAAATATGTACCTTTATCATGTGTTTATTCTTTATGTCATGCGGGTGGATTTCACTTTCTTATTGATACCTTTTATGCAGTTACAAATCTGTCGTCATTTATGTTGTCAATCTAGTCATTTGATATTTGTTTACTCTCAGTTTATCTCTATAAAATTTTCTATGGAAAGCCATTTCTGCCATATTTATATATGTGTACAGAAGCCCATGTTTCCAATACCAAAGTCCATTTCAGTATGATTCAAAGAATTTATTTGATTTATATGTTGAATTAGTACAGATAATCTGATGCTTGATAAAGTATGGTGTGCCATTCCTGTAGTTTTAATGCGATTACTGTGAACATGTTTTTAAGATCATGTTTGTTTATGTTTCAGTTTTATACCCTCTCCGGAGGTATGTTTAAGTAATAAAGGACTGCACCAGTTGAGTTCTCTTGTTACGCCACAACATTTAACAGAAAGCTGGCATCCGATTGGTACAGAAATATATCCCACAATATGGCATGCCTAAACAAATAGTGTGTTAAAATTTTAAGCAACTGCGATATATAGCTGCTGAGAAATCTTTGACGAAATTTTGTTTGAAAATTTTGGCTAAAAATAAACAAAGTTGTCATTTAACAGGAAGTTGACGTCCGATTGGTACAAAAATATATCCCACGATATGGCATGCCTAAACAAATAGTGTATTAAAATTCAAGCATCTGCGATAAATAGTTGCTGAGAAATCTTTGACGAAATTTTGTTTGAAAATTTTGGTTGAAAAATAAGCAAAGTCGTCATTTAACAGGAAGTTGACGTCCGATTGGTACAAAAATATATCCCACGATATGGCATGCCTGAACAAATAGTGTGTTAAAATTTCAAGCATCTGCGATAAATAGTTGGCGAGATAAATGCAACAGAAATTTTTGTTACGGACGGACAGACAGACACACAAGGGTAAAACAGTATACCCCCTTCTCCTTCGGAGCGGGGGTATAAAAATTCTTTGTTGACTTCAAAGTTATGTTTTGGTAAAAAACATAATCAATTTTACAAAACCTCTGAAAATTTTGTTTCAGTTACTAGTGAGACATCAACACCTGTTCAAGCAGTATCAAAGGAAAACACTCCCGTACGAAAATTTTTGGTGGATTCCAGACGGAATCCGTCTAATATCTCGTCTTTAGGTGGGATAAAAGTGAACAACAGAATACCGCCTAACAAAAGACGGAGTACGCTTAAACCAACAGGTGGATTATGCTTAACATCTTAAGCGAACTTTTATATCTTAAGAGGAAAATTGAACTTAGAAAATTTCTATAGATTCATAGGCAGATTGTATACAAATTCCGCTTTTCCTTTATACTTATTTTCACAGTTTTGAGGGGAACTTAAACAATTTTTCTTCAATGTAAAAATTTATCATAGTTGGAAATGATAATTTGTTTAAGTTTGAATAACACAAAGACCTGGATGTTATTACTGAATGTTTATTATATTAAACAACTTAGTATTTTGTTTCAGTGTAAACATTTTTTTATCAATTTTGATAATTTGTATAGTAATTTGCTACAGTGCATACACACCTGTAAAGATATTACACACATATAGGTTATGATAGACTTTAAATCCCTTGCATAAATTAAACAAAAAAAATAAATAGCAATCGTGTAAAAAACACTTTCAAAGATTCATTGTCTTATCATTTAGTTAATCAATCAAAAATAGTTGTATCCCCTGTATTAATCAGACTCCAGTCTATTTGGAAATTTGCAAATAAATGACTTCTGTGCTCCAGGATAAGCTACTAACATGCAGCTTGACAACATACCCTTAATATGAACAACTTCAATCTCATTTGTTTCCGTAACTGACAAGATGTGCAAATCTTCATCGTAATTTCTACAAAATAACTTCTTTATGAAAACAAGTGGTTGTACAATATTGGAAGCACTGGTTTGACATAAAATAAAAAACATCACTTCTCCAAAACCAGTACCACTCTCCCCTTGGTAGCAAACAGCTGAATTGTTTCGTTTAATCATTCTTGAATATTCAGTACCATAAATTATATATGCCCCATACTCTACACAGTTAAAGCTTGTGTAAGTATCCACTATAGGGTCATGTTTTAAAAATTGCTGCAGTGCACCAACCTCATCATTGGTTAAACATCTACTGTATGAAGCACCTAAAATATAAATGCCATCATCTAACTTCTGTCCCCTTTTAAGAAGTGATGGGTTTTCAATAATTTTACATAGCATATCTATTTCTGAATCTTATACAATGCACTTTTGCTTTAACTCTGGCAGTTTTTGAATAAATGAAATGGCAGTAATTATTTGTGTATCAATACTTTGACTTCCTCTGATCATTTTTAATACTATTCCATTTTTACTTTCAAAAGAGAAACAACTGTGTGTGTACAGAGGACCAAGATTTCTGACACAGTCTGGCAAATGAAAAAGTTGGTGTTCTGAAGAAGAAGATAAAAATGTGAAAAGTTTGCAACGCCAACAACAATGCCAACGCTAACGACGACAGACAACGGACAAATTTTGATCAGAAAAGCTCACTTGAGCTTTCAGCTCAGGTGAACTAAAAACAAGATGCCTTTTCAACGCAGATCTATTTTTCAAGTTACCTACTGTGGATTTTCAGTTTTAATTTGAATAACGTGTATATAACCAGAGGGAGCTGATGAGCGTGGGTAAATTTTTACGCTTAGCTAAAAAGAAATGTCACGCATAAACTTCATTGTTATAACCACTATCTGTGTTAACAACTGATTACTTAGAATTTGTTTATTTTAGTATTTTTGCCGTTTCGACATGTAAATGGTTTGTAAAAATATGAAGTGTGTGTGATGATATTGTTATTTTCAAATACACGATTGGATCAAAGATCGGGCATATTCGGCCTAGTCGGAAATTGTGACGAGCCAATGAAAATCCATGTAGCATGTTATTTCCCTTGATGGAGCTCTTATATTCTGGGAGATTGGAAATTCTTGCGTATCGATGTAAACACTCGAGATCGGGATTGAGAATAGTTTAAAGAATTGTAAACAACTATTGTTATTGATTGTCATGTAAATAAAAGATTGAAGATTTACAAAAATTAATGCCAAATTGTTTCATAATTGTAAATTCCAACACATTATCAACGTTCTTGAATAAAAGATTAAACCTGTTCTTCAAGCTAAATAAACGTATCGGTGTGCATTCAATAAACACAACTTAATTTATTTTTTTGATTATTGATTTTCAGAAAACGAAGAACCGCTATTTAAGGCTGGGAAGAAAATCCTCTGGAAAGAGTACAGCACTAACGAAGAGAGATTTGAAACCCTTCTCAATTACTTCAAAAAAACAATTGAGAAACCTGAAACACTGAAAAAAGATGGTAAACCCGAGAGGACAACAACAGAAAGGGCAAAGGAAAGCAAAAAACAAGACTTGGAAATGAGCCCAAAGAAAAAGAAAAAAATACAAAAAGAAAACGAAAACGAAGAATCCAAATCAGAAGGAAAGCAGACAAAGACGAGTTAGGAGGGGAAAAAGAAGAAAAATGAAAAGGAAGACCAAAAGAAGAAACCAGAAATGAACCCTAAAGAAAAAGAAAAGAAAGAAAAGAGGGCCGAAAGCAATATAGAGTTATTGGCTGCCAAAGAGATATTGGCATCTTCTTTGAGCAGCCAATTTGACGATTTCTCGAATGACAGCATATCCCCTGCACTGTCAGTGAATGAAGACACCCCCTTAACATCTACGTGGGCCTTGTGCAACCCAGACTTGCAAACTCGTAGCCAGTTGGACATACCAACAACAAATGACAGGCCCTCTATAGCACCTATCTCTGGTAAATAATTAATATGCATGTTTTAACATATACATTGTGAGATGATACATACATTAAGGATCTTAATGCCATTGATAGAAATAAGATTAACATTTATTCCATATTTTTATCCTGTACAGAAGTTCCTCCTGCAGATGTCATTCTTCTCTTCGAATTGATGCTAAATCCCAATGTCCAAAAATATATGAAAGCCATTGTGGAACAGGCCAAGGAGCAGTCTGGACAGTCTGTTAGCAACTACCAGGTAAATTACAGTGAATTCCTATATATTACCCACTTTTAATTATTAAATGTATGCATATATTTACGACACTTACTGTTTTGTATCTATTCAGATGGCAGACAAACCATATGAGATTTTCAATCAGAAACTACCTACATTGACACCACAAACATCAGGATGGACTCCTATTCAAACTACACACAACCAACTCCATGGTTCACTCATTGCACTAATTACACACCAGAGCAAACTTCAAACATGGCACTAGATACACAAGCACCTCCACACAAACCACCAACAAAGCAAATTTCAACATGCAATACACAGTTTCAACATTTAACAACTTTGCAGGATGCCACACTCATCTCACCTCCACAAAGATTTTTGCCAACCAACAACATTCTACCACAGAATACAAACACACAGCCATTACAAAACTCAAACACACCATCATTACAAATTCAGACTGTTCCACTTCAAAACACAGTCACACAGCCAATACAAACACAAAGCCATGGTGACTCCACCAAGCACATTCAACACCACATCACCACCTACATATACCACAATGTCACCCCAAACAACCCTGTCAGCTACACCTAGAAGATCTCCAAGAAAGCATTGTACCACACCAGAAGGTGCAGTTGGCCATGTAAGTGCAAAACTTATCAAAAGTTATTCTTACCAATAAAAAATGATTTTGAAGTTTAAATTCTCTCTTAATATCATAATAGTAATTTTCTACAATGAAAATTTGGCATAAATTGTAGATGACAAAGCTACTTGCAAGCCATAGCTTGAGTGTCAGAAGAGAAGCACTAAGAAAAGCAAAGGAAGCTGCAAAAAAAGCACATCCAACAAAGATGGCTTTCACAATGACAGCAAAACTGCTCCCAGCTATATTCTCCTGGGAGGAACTAGCATCCAGCAGGGGCCAGGGACTCAAATCTAAAGAAGGGGACACAAGACCAGTTCTAGATGTTTCCAAAATGACCATCTTATTGACAAAGGCAGCATTATTTTAGTAAATTTTAATAATTGAATTATTTTGTTTTCAATAATGATTTAACAGAATTACATTGATTAAGTTCAAATAAGTTGTTGCACAGCTGCAAAACAATTTTTTAAAATAAACAAATTCAAGTAATAATAAAACTTGTTTTTCAGAATATATAGCTGTTTGGTGTCAACAAAATGGGG
The DNA here is from genome assembly GCA_020458035.1 of Magallana ariakensis. Taxonomy (NCBI): domain Eukaryota; kingdom Metazoa; phylum Mollusca; class Bivalvia; order Ostreida; family Ostreidae; genus Magallana; species Magallana ariakensis. The sequence goes on from CM035817.1 coordinate 32,931,065, forward strand.
GACAAGGAGGTTATGCCGAGAAAGATGTGAATGATGCAGTGACGGAGCAAGTGTCGTATGCAAGGAAGAAGATGAAAACCAAAGCATCAAAAAGCTGAGAGACACAGAGAGGGAAAGAGAGAGAGAGGTCAGCAAGAGAGGAGTGAGAGAGTTTACGTTTTACATGAATTCTTTGTGATAAATTTCTTTAATCTGCTTCAGACTTTTATATGCCATACTCATTAACTTAAGAATTATATGAATCGATGATTAAGCAATATGTATAATCAATAAATCATATATTATAATGAACAATTTTACTTACCCGGTAATCATTTTTTCTGTAGATTTACAAATTTACCGGCAGAATGTTTAGACGGAATGTTTTACTGGAATCTTTAGACTGATTCCGGGTATGGTCTGCTAAAATTCCGTCTAATATTCCGCCTACGCTTTAGCAGGAATTTTTAAGCGGTTTTGAGAGGCGGAATTCTAAGGCGGACTAATTTACATAATTCATCTATTTTCCCGCCTGAATTCCATCTAGAATCCATCAGAATTTCGCTTGTTTTCCCCCTAAGCTTCATTATGCTTTTATATTGCTTAATTCAGATGGATTCCGTCTATAATGAGTCACTTGAAAAATCAAACAGCAATGGTATGGCTTGTTTGATCATATGAATATGTCATTGAAAGAAAAAAATATAAGAAGTTTATTGGAAAGGTCACATTAATAAAAATGAAATATATGTAGTGTGTAATGTGAATTTTTTTATTTTATGCAATACGGTAATTCACATAAAAGAGCACTGTTTATAAATTAAGTTTTAATGTTAACTGATTTAATTTTAATTTAGTGGGTCCAAAACAGAAAGGAAAGAGAAAAAGGGAAGAGATAAAAGAGATAAAAAAAGACAAAAAAAAAAACAAAAAAAAGAGAGAAGAAAATAAAGTCAAAAATAAAGCTCAAAAGGGTAAAATTTCATAGTAACTGAGTGACCAATTAAGCAATTACAGATTTCGGGAGGGGGTGAAATTTGATGTGTCTGTTTTAAATGATTCAATGCACTAGTTACACAAGTTTATATATTGAAATGGACTGAATTAAATTGATTTCATTTTTTTATCACAATAGGGTTTCAGATATCCAATACCCCGGTAGCTTTTTTTTTTTTTAGGATTATAATATGTTCTTTCATGTTTAATGGTTTTCATGTTGTAGAATTAGAAAATTCTGCACAAAGGAGAGCATCAGCTAACATTTTAGAGCTTAGAGATATTAGTAAGGATCACTCTGTAGAAGAAACTGAAGCAAGCCATACCTCAACTTTGAGAGCACCAGCTAGAGGGATTTGTAAGGATCCCTCTGTAGAAACTGAAGCAAGCCATACCTCAATTTTGAGAGCACCAGCTAGAGGGATTAGTAACGATCACTCTGTAGAAACTGAAACAAGCCCTACATCAACTTTGAGAGCACCAGCTAGAGGGATTAGTAAGGATCACTCTGTAGAAACTGAAGCAAGTCCTACCTCAACTTTGAGAGCACCAGCTAGAGGGATTAGTAAGGATCACTCTGTAGAAATTGAAGCAAGCTCTACCTCAACTTTGAGAGCACCAGCTACTGGGGCCGGAATTCCATCATCAAATTTGACCCCGTTGTCAAGATGCATAGGTATAATCATTGTTAAAAATAACAAGCAATCTGCTTCCTTTTATAATATTTGATCATTCTGATAGTGGTATTAAATATTAACTATATTTCTGGTTACAGATGAAATAAGTTTTCCCATCTCTGGCTGTAGCACAAGAATTGCAACACCCGCTGCAAGCTTAACCTCATTGTCAACATATGCAGGTACCATTCAATAAAAATTATTAGAATCTTGCAGTCCGCTTCTCTTAATGTTTGACCTTCTGAATATTGATATAAATAACTTATGCATTTTCTGGATACAGATGATTCAGGTTTTCGTTTCTCTGGCTCTAGCACAAGCATTGCGAATTTAACTTCATTGTCAACATATACAGGTACCGTTAATGTTAAAAAATATTAGAATCTTGCAGTCTGCTTCATTTGAATTTGGATCATCATGATACATATATATATAAATCAATGCTTTTTCTGGTTACAGATGACACACATTTCCCTCTAAATACCAGCTCATTTGCACCAAGTTCAAGTGTAACAATGCCAACATACACAGGTACACTTGTTTTAAAATGACAAGTATGTTCCATTAACTGTAGACCATCTTAAATGTTGTATTAATAGTAAATGCTTTTTTCTGATTATAGATGATACAAGTTTTTCTTCTTCCACTGGCTCAAGTGCAAACATTGCGAAAATTACACCAAGTGCAAGTTTAACAATGCCAGCATACACAGGTACCATTACCGTAAAAAAACTAGTATGCTTCATTATATCTTTGACTATTTTGTCACTTAATACATAAATGCAATTCATTTTGTTTTTACAGATGATACATTCCATCCTATGAGTAGGTCTGAGGGGTGGCAGGTAATTTAAACTTTGATACCAGTTTTAGTTTCTCTCACACAAATTTAAGTTGGTTTATAGTATTTGGCAATTGGCATTACCCATACTCAACCATCATGATCATTAGCTACAATTATTATAAACTTCAACAGGCAGTCTGCAGGAGGCATACCCGATAAGACCCATGCCCCTTTATGAAAATACCTCTACATCCTATTACATGAGGAGCGCCTTTAACACCCTCTACCCAGAGCGTGCTGAGTGTGGCACCAAGTGTCACAGCTGTTGTTCCCTAGTAAGGGAACATCAGACACAGATAGCCTATTTAAAGCAGGCTTTTGAAACTCTTCAAAGGAGTATCAGTAAAAAGGTATTGTGAACCAACTAGAAATGACATTGATTTTCTTGATGAATGTTAGCTATGTTTTGTAAAAAAAAAAAATCTTGTGCTGGATCATTAAGCTGTATTGATGCATATTAGCTAAGATAATAGATTAAAGTTTTTTACCCTCAGAAACAAAGTAAGAGCAAAGATGAAGAGAACTTCAACACCTCCAGTCAATATGGAATGAACTTGGTATTTCTTTTTCCTTACATCTATTTGTCTTTTTCAAAAGATGGGTCGTATGAAAATTTAGGATATATTTTTTAAGGATTAAGAAAATAATTATTATTGATAATGTAATCATGCAAACTCTAAATTCCTGTTTTATGCAAGTACTTTATATTGCGAGTAGTGTGGAATCATTTGAATTTGTGGTGGCTCAATTTTCATGGTATTTGTGGGTAGCCTTCACCTACAAATTAACATCCTCAATGAAAACTTAATTACCGTATAAAAGATTTTGTTTTCATACTGAAACTGAAAACTGATACATCCACAAAATTACATCTCCACAAATTACCAAAAAACCCACAATCCACGAAAATTGGCCCCCACAAAATTAAATGATTCCACAGTACTTAATATTGTGCAATATTACCCAATGCAATTGTTGGTCAAGAATTTCTAGATGCATTTATGCAACCAAGTTAATGTGTTTGTGTGTTGGTGAGGTTATGTTTTACCGTTAATTAATTTCTTGTGTATTTCAATTTTTTTTTAGAGTTTTTTTTAGTACTATTTAATTTATTGTGAATATTTTTAAATTACCAACAAAATCAACTTAATATTCTTCATCATTAATACAGGATGAACTGAAGTCCAACTTAAAACTAAAGAGGAATTGTAGTGAGGGCATAAATTACCTGCTGCTAAAGCTGTTTACTATTGACAAACTTTACATCAAGTGTCATGGAAGTCAACACCAAAAAAGGCCAAAGGAAAGGACTTAATGAAGATAAAAGATCCTTGATTGAAGGTAATTTCACAATTTTTGATAAAAAGCTATTTTTTTTTTTTTGTCATTTATATTTTTACATTGGAGCTTAAATGAATATTCAACTGACTAAGATTATTTAATTTATCTCTAATTTTACAGGTCTGGTAGCAGAAGTGTTCCCAGACGTGACCATAACAGCTATTCACAACATCATGAGAGATCGGTTAAAATTATTGAGGAAAAGACATTTGGTCACAGAATAAATTGCTTCATGATTCTTTATTATTGTATTTTTTTGTGTGTGCAAAGAATGGGATTCAACACCAAATGCATTTTATAATTCAATGAAATATGCCTGACGTCAGGATAATGTTTGCAATTGTGATCTCAGGAATTCCCAAGATAACTCAGGATTTTTACATTTCAAAGTGAAATTCCTGAGGCTGGGATTATAACAGGATTTTTAACTCAGGTAATTTCAAGACATTTTAGGATTTTTACACTTCAGTGCAGTATTCTTGAGGTCAGGACAATGACAGGAATTCCGTGATCCCAGGATTTCTCAAGATATCTCAGGATATTTTGGTGTACCAGGATGTCCAGAGAAATCCTGAGAAATCTTTGTTCCAATACCATCCTGACAATTCCTGGGGTCAGGAACCAGGATTATCCTGAGATTTCCTGGGATTTCTCACCAAGAAATCTTGAGAAGTTCTCAGGAAATCTTGTGATATCCTGGTTTATTTTTGCAAGGGTAACTTACAGATTCAAAGAGTGAAGCTCTCTTAATTTTTGCAGAATCCGACAGCGAGTTGTTTGAATGCTTCAATAGCTCGGATATAAGAGCTGCTGAGATATAATGCATAATAAGATTCAAAAATGCAAGCAAGAACCATGATAATCATGCTCTAAGTGATTCACAGCCATCCTGTTTTACCACTAATAACAAAGAAAGATTCCTCAGAGGTTGGCCTTAGTGTTGAAAAGGGAAATAAAACAAGTGTATAAAAAATATGTCACAAAAATGTACAGCTGTAAACAAGGGTAAATCAAGTCAAATAATACAGATGTTTTGTTGAATATATCTACAGAAGATATTGATAAGTTTAAGGATATGATGGGTAATAACGATTTAATAGGCTGTATTTATAATCTTGCTCGTGAATTCATCAAAATCAACCAAATAAAAATAATGAAGGAGAAACTGAGAGTGTTCAAAATGAACAGACTGATGCGGATTCCTCAGAACCTTTTGACAATGTTGAAGAGTTATTCCATCATTTTAAAAGTTTAAGGATGGGTAAAGAACGAGATTTTTTATACAAAGACAGAGAAGTTAAACATCTTAAAGTAGGCAGAGACGAACGTCAACTGAGCAGCAGGGAGAGAGTTCAAGGTCAATGAGGCCAGCATCAGGCAGTGGCGGCTAAAAAAAGACCAACTTCAACAACTACCAAAGAAAAAGATGGTAGAAGGAGGCAGAGAAGCCAGACATTGATCTACAGATGGAAGAACAGCTCAACGTGTTGATGATCCAGGACAAGGGGCAGCAGACGGTTGGTGTATCCATGACGGAAGCAAAGATAAAGGCAAAGATCATCGCCAAACAGATAAAGACTAAGAACTTCAGGGCATCCAAGGGAGGGATATACAGATTTTTCTGGTGGCACAACCTATCCATGAGAAGAACACACATCACACAAAGACTGCCAGAAGACTAGGAGGACAAAGTCACCGACTTTCAGAAATTCATCATACAACAGAGAAAAAGAAACAACTACACCCCTGCCTAGATAGAACATGCCGACCAAACGCCGCTCATCTTTGACATCCCATACACTATTAGCTGCAATGTAGCCCTCTCTGATTTTTTATATCTGATGTTTACTGGAGAGGGCTACAATTCCATAGGATCTCCGTAATGGTGCAAAATTATTTTTTTAATGCGTCTGACTTCGGTCTGAAAAGATCATTTTTATATTTGACTTCCTTTAGATAAAATGATTTTTTAATTCAGGTTGAACAAACTAACCGTATATACATCAAAACCAGATAAAACACATCAGCATGTTTACCAGTCATCCTTTTCAGCAGCCATGACAGTTCTCGCGTGATTTTATGGGATTTACGCTTGGAGATTTTGATGGGCCTGATAATGTGAATGTCGGTGTAAATAAGTTATCTTACCTCGTTCTATCACTAAAACATCATTTAAGGAAATGGTATATAATGGAAAATTCATATTTACCGCGTTAATTATGTTTAAAATAGGGGAATTCCTATATTCAGACTGTTCAAGATCCGCTCCTTAATTCTCATTGGCTGTCCTAAAATAAAACCGGTCAAGGTCAGTTAACAAATTCAACTTGCGTTGTTGACATACACAAAAAATAACCGATATATGGACTATACTTGATATTTTTGGATTCATTTATGCCATACACATCAACAATGTTTGAGTTCAGGTAAGAAATGCAAATGTTATTGTCATTTATATACTATTTGAGACTAAATTGTTGCGGGAGTGAATCACTCCCACACTTGCACCATTACGGAGATCCTATAGAGTTGTAGCCCTCTCCCACCCACCCCCCCCCCCCAAAAAAAAATCGGTAGAGGGCTACATTATTGCAGCTAATACACTACTACCATCACCACCAAAAGAAAACAATTGATCAACATCAAGACAACGGGGAATAAAAAACCCAAATTCAGTCATGCTGGCAGAGGATGGAGGGAAGCTACCATCGTACATCACTTACTAGCAATGCTCACGATCATAGGTGGCGCTGCGGTTCGTTTATTTACGTAGCAGGCATACTATGACCGCGATGTGTAGATGTATTTTATACCCATATTTTCTCCCTTATTACTCCAAACATTTAAATGACAATGATCACAATAGAAGCCCAAGGAACAAAACCGGGAGAAATCGAAAGAATTTTCCCGGGAATTTCTTCATCTGTAGAAAAAAATCGCAAGTGAAAACTGCTTTTGGTGAGGAATATAACATTAATACATATTTCCACTTTGATATATATATTAATTGAAAGGCATTTTATTTATTTACTTAATGCTGGTTCAAGTTTAAAAATCCATACGGTATTTCTCGAGAAAAATGGCAGAGATGTTGGTCGGTATCATGTGGCAAGGGACGTAACCCGTCTTCCGGTAAACGGAGGAAATTCCAACTACAAGTAGTTCACACATGATGTAATCATATATAAGCTACTAACAGTAACCTAGATGGTGGAGACTTTATAAATTTCAATTGTTCTACACAAAACATCTGTTTTATGATGATTTCTTTGTTGTGGGATAAAAATAAATCAGCCCAAATTCACTTGTAACTTATATATATCTAATAGACTACTGTATATAATATAGATAATCTATATTATATACAGTAGTCTATTTATCTGTTTATATATTCTATACGTTAGTCTTGTAACTTACTGTAACTATAAGTGTATTTTTACTTCTTATATTAATTATTAATAATGACATTATTTCTTTATATATAAGGCTAAGTATATTATTATTTATGTGGCAATATAGTTTAATGTATAATGAATAACTCAATTGTTTTTGAGAAATGAAAAAAATCTGATTGAACACTTCATTGACATTCTTAATGTTGAGAAATCCAACAAGAAATTGGGATTTACTGATTTTACTGAGACATACTGGAAGTTGTACCCACTTGTAGATCCAAAGGATGTATCAAAACATCGTACTGTCTTAGATTATGACATATAGGTAGCATGGAACGCTTTGGAATAACTCTTGAAGACTTGAACAGTGGGTCAGTACCTATTATACACCAAATGACTTAGTTTTAGATTTGTTTAATGTTGTGAAATCCAAGAAAGAATTGAAAATTGAGGACTTATTTAATTGGTTGTATGTTCTTATGATGAATGTTTATGATTTGTGAAATTTTGGAGTGGAATTGCTGGAACAAAGAAATTACTGGTAAGATATCTTGTTGGTTTTAAATCTTCTATGTTTTATGTTCTTATTTTATGTCCAACATATTAAGTAGATAATCATACATGTTAACCTCCAGTGATGAAAAATAGGTAGATTTTGAAACGAAAAGCGGTAGCATCGCGCGTGCGGCCGTTTTCGCGTATATTTCAAAGCACAAATTTTTGTGTACTACATATGTAGTAAGGGTTTCTGATTAGTAATTAATGATATCAACTGAAATATAAAAGACTTTTGAAATTTACTAATATCAACACAAGCAATAAAAATGTTTGCATGCATTTACCTGGATATCTTGATTACCGGTGTCATATAATATTTTGATACCGCGATATATTGAACCCGGGTTCAATATATTATGCGATATATTGAACCCGGGTTCAATATATCGCTGCGATATATTGAACCCCCCCATAAAATATTGAACCCCGGGTTCAAAATATTATGGCCGCGATATTTTGAACCCCCCTCTAATTTTTAATGCTATTGGAGAGGGGGTTCAGTATATTATGGCTGCGATATTTTGAACCCCCCTCTAATTTTTAATGCTATTGGAGAGGGGGTTCAATATATTATAGCTGCGATATTTTGAACCCCCCTCTAATTTTTAATGCTATTGGAGAGGGGGTTCAATATATTATGGCTGCGATATTTTGAACCCCCCTCCAATTTCCAATTCCCATTGGAGAGGGGGTTCAAAATATCATGGCTGCGATATATTGAACCCCCCTCCAATTTCAAATTCCCATTGGAGAGGGGGTTCAAAATATTATGGCTGCGATATTTTGAACCCCCCTCTAATTTCCAATTCCCATTGGAGAGGGGGTTCAAAATATTATGGCTGCAATATTTTGAACCCCCCTCTAATTTTCAATGCTATTGGAAAGGGGGTTCAATATATTATGGCTGCGATATTTTGAACCCCCCTCTAATTTTTAATGCTATTGGAGAGGGGGTTCAATATATTATGGCTGCGATATTTTGAACCCCCCTCTAATTTTTAATGCTATTGGAAAGGGGGTTCAATATATTATGGCTGCGATATTTTGAACCCCCCTCTAATTTTTAATGCTATTGGAGAGGGGGTTCAATATATTATGGCTGCGATATTTTGAACCCCCCTCCAATTTCCAATTCCCATTGGAGAGGGGGTTCAAAATATTATGGTCGCGATATTTTGAACCCCCCTCCAATTTTCAATTCCCATTGGAGAGGGGGTTCAAAATATTATGGCTGCGATATTTTGAACCCCCCTCTTATTTTCATTGCTATTGGAGAGGGGGTTCAAAATATCATGGCTGCGATATATTGAACCCCCCTCCAATTTCAAATTCCCATTGGAGAGGGGGTTCAAAATATTATGGCTGCGATATTTTTTCATAATATGTTTAATTTATTACAAACTGACAATAAAAGCACCATTATACCACCCCCTCCCACCCCCCCCCCCCCCAAAAAAAATATTTTGAATTGTGTATATTCTGTATATGCCTGAAGTAAAGATTTTGGGGGGGGGGGTCAATGACAAGAAATAAAATAAGGGTTTTCAATATTTCACAGATAAAATACATCTTGAAACCCCACTTAAAAAAGCAATAAAAATTAAGAAGGTGGGGGGAGGGGCAATTATTATAATTTCACAGCCATAAAATTTTGAACCCCCTCAATCTCCAGTAACAAGTGATAAGAAGGGTTTTCAATATTTTACAGCCATAATGTTTTGAACCGTTGCTCTAGTAGGAATTCAAAACCAGAGGAGGATTCAATATTTTTTTGAACCCCCTCATTACTGGTATTACACAATAGGGATACCATAAAGGCTGAATGGAATTTGAATGTTTACCAACCCTGTGTATACACAGTACACAGGTGTTAGCCCCCTTTTCTCCCTGCTGAGGACAACTATACAGTAACCAAGTATACCAAAATCATAAAGTTGCTAATAAGATTGTGGGGGAGGGGGGGGGGACATAACTCAGAGACATAATATCTTGATCCCCCTCTCCAATATGAAAAAAAGAGGGGGGTTCAAAATATCGCTGCCATAATATTTTGAACCCCCTCTCCAAAGGGAATTGGAAATTAGAGGGGGGTTCAAAATATCGCGGCCATAATATTTTGAACCCCCTCTCCAAAGAGTATTGGAAATACATGTAGGTTGGGGGTTCAAAATATCGCGGCCATAATATTTTGAACCCCCTCTCCAAAGGGAAATGGAAATAGGTTGGGGGTTCAATATATCGCGGCTATAATATTTTGAACCCCCTCTCCAATAGCAATGAAAATTAGAGGGGGGATCAATATATCGCGGCCATAATATTTTGAACCCCCTCTCCAAAGGGAATTGGAAATATGTTGGGGATCAATATATCGCGGCCATAATATTTTGAACCCCCTCTCCAAAGGGAAATGGAAATAGGATGGGGGTTCAATATATCGCGGCCATAATATTTTGAACCCCCTCTCCAAAGGGAATTGGAAATAGGTTGGGGGTTCAATATATCGCGGCCATAATATTTTGAACCCCCTCTCCAATAGCAATGAAAATTAGAGGGGGGTATCAATATATCGCGGCCATAATATTTCGAACCCCCTCTCCAAAGGGAATTGGAAATAGGTTGGGGGTTCAATATATCACGGCCATAATATTTTGAACCCCCTCTCCAATAGCAATGAAAATTAGAGGGGGGATCAATATATCGCGACCATAATATTTTGAACCCCCTCTCCAAAGGGAATTGGAAATCAGAGGGGGGTTCAAAATATCGCGGCCATAATATTTTGAACCCCCTCTCCAATAGCAATGAAAATTAGAGGGGGGTTCAAAATATCGCGGCCATAATATTTTGAACCCCCTCTCCAAAGGGAATTGGAATTTAGAGGGGGGTTCAAAATATCGCGGCCATAATATTTTGAACCCCCTCTCCAAAGGGAATTGGAAATTAGAGGGGGGTTCAAAATATCGCGACCATAATATTTTGAACCCCCTCTCCAATAGCAATGTAAATTAGAGGGGGGTTCAAAATATCGCGGCCATAATATTTTGAACCCCCTCTCCAAAGGGAAATGGAAATAGGTTGGGGGTTCAATATATCGCGGCCATAATATTTTGAACCCCCTCTCCAATAGCAATGAAAATTAGAGGGGGGTTCAAAATATCGCGGCCATAATATTTTGAACCCCCTCTCCAAAGGGAATTGGAATTTAGAGGGGGGTTCAAAATATCGCGGCCATAATATTTTGAACCCCCTCTCCAAAGGGAATTGGAAATTAGAGGGGGGTTCAAAATATCGCGGCCATAATATTTTGAACCCCCTCTCCAAAGAGTATTGGAAATAGGTTGGGGGTTCAAAATATCGCGGCCATAATATTTTGAACCCCCTCTCCAATGGGAATTGGAAATTAGAGGGGGGTTCAAAATATCGCGGCCATAATATTTTGAACCCCCTCTCCAAAGGGAATTGGAATTAAGAGGGGGGTTCAAAATATCGCGGCCATAATATTTTGAACCCCCTCTCCAATAGCAATGAAAATTAGAGGGGGGTTCAAAATATCGCGGCCATAATATTTTGAACCCCCTCTCCAAAGGGAAATGGAAATAGGTTGGGGGTTCAATATATCGCGGCTATAATATTTTGAACCCCCTCTCCAATAGCAATGAAAATTAGAGGGGGGTTCAAAATATCGCTGCCATAATATTTTGAACCCCCTCTCCAAAGGGAATTGGAAATAGGTTGGGGGTTCAATATATCGCAGCCATAATATTTTGAACCCCCTCTCCAATGGCAATGAAAATTAGAGGGGGGTTCAAAATATCGCGGCCATAATATTTTGAACCCCCTCTCCAAAGGGAATTGGAAATTAGAGGGGGGTTCAAAATATCGCGGCCATAATATTTTGAACCCCCTCTCCAAAGGGAGTTGGAAATAGGTTGGGGGTTCAATATATCGCGGCCATAATATTTTGAACCCCCTCTCCAATAGCAATGAAAATTAGAGGGGGATTCAAAATATCGCGGCCATAATATTTTGAACCCCCTCTCCAAAGGGAATTGGAAATAGGTTGGGGGTTCAATATATCGCGGCCATAATATTTTGAACCCCCTCTCCAAAGGGAATTGGAAATTAGAGGGGGGTTCAAAATATCGCGGCCATAATATTTTGAACCCCCTCTCCAAAGGGAGTTGGAAATAGGTTGGGGGTTCAATATATCGCGGCCATAATATTTTGAACCCCCTCTCCAATGGCAATGAAAATTAGAGGGGGGGGTTCAAAATATCGCGGCCATAATATTTTGAACCCGGGGTTCAATATTTTATGGGGGGGTTCAATATATCGCAGCGATATTTTGAACCCGGGTTCAATATATCGCGGGGTTCAAAATATTATATGACACCGGTAAGTTTATTTTTTGGGGGGAAAAAATATTTGAGTGCAGAGACTTTAACAATTGCCTTTGTTCAGAAAAATAGGTTAAGTTGCCAAAATTTAACATATAAGAGAAGTAAGAACTAGTAGGAAATCGTATATTCTTTTTCAACATCAAAACAATGTTTATTTACATGCTTATTACATATCATGCAGCATTCAATAAACTGCAAGTGAAGTTTACTGTTAAGGCAAAGTTAAAAGATATATTCAGTCATCGTTAAAACCACGTATGGAATTGCAAAGCTTCTTTTTCCCTTGCGAGGATAATATCGACATGTCTTGTAACTAATGTAATCACGGGAAGTGGCTTCTTTCATAGTTCAATGTAAAACACATGCTTGAAAACTTGTGATTCAAGCGACTTAATAAAGCGTTTGTGTGCCTCCGATTCAAAGTCACGCGCTAATTTCAAACCCGACGAGATTTTTTGACCACAATGGCTTCCAAAATGGCTATCTATCAAATCAAGGAACGTATTTTGAAGAAAAGCGGTAGATTTTTTAATAAAATCGGTAGGCGGGAGACAGAGCCAAAAAGCGGTAGACTTCCGCGTAAATCGGTAGAGTTAACATGTATGTTTTTTTATTTTTTATTATCTGATAATAAAATTTTTTTTATTTTTTATTATCTGATAATAAAAGACGTATTCAAGTAACTTTCATACACGTGTAAGAGAATATGTGGGTTAAATTCATAGGGTAGGTGTCTTTAATCCTAAATATACACTTCCTGTAATATTTAAACCCCTTCCTGTTTCTTTAGTATTCTTTTTTAGTCATCCCTAAGCACATATCAACTGTATATCAACCAAAACACATGAAATTTAATCAAATATTTAAAGGGGTCACTTTTCACTCAAACATGAAAATTGAGTTGAAAAAAAAATATGTGAGGGTACCCATGTTTAATATGCTCTATCTTTCTTAATTTCCAAGTTAAATTTAAAAAATTGGAGTTTTGGAATCAGAAATAATAGGTAATGTTAAATATATAATTTATTTAAAGATAATTGGATATTTAGAATTTCATGAGCATTGCTACACTTACAGGAAAACCCTGCCAAAAGAGAAGTTTCCAGATTGATTGATAGTGAAAGTGCATGAAAAAAGATGAAGACCTGAGCCAAGACTGGATCCAAAATGTACGGAGGATGAAAACCGGACAGTGAGCCCAACCTGCTTGTATTAGACGCCTTCCAATGCCACAACACAGAAAAGATGTTAGACATCAGGATCAACAAGCCAATGACAAACTTAGAGGGCAACACGAGTGAAAGAGTTGCCTTGGGGCTTGAAATGTACCTTAAATCATCATCAAATAGAAGTTCAAATGTTCTGATTTTTTAACTCTATACCAATCTGGATTAATTTTCCGTATTAATTGCTCATTTTTCACAAAAAAACGTTACATTAATAACTTGTATCACAGCATGCCCCCAACATGTGTTTTTTTATAGATCCATCAGAACTCCTCTAATTTTTACCTTGTTTCATAGGAAGAAGTACGTAGCATCCAATGTAAACTGTGTATACCTGAGCGAATAATGATCGCGTGTCAATATCATAAAGAGGGTGTTGAATCTATTGTAACATAACTTTTTGACAATCCTGTGATGGTTCACCCCTGTGATCATAAATGCCATAGTGATACGCTACAAATTTTTCAGTCACCTAAGTACTAGTATGTTTATCAGGTCTCAATGAGGCTTATGGTATAAGCCAAGTTTATGTTGGAAAGAAGTATTATATCAGATCTTACATATTCACCATCCCCGAATCTAAAATTATGTTGCTGCAGTCTGATTGGCTGCTTTTTATACTGTAGATTCAGCTACAAGCAGTGCACTAGAGTTTGTATTGTAATCCTAATTTTTCTTCGGCCCGTTTCACGGACTTTCTCTTAATTATTCTACAGTATGTAAAAACCCATCTTCCTACTGTATGCATTGTGTTATGTGAGGAATTGGATCGTGTGAATAAGTTTTTAATAACCAAAAAATTTCTTGACACTGTGATTCTCGATCTCGGACACTGAGGATCAAGTTACTTACTAGTAATGGCTGACCGCTCGTGCTCTCGAAATCGGAGCCGTTTTGTGCCATCAAATCGTTGGGACAAGGGAAATTAAAACAACTGGACAACGCAAAAGTTCATTGAGGAATTATCAAAATTCGGAATTCGTGTTCCTGCGAACATCGGGAAAGTAGTTATGAAAAAACTCTACTTGGAGAACAGAATGTCACCTAATGTTAGTACGAACGCCGATATTCGGATGAACAATAATGGATCGAATGATAACGCCACCACCGCCGATACCGTTCCCCCGAATGCGGATTCCATCATAGAGGAAAATAACACCCCACTTAATGCCGAAACGTTAAGACAAGTGGCAACTCGGCTTCTCGAAATTACGTCGGGATCGAGATCCAGCTTGTCATCAAACATGGCTGCTGCAAACAACAACATAAAATGTAGCATGCTGAACACAATGCAAAGCATGCAGCAGACAGTGTTAGGTCTGCAAAATACAGTCTTAAATCTGGTGGCAGAAAAGAAGAACAAAGCCGAGGATAATTCTTTGGATATACCGCTATGGCGGCGATTCGACAGCAAGTCGCTGAGCAACATTCTTCCGGTCAAGGCCACACATCTAGGTCTTCAGGTGGGTACAATTTACCACAATCCGAGTATGGCGTCCCATCAGATTGTATCCCCCATTTAGACGTTGTAAGCAACAAGCTTAGGAAAAAGATTTGGGAGGGGAAAGATGTGAATCTGGCGGAACTATTAATACCCAAGTATGAGTCTCAGCCACAAAAATCTAACATTACAATCAACCTCATTAAAAACGAGGATCCACGACTCCACAAACAACTTTCAATTGCTGAATTTATAACCGCTTTTGGAAGATATAAAAGAGTAATGTGCCAAAGGTTACCCGAGAGATGTGTTGAGCTGGACAGATACAAAGCCAACGTAGTCGACATACACAATGTTTATGGTAGCAAGTTTTACGATTACCACTGCCAGTTCGCAGCAAGAGCAGCAATCGCCCTAAGAGATAACAACATAAAAATTGACTGGTCAGTAAGAGATCTCGGCTTACTAATGATGGTAGTGGGCAATGCCACAGCAAACAAATGTTTGACCTGTTCATCTACCATGCACCTGTCAGCATTCTGCCCGCATGTACAACAGAACATCATTCCTGTCATAGGGCAATCCGTGCAAAGCAATCCTATCACCAGAAACCACCCCATCAATGACAAGTATGGTCGCCCTCGCACTTTAGTCAACAACAAGAAGTGTGCAACAATTTAAATGAAAACAGATGCAAAAAGGCATGTTGTCAGTTCGAGCACATATGTACAGTGTGTCATGGAAACGACCATGGGGCATCCATGTGTAAGAAAAGCCGGGGGCACTCAGTCTCATATCTATAAAGTATATTAAGCTTTAACATTTATAGCTATTCAACTGACTTTTGGCCACCATTTAATTCATTGTAATGATTCTGCAACAATTCCTTAAATTTTCCCCCCAAAAAATTCTGTTCATTTTGACAGTAATAACTTATTTTCCAGCTCCTGCGACTTCCCTATGAAGAAATACAGTCATTATCTTGTTAACATTCTGATTCTTCATAGGAAGTTACACCGAGTAAATAAGTTATCAACAATCTTCCATTGGGTCTCTTCCGGCTCCTGTAGCCCGGAACTGGTTTCTGACAGCCTTCCACAGCTGCTACACCGAGTTGAGATCCACCGGAAGCAAGACTGGTCTCAAGACACTCTGGTTGCACCGAGTTGACTGGTACAATTGAGCTACCTTTCTTCCGGCTCCTGCAACTAGACAATCTTCCATTGGTTCTCTTCCGGCTCCTGTAGCCCGGAACTGGTTCCTGACAGCCTTCCACAGCTGCTACACCAAGTTGAGATCCACTGGAAGTAAGACTGGTATCAAGACATTCTGGTTGCACCAAGTTGACTGGTACAATTGAGCTACCTTTCTTCCGGCTCCTGCAACTAGACCGCTGCCTTGAACTGGTTATCATTTATTTTTTTAAAAATTACAGGCTGAGTCTGCCCCTACTGATGCCAAAGTAAATTTGTATAATGTTTGTTATATATCAGTATGTACTATATATATAAATGTGTGTTCTCGGAATGTTTAGTTTAGATTAATTTAAAGTTGTTGTACAATTTATTCTGTCTCCTAGTTTTCTTTCCAACATAATAAGATTTATTAATTAAAAAATAAATCAATTTATTTTAGAGTGAAGCAAAGTTTTTTAATTATTCCGGAATTTTTTATTCCGGACATTTGTACAGTTTTGGTTTACGTTTAACAAACTTCCTTTTTGAAAAAGGCAGCAACCGGGATGCACATGAAATAGTTGTGAGAAAAATATTTTCCCCTCCCACCCTTGTTACCCCTTTGATTTGTTTAAATATAAGAATTTTACTGCGTATTGAACTTTATATTTCAGGATGAGCTTCAAGAAATCATTGATGGGAAAAAGGCTCACAGATTCAGTATTGGTTAACCTTCACAGTTTTTTAATTGACTAAAGTCAATTAAGGAGTCTCGACTAGAAAACCAACCACTTCATGAAATTGCATTTTGAAGAATGTGCTACTTGTTGTTTCTGTCTTCATGCTAGATGAATGCGCGTGTTGTTCCCGATCTACTTGTGCACAATTGATGTGCAGTTGAAATTATTTGATAATGACAATTTGAAGTTGAACAATTTTTGTCTCGGGTTGCCGTTTACCGGAATCTGAGTTGACCAAGTTGGTGTTTTGCATTTATATTGATTGCAATTGTTGAAGTTGTAATATTGTTTTTGAGCCATTTGCTAATTTTTTATGTTGCAAATATTTTCTTTGCCGTTAACCGGAAAGAATAAATTTGCACAGTTGGTTGTTTGAAAATTGTTGAATTTTTTAGACAATGATGTGTTTTTGACCATACCCATTTGGTGTCAATGCACTAATGGCATTTCCATTGTAAAATTATGATGTAATTTACAAATACTTTATTTACACATATTTTACTCATTGTCTTGAAGCCAAGACCAAACAATGCCACAGAGGGGGGTAGATTACAATACATGAAAACAATAAATCTGTTGTGAATCTGATTTGGTGTTTTATTTTCATTATTTAGAGTTCAATATGGCATGTTAGAAAATATGGATTGGTTTTATGAGTGCTGACCATGTTGAGTGTTAGCATGCTTCAGGTCTACAATAAATGGTAAATAATCTCCATGAGAACAACTTTCATGCATTAAATTGCATTCTATTTCGTATGCCTTCTGGCATTCTCAAGTTGACATTGAATTTCTATTCTTAATTTATCACGACAGAGCCTACTTCACAGCCGAGTGATTTTCCAAAGAAAATTCACCTGGCTATTGTCTTGTTCCATATAAAAGCCCCTGTGCCTTTCGAACGCATTCTCTTATTCTTAGGCGATAGAGCTGGTAAGTGGTCATTCAACTCGAATGACCATTATTATTTCATGCCCAAACATGGTGTGATTTTTTTCATGATTTGTACCCGACGCGGGTTGTTGAAATTCAAGTACTACTTGTATTAAAAGTAAATTTACCCACTTTATACAAATGTACATTCGTTTTTTCCAGATTTATACTGCATTATAGACTTCGTTATCTGAGCTGAATTTTTTTTTTTAACATAATGTCGGTCGAGGAACCTTCGACTACAAAGGGTCGTTCTTTACACACTGATAACATTATGCAATTATTTGCCTCCGACGATGAGGGCAGTTTTTCAGGGTTCAAATTAGATAATAATAACAACAACTTGGCTGCTGATATATTAGACCAAGCATCTCAAAACATGTCAACTTTGCCCCAATGCTCAAATAAACTAACCGGAAGTGCGAAAGGCACAAGAAAACGTAAACCGGGGCAGTCTAAAACGGGAAAGAAAACCAAAAAGCAAAGAGTAAATAAAGAAACTCTCTGGCTAAATAAAATGGACAAAGTCTTGAATCAGGTATTAGAAACGGCAAATTTGGCAATTAGAAAAATAAATGAGAGTTCACAAGAGGTTATTACTAATAGAAATGAAACCCAATGTACGATCAATGACCAAAGCAAGTCAAACTCAAATACAAATGATCAAAATGACCAATGCATCTCAAATGAAATTGAGTCTCACCATATTTTTTCTGATAATGAACAACAAGAGTTAGAAAATGACGATGAAATTGATGATTTTTTGAGTGGAAGATGAAAAGTTTGGTGAGGAAACAAATGAAAACATTGCAAAAATAGTGCAATCCATAGTTAAGAAAAATTCTGATGTTAAGTCTATTATCAAAGCGTTGAAAATTCCTTCAAATTGTAAGGACCTGTCACCCCCAGCTGTAAATTCAGAAATTTGGCATTTTTTAGACAGAAACATAAAAACTAAAGATTTAGGTTTGCAAACTGCGTTCAGATACTTTTGTGTCATGGAATTGTTCCTATTATTAGAATGGCTGAGAAATTAAAAAATAAGTCGCCAGATTCAAAAAAGTTGAAAAATGTATTTCAGATTCTCTAACGGTGCTTCTGAATGCTTTCTTTGAAATCTCAGTTAATAGAAGACTCTTAATGAAACCCTTTATTGACAACAGATACCATCAATTATGCAATCGCACTGAAAAAATTGGGGATAACAAGTTATTTGAAGATGTGGGGAAAAGACTTAAAGACATAAATGATGCACAAAAAATAAATAGAAATTATTTCTCAAAAAACTTTTGAGGAAGTCGTGACAACTGGATAATGGCAAACCCTCAATCCAGTTACGGCCAGAGAGGGAGATACAGAACAGGACTGTTCAATTATACAAACCAGAACAAGAATTTTGTTCGGGGATCAAGAGGCAGAAGAAATCTGCGCAGAGGTTACTACAATTACAGGTAACTAAATTCAAGGCAGGCAGCCTAAAAAATTTTGTAGATAAATGGAAACATATAACAGAGGATGATTGGATATTAGAGACTATTTCTGGGTATAAAATAGAATTTGAACAAGAACCTGTTCAAAACTGTATTCCAAATACTCCAAATTTTAACAATACAGAGTGTGCATTGATTGATGATGAGGTTGAAAAAATGCTAAGCATGGGTGCAATTGAAAAATCTCAACATGAGGATAATGAGTTTATTTCAAATATTTTTCCTGTCCAGAAAAAGAATGGAAAATTTAGACCTGTTATTAATCTGAAAAAATTGAACAAATTTGTTGAATATCATCATTTTAAAATGGAAACTTTATATAAATAGTGCCTGTTTGGGAGGGTACCAGTTGAAATTGACACCCCGAGAAAACCATTGTCAACCGACGCGAAGCGGAGGTTGACAATGGTTTTCGAGGGTGTCAATTTCAACTGGTACCCTCCCAAACAGGCACTATTTATTTTATTATACTGAATGTCTTAATTTTTATAGCAAATTTTACTGCTTTTATATAGAAAAGACGTGAATTCTACGGCGAACCGTACGCGCATAATTAACGCGCATGTAACAATTCGTTCTATCGGCCCGTTGCTAAGCGTGCGAGGGAGAGAGAACGGATTGTCAACTGCGTCTAAACCAATCAGATTGCAGTATTTAACATGAAAGTATAATAATACAACATGTTGCAGAATTGCTTCAACGTTATTGCATTATCTTAAATTTATTTGGAAAGGTACATTATATGAATTTGCTTGTCTTCCTTTTGGTTTGTAAAGTGCTCCAAGAGTTTTTACAAAAATAATGAAACTTCATACTTTTCATACTTGAGGAGTATGAGGATTTGTTGTTATTATATAGATGATTCTTGGATATAAACAATTGTAGATCAAATGCAGAGCTTTTAATAAAAACACTAAAGGATTTAGGATTTCATATCAATTCTGAAAAATTGATGCTTTTTCCTTCCCAACAAATTCAGTATTTAGGATTTATAATAGATTCAGTGAGTTTCCAGTTTTTGTTACCTGATGAAAAAATTGAAAAGATTTTACATCTATCTTCTGATATTCTAAGAAAAGAGAGAAGTTACAGCTTTGATTGGTTCTTATAATTCTGCAAGTACAGCAATACAACTGGGCCCATTGTATCATAGATAATTAGACAGGGACAAATTTACAGCGTTAAAAAATAATTTTCAGAATTATGATAGAAAAATGATTATTTCTGAAGAATCAAAAAGTGAGATAAACTGGTGGATTAAAAATTTAAAAGATTATAATGGTAAAATAATAAGACCAAGTGCCTCTCAGATTTATATTGAGTCTGATGCATCATTAATTGGCTGGGGAGCAATACTTAAAGATGGAAATTTCACACAAAATTCCACACAAGGCAGATGGGATGCTAGGAAGAGTTTGTTACATATAAATAAGCTGGAGTTGAGAGCAATCTATTTTTCCCTGCTTGCCCTTTGTAAATTTTACCATAATTGTCATCTGTGTGAAATCGGATAGTGCAACAGCAGTGGCTTCTATAAATAGAATAGGGGGATCTGTTTTGTCACTTTTAGAAGAGACAAAGAATATATGGAATTGGTGTTTCTGTAAAAACATATTTATATCAGCAGTGCACATTCCGGGAAAAAATAATAAAATCCCTGACTACTTGTCACGAGAGTTTAATGATTGTACTGAGTGGAAGTTAAATGCAGATGTATTTAAAACATTATGTAGAAGATTTTTTAAACCTAAAATTGATCTTTTTGCATGAATACACAAATATCTGATAATTATGTATCTTATGTATCATGTATTGTGTATCAGATCCAAATGCAGTTGAATTTGATGCATTTTCTTTATATGTAATTTAATGTTATTAAATGTTGTTTATATAAATTCATGTAGAGCAGATAGTATTTCATCTGTGTTGGATCACATGTTACGCTTAGCCAATCATATTATCGCAGCAGCCTGTTTGTAGCTTGCAGTTGAACAGTAAACACTCAAAGTATTTTATACGGATTCCTTTTGAATATACCCTAATTTATTTGTATTTATCGTTGAGTATTAACACAGAACATAAACAACTTTGTGATAGGTGTTATCGTGAGTAATTGGTTAACGTTAATACACGTGTGTTGTGTTTACAAGACATGGCTGAGTCCCTTGACTTTTAACCTTTACTTACATGTGATATTAATAGACTAGACATGACTGGAAGAAAGCGTAAACAGGCAAGCCAACCTGTAAGAAATGTTCGTACACAAAGTGAAAATCCACGATGGGATGAAAATGAGCTGGAAAATTGGTCAATGACCGATTCAATTCGGAGACTTAGAGATGCAAGTATCTTAGTGCCAGCTTCTTTGAAAAAGTCACCATTGATTCAAATATATCGAGACAATGTTGTAAATTCAAATCAATCAAGAGACAGAACAATACCAAGCGAGGAAGGAATTGACTCTAATGTGATCCAAAATGGCGACGTCTTACCCGTACTTCCGGCAACTTCATCTGTCGTTATCGAAAGTGAGGCTGGGCAGATATCCACTGAAGCGAAATTAGACTCGCTCAGCCATGCTGTAGAAAACATACAACAGTCATTGGTATCATTGACGAACGCAGTTAGCAGCATCCAGGCTCACAACGGGAACAGAAACCAGGCAATGACGTACGGAACAACAACCGACCTAAATACACGGGTCTCTTCGGATTCTGTTCCGTTTATAGAGACGTTGTCCACAACTCTGCGTAACAACATTATACAAGTTAAAGATGTTAATTTGGCTACTTTACTTTTGCCCCGTGAAAATGAAGAACATAAAATCCAAGATAACGAGGGTCAAGTCATATTAATCAAACCAAATTATGATATCAGACTGCAGAGAAATCTATCAATAAGCAAATTTATCCTGGCCTTCTTCAAGTTTAAAAACGTCATGTGTGAGGTTTATCCTGAGAGATGACATAGTGGTAAATAATCTCCATGAGAACAACTTTCATGCATTAAATTGCATTCTTGATGCATCGTTGTCACGCATATATCTCGTCGCGAACCAGCCCTCGTCGTATGGTTGTAATAACAACACAGGTCTTTATATGGCTTACTCGTTTGTGACCAGCAAATCGTGAAATAATGTCGTCACGAATAAAAGTTGGTTTACAGTAAACAATAACAATTACTTTTAAATTAGTTTTTATTGTTTAGTTTGATAATTGAATAAGAGTAAATTGATATTGGTTAACACAAAGATTTGTGAAGGTTGGCGCAACACGCGTTTTGAGAATTTCTCCCTAAAATCAGAAACCTCTCCCTAAATTTCCCAGAGAGAGAAGTGAAGTCTCCCTGATATTTGGGTCTAGGTTGGCCCCTGCAGCCTTCAAAGAAAATGAAACGAGTAGATGCTGAAGAACACAGCTACACCCAACGCGGACTAAGAAGAAAACCAGACCTTCCTACCATATGCCAGTAGATCCTAGATGCATGGATGGAGCTGCCAAAGAATACAATTGTGAAAGCGTTCAAGAAGTGAGGGATTTCCAATGCCATAGATGGGACAGAAGACATCTACTTTGGGAAGACAGGAGTGACGGCAAGAAAGAAGACAAGGATGAAGTCCAAGAGCAAATGTATACAGACAGCAATTTCCCCTAGACAGAGGAAGAATATGGTCATCTTTTTGACAGCAAGAGTGATGGTGAAAAAGAAAAATTCTACAGATTTACAGAGGTGATGGTGAAATCAAATTGCGAGAATATAAAATTACAAACACCAAAATTTTATCATAGTTATATTTAGATCTGTCCAAAAAATAAAGGCAAGATTTTAAAATTTGCAAGATGTCCTTGTCACGATTTAATGCAGATATTAATTCCTCACAGAGTAAACAACAAACTTTATCAAATTAATTTGTTTATATTGAAGCTTAACTTTGTTTAAGCATGGTTTATTTCTTAAGAATAGTGTTAATTCATATTCATCCATTATCAACATTCCTAGTTTTCTTCAGCTCTGTACATTATTATCATGTCTCAAATATTCCCACTGTAATCTGTTATTAAGCACTACAAATTTATCACTAATGTAATAGGCAGATGGGGTAAATGCCCCCTAGCTATCGGACAAGTCATGTGACTTCTTATCTCGGATGGTTCTTGGACAGCTACAGCATCAGCTATTATCTATTCCTTGGATTTAATCCTTTTAATAAGCCATAATGATCGACGTTTTCATTTTCGGAAACTAATTCTGTGAATAGTTATATTAAAGAAGACGTGAACATTTTGTTAAAAATTACATTCTGTGATCTGGAGATTGAACAATTTCGTGTGTAGTGAATCTTGAGACGATGACACCGAAGCGTTCCACAAAGAGACAGAAAACAACGGGAAATGCACTGGACATGTCTAATTATCATAATTGGCTAGCATCCATCTTGCGAGAAAAACTTAGGAAGCTAATATCAACGCCTCGCCGAGTTTTCCCCTCTCGATCTTTGGTAAACTTTACGCTGATAACATCATTGAATCCAACACTGATGCCAGTTCCAGTTTATCAAATCAACATTTTTCTAGCCAAGATACAGAAAATGTGCCCTCAAACAGTGTTATTTCGTCTGAAAGCGAAAATTCCTATTACCTTCCGACTAACAGCGAAGCTATGTCCAGCGCGACTTTGCCAAGTACGACCTGTCTGAACACAACCGGATTCGAATCTCCCGTTATTGTACAATTCCTGATGAATACTGTTCATAGTCTTCAAACGATGGTCAGCAGTTTAGCAGCCATGGTATCAATGAAGGAATCCAATCCAACGCCCAGTACAGCCTTCAGAATTACTACCAATCAACAGAGACAATTTCCTTGCCTTCTACCTCGAGGAAATTCGGAACAAACCCCGAGGATTTACCTCAAATGGAACTCATTTCTCCTTTGTTAATTAAAGGGACTTGGACACGATTTGAGCTCAATTTTTTCAAAATTTATGTTTTCATTTTTAGGCGGAAGCGCCTATTGCAATTGCTTTCATGACCTTCTACGTCAGAGGTCAAATTCCTGCCCTTTTTCATGGTAGCTCTATCTGATGTTATTTAAACTAAGGGCATACAACTCTCTACATCCCCCCCCCTTCACCGTTCGATTCCCGTTTGAACATTGTTTTGAGGAAAAGAACTTTTCTGGTATAAATTTTTACTCTATCCGTTTATAAATATCCATTGAATATACCCAATAGCAAAGCTAGTAAGTGTTAGACGAATTTAGGTGAAGTAGAGAAACGAACGATAACTCTTGCTCTTGCAAGCGACATAAACAAAGGGGTGCAACGTTTCTCAAGCGCCTGTAGTTAAAATTACGAGGGAAAAAATAGTTCGATATAAAATTGTTTTTTTATGAGCATAGAAGGAAAAATAACAGGGGCACGGGTAATGAATGGTTTTTAAAAACAACTATTTGTATAATTCGATTTGAAAAAAAAGATGATTAGAATGATACTTTGCCTGTAAATTATTTGTAAACATATAAACGTACGCGTAGTAATATCACACACGATTTTGCTGGATGCACTTCAAGTTCATGAAGTTGTAAACAACCCGAAGAGCGTGATATTTTTGTCAACAAACCCACGTTGAGAACAACGGGTGACTGTCCATCGTCGACATACGCAAGGTAACTAATGTGCTATTCTTATTGTTTAAAATTTTGCCTCATTTTACAGATTTTCATGCTTCAATAATGGTGATATCGTTTTCTTGATCGAGGAGCTGGTACATACGTACATCAATTTTATGACAAGTTATTATTGTTTGTGTTAGGCTAACACTTATATTATGTTATAAATATAAGCATTCTTTGATAATTCTAAAATTGTGTCGGTCTAGTTTTGAATACTGTTATAAGGCTTAGCATTCAGTTGTATTAGAATCGCATAACGGAAGATAACGTTAACGTACGTAGGCCTTTGATATTTCGTGATATCTCTGTTGATCTTGCATTAATTATGTTCATAGGGTGATTTTATACTCACTGTTACTGTATTGTGTTATAAAGCTTTAAGGTTTCATTTATTCATTTTGCTTACAGAAATTTACAATAGCTTTGTTTTAAAATGACCTCATGAATATGCAAATGAATTTCCTTTGACAAAATCTCAGAATATATCTTTTATACAAGATACATTTTATTGGTTGATATAACAAGATATTACAGATATTATAGATATATGAAGATATTTAATTAAATTAACATTGTAAAAATATTTGCCCAATTTACCTTTTTGCTTACTATATCTCAGAATCACATAATTATCATCAATAATATTTAAGTGACTAAACTTTCCTGTGGAATTTTCTTAACATCATAATTTATTGGATAACTTTGAAGACTGCTTTTTGCAGTTTCTGAAAGCAGGTTAAAGATAACAGACAAAAATGATGATTATAATCTGCCAGGATTTCAAATGTTTAGATTTGATGGTTCTGAAAATTTGGGTGTGAGGTCATATATTGCCATAGTTATTTATACCAGAGAAGAATTCATTGATTTGACTCATTGTGTTTTTGATGGAATTGCAACAGTTCTTGCAACTTTTCTACATAGGGGTCAGATGATTCATATTTTCTTCTTGTACTGTCCTCCTCAAAAATCATCAATTGCATCTTTTACCAAATATCTTCAAACTATACTTCAAGATATTGATGCAAGTTCAGAGTCTGTAATCAGTTTAGGTGACACAAATATTGATTTCTTTGATCAGAAGGTATTGACATCG
The DNA here is from genome assembly GCA_020458035.1 of Magallana ariakensis. Taxonomy (NCBI): domain Eukaryota; kingdom Metazoa; phylum Mollusca; class Bivalvia; order Ostreida; family Ostreidae; genus Magallana; species Magallana ariakensis. The sequence goes on from CM035817.1 coordinate 32,957,027, forward strand.
TCATTGCACAAATTTAAACTAAGGCAGATTATGCATAGTAGTACAACTGATTATGACACATGTTTGGATCATGTTTACACCAGCTGTATGTCAGATTCAGATATTTCATGTGCAACTCTTGAATCCTACTATTCTGATCATAAACCGATTGTTGTCTATTTACCACATTATTAATTTTTAAAGAGAAGTACATGTACCATAACAAACTCCTGATAATTTCATTAATCCTTCTTCAACGGTACATGATCAATTGCAATTCCAATCAATTCATATACCTGACACTGATTATGGATAATAACCGTATATATGAATATGATTGAAATATTTTATTTTATTTTATTTGTTCATTCTTTCAGATGAATGTCAAGAAACTGATTAACATTCACCGACAAGAGGAAACAATGAGAGCCCAACATCATCCTACATCTCTGGTGAAGGGGAGAGTTGCTAAACTTAGGCACACAGCAAAATTCAAACAGAACAAAGAAAAAGACGGTCAGATGCTATAAATGCAGTGGTGGCAATGTTGAGAGATGCTTCTCAGTTCATCACTGTTAGAGGGACGAACATTGCACTTTTGGAATCAGGGCATCTAAAATATGCTGCCAGCAGGGACCTTCATCTTGATGACCTTAACACCATTCTCAAGGTGAGTAAATTACAACTTACAGTTGAACTTCAATATCTCTCAACACTGATATGTCGAATACAATGGATATGTTGAAGTGATTTGTAAGTTCCAACTTCATATTTTTTAAGTATTTTACTCTTGAAATCTCGAATACTTGGATATCTGAAAGTTTTTAAACAGTCCAATCGAGTTCGAGATAACGAAGTTTGACTGTATTTTGATTATGATATTTCCTGTCATTTCCTGGTTAAAGTATAAATTAATTATACCCATGCTCCAAAGGAGAAGGAATATACTGTTTTACCCTTGTCTATATGTCTCTCTGTCAGTCTGTCTGTAACATAAATTTTCATCATAGATTTCTCAGCAACTTTTAATCGCACATGCTTGAAATTTTAACAAACTCTTTGTTTAGGTATGCTATATGATGGGATTCATTTTTGTAGTGATCGGTCTTCAACTTCTTGTTAAATTAAGACTTTGTGTTTATTTTAAGCTCCGATTTTCAAACAAATTTTCATGGCAGATTTCTCAACAAATCTTATCGCAGATGCATTAAATATTAACACACTCTTTTTTAAGGCATGCCATATGGTGGATTTCATTTTCTAAAAATCCTGTCACATGTAAATGTTTACTCTGCGTATTTCAATTTGTTTATTCACATCAGAGCGGGGTATCACTAGTGAGCATTGCCTCACACTTATGTTGTTGCACGAATCTTTGATAAATTTGTTAATTGTTCTTATTCTACATATTTTATAAGCAAAATACATGTATGCTTATGAACGTAAATCCTTTGAGGAAAAACAAACATGAATTCAGAATATTTTACAGGTTCATTTTATTTTGAAATCCATGTTTTCCTTTATTAAAGTTCAAGTATATTGTAGTAATATATTGCTTGATAACATATCCATAACTCTTTTTAGGAAAATCCTATTGAAAAAGACAGTTGTCAGGGATATGATGGCAGCAAGACATCATTAGTCTATTGAAATTGTTGTTGCAACAAATGGCATATACCAGGATTATACGCTTTCCAAGGACACATTTACAGCAGCTGTAAAAGGATTTTTTGAAAGTCAATGTTCTATCATGGGAAAAGTTCTCTTAAACATTCCTTTGAAAGTCAATGTTCTATCATGGGAAAAGTTCTCTTAAACATTCCATTAGTATTGATATAAAGACCCGAAGTTCAAATGTCTTCATTATTAGGGAACTGTGATTTGACTCTGTACAACCTAGAGCAATTGTAAAGGACACATAATACACCTATTTGTACATTGTTATTAAATAGCAACCTATAACAAAACTTCTAGCAATATCCTTTAACTACTGGGCTTTTATTTTTTAACATTTGTATGTACATGTATGTTCGATCATTGTTAAATGTGTTTTGGTATACAGTACAGTTAGTAAATAAACTTTATTTGATTTTTGAACATATGTAAAACTTGAGAATATCTAAAGAAAAAAAAAGAAAAACTTATGAATCATGACCTATTTTACTACACATATAATTTGTACATTATTCTATTAAGCTGAATTCCCAATTTCTGTTAAAATTTCTTCTCATGTGAGAAATGTGGCACACAAGCTACTTGATTGTTTTAAGTTCTATAATCAAATGATTACATATGTATCTTCTCTATTTTGGTGAAACTATGTTGTACAGTATGAAAAACTGCAGTTTCAAAAGTTCAGTTTCCTAAATTCTTTGATATTTTTTCATCATTTCGATCCAAATTACACTGAATAGATTTTACCTATATAATAGTCTGGCCCAAGATATTTATGACGCAAATTTCCAAGATATCTTCATTGACACATTATCGTTTTTCAACTTGCATATCAGTGTCAACTGGTTATACAAATATATTTTACAAATAAATATCTTGATGTTCAAATTGCTTTTCCCGTTTTATCTTTATTTAAGGCATTATCCACACTTATCTTGTACAGTTACTGAATATTTCCACATTGACCATCTGCTTCAATTGACAAATAAGTACATATACTGTGTTCTTTATGATTTGTTAACTATTACTTCACATTTTTCATTTTTTAACTTTTAAGTTTTAAAGTACTGTATCATAATTCTATCCACAATAAAATCAAATCATTGAACCAATATATATCTGTTATATTGTATCTTAAGGCAACCAATAAGAGAAAAAATTTTATCATTCATTAACATGTTACCATAACTACCCCTTATCAAACTAATTTTGAAGAAAATAGTCATAATAACATTGACAATATGCAATGATGCTTCCGCCTATCAGTACTTTCAGTACTTTGATTAATGTCTAGAATGGTCAATATGAATGTTTTTAATGCTCTGTCAAAATTTTTTAAAGTCAAATATTGAGTTACATGCGAGTTACAGAGGTTAAAATTCTTTGTTTTGTAAACAAAGCTTGAGTCCTGTTATTGTTTACATATATCTTGAATTGGTAAAAGTTTCAATCTAATGTTGCATTTTGTTGTTGAAAAACTTATTTATGAACACATTTAATAAGTTTATCTTTTTTCCACAAGTTATTTTGTCAAAGAAATGGTAGTTTCTTTACTTTACATTATTTATAAACAAATATAAGACTCGAGCTTTGTTTACATAACAACGACTTCTTACCTCTGTATCTCGCTTGTAACACGACTTCTAACATTCAAATTTTGGTAAATCATTCAAAATACACAAGTAAACTATTTAATACATAAAAATCAAAAATAAAATTTTCATCTTTTGTATACACACGACACCAGAATACCGTTATTTCATCCAACAGGAAATTAATTGTAAAAAAAACACCAAAGTTTGATTTATTCTACACCCAAGACAAGTGATTTCCACGAACGCAAACATGAAAAAAATCCGTCATTTTACCTTCTACATGGTTTCGTTTTCTTTTTTACTACGCAATAATAGTTTCCAGGGTTCATATACACGAACGCTTGGTAAAGTTAGTTTAAATAATGGATATGGAAAAAAAAGCAAGATTTTCTTTTGATTTGGATTGTAAAGAAATACCTCGTACATTTTATAACTCACAATGTCATTACAAAAATTATCAATGGGACAACTATCGAACAGTAGTTAAAACGGATGAAAAAACCAAACCTCACAATAAACTGCTACAACAGTACAATGGATAAAAACAGTGGATTTTGTATATTACTGTTAAATTTTTTTAACTTTGAGCCTACGATAAGCCGATCCTGGGGGATAAGCCGGGGCTCGCTCATCGTTGAAAAAAAATACCGGCCTATGCCCCGGAAAACACGGAAAAAAATGTGTTCTGAAAAAAATGATGAAAAGAATGTCCCCATCATCCAAGCATTCCCTTGGATGTGATGGATGAGGGGCTTTCTTGGAAGTCAACACTCATTCAGCCTTAGACTGTCTTCCAAGAATGCCCCTCATCCATCACATCCAAGGGAATGCTTGGATGAGGGGGACCTTACATGGACTTTTGATAATCAGCTGAATACCAACAACAACATTCTGAATCAGTGAACATGAAATGATTGTGACTTGTGGACACCTGTTTATGATACAAAATTAAAAAACATTTTGTAGGGGAGAGAAATCTGAGGTAATAAATATATTCTCTCAAATTTTTGCATCTATGTGCATTATGTGTATTAAGTCTGGCTACTGCCTTGGATTCGACATCTAAATGGGAGGTAGATCTTGTGCCCAGTATGCTGAAGCTATTAGATTTGGTGAAGATAAAACTGTAACAACAACAACTGTGGTTGGACTTCTTACGGGATGTGGACTTCTCCACAATGGACATCACATGTACAAAGATAATTACTACCGGGTATATGTATCCCAAGTTATTTGAGGAGTTGAGAGTTCATACCACTTGTGCCTGTGGTACATTGAGGAAAAACAGGTAGGGTGTCCAGAGGCCATAAAAATGAAACAGAAACTACATACTTCACAAGTTATTTTCAGGAGGAACTGTTATCAGTGAAGTATCAGGACAAACAGGATGTTCACATGCTGTACCTCTTGTACAACAAGTTCAGTGAAAAGAAACTTGAAAGCCATGACTTCATGATTGCCTTAGCTAGATTATTGATTGAAGAAGCCCCTAATGCACCAAAACCGAACACATTCAGAGGACAAAAAACACACCGGTGACAAAGCTGCCCGTCGAGAAGACAATAGACCTTTCAGACAACATACCAATAAAGCTACCCGTAACAACATTCTAACAAATGGAATTGCTCACGTGAGGAAATTGGACTTAGTTATTTCATTGATGAATTGGACGTTTCTTCTTTTTCTTTTTATTACTTTCTTAGCTTGCCAAAGCTTTACCTGAAATTAGACTTATAAGATTTTACACACTCAGCACAATTTTAATTCTGTCAATTAAAACTGAACTGCCTTAATTTAATTATAACTTTGTATATTTTTCAAAGAGAATTAATAAATTAAAAAAAAAACTTAAATATTTTATAATTAAAGTCTTAATTCTAAAAAAGTCTCAATCAAATGTTACAATTTTTACGTGCAACTTCAATTGCTTGGTTAATAAGACGTTTTGACACCAATTTAATTAAAATACATATCACTCCTCCCCCCTTCCCACCTCGTTTTCTTTTTGTGAACACTAACCTGCCTGGAGTTTTTTTTTTTTTTTGGTAACGTTATAATCGTTTTTCCTAAATTCCATTATCAGTCTCCTTTCTAATTAGATATGAGTATCTAAACCAAGGTGTGTTCAACAGAGCGAGCGCTCGCCAAAATTCCCTATACACGCAACACATATTTTGGCGAGCGATCGCAAGCACTCTCTCTGTTGAACTTGCCTCTGCTTGATGCTGAGATTTTTCGTAAGCTGTTTGTTTCTACTTTTACTTTTACTGATTCTGTACCGGTAAATATGGTAAAAAAGTATGTTGTCGATGAAGTGTTTAACTATGAAAATTCTACGGCTGAACAGAGACGAATCTGAACACATGATCTGAATGAATCGAGTGTCAACACCCCCTGCACCTTCTGTATGACCGTGTTAAGTAAGTTTAGCATCTAAAATATATTCATTTAATGGCAGTTAAACATACCGGGGTATCGAATCAAGCAAAACACCCGTTACTATATTTTTGGGGGTACATTTTACTTGACATACGATATTTGAACAAATAATCCAAAATTTATTTAAAATCGAAGTCAAATTTGGAAAATTATTTATAGATATTGTTTAACTACATTTTATTTGATTTACATTTTTATGACATGAAGAAAAGAATTCATATTTGTTCATCTTAGATGCATATATATGTTTTATAATCTGATAATAGATTAGGTAATATATAATAACTTATTTTTCTTAGAAAATGTTGTAAAATGAAAACATTAAAAATTGTACTGATATAAAATTCATTTATCTTCCCAAAAGGTCTGCCCTGAGTTACACAGACCTGAAGAAAACCACGAAAAGCTCACTGATTTTATGAATGATGCAACAAAAAAGTGAGGATGCAATTTAGGATTATGGAAAACTTAGTATACATGCGGAAGTCCGGCTGTGTCAATGTGGATATTTTTGTGACATTCTGGTAGTCAGCTGTTTGTGAGATTGTTTATGTGTGAAATCAGAGAGCATGTGAGACACAAGACTGTCAACAAAGAACATTGGGAATGTTGAAGACAAATGCCTTGATCGATCGTAATACAGCCAGTGGATGTGCAGCACTTATGAACTACTGTGTATGGTTTGAACTTTGCTTACTTGGAACTGTGATTATTATTCCATGCCCGTCTGTGCACTTTGTGTGATCAAACTGTAATACATGTTTATCTGCAGCAACAAAAAGTCACCAATTGGTAGAGTACTATCTCATCTGTCACTTTTTTGTGTCTTCTATTAGGTTCATGTCAATGTAATTATAAACAATGTATGGAATTATATTTTTATAATGACAGATGCAAATATATATATTGATGTTATATATTTGAATTTTTGTCCATTGTCTTTTCAGTGGGCAACTGTTGCACATGAGGCTCATGAGTCTCATAAGCCTCATGTGAGCAAAACTGTTGGTGAACAAATCTTATTCCTCATGTGAGCAAAAAATGCTCATGTGTAGGATCTTACTCACGTGAGCATTTTACCTAATTTGCATGTTTAATTGCACATAAGACTCACAAATACGAACTTAAAAGACAATGGGGATTTGTTGAATCTTGGATATATGAATTTATATGTTTATCTGATACTTCATGCTGGCACACGACCCCAAGCTCTTCCTCAGAATTAGAAAACAATGAAATTTATGATATCTTATGGAAATCTGATTATCAAGATCTACTAGTCTATGTACTGTAGCATTATATTATTGGCATAGGAGAAGACTACCCAAGTTATTTATAACTTGTGTCTTATCCATTTGATTTAATCAATAAAATATGCTCAATTCATTGGTATATTACCACTAGTTTATATAAATAAAATTGATTTACAGTGTCATTTTTCTTCTTACTTAATTCGGACAACCAAGTTTAAGATTAGGACAAGTCAAAATTTGAGTTCACTTGTCTGAGGAGCAAGTGAACTTAAAAGTTAATGTCTATCCCTGACATGCCAAGAAAGCTTGAGACAAAAATATTTCAAATGACCTACCAATTAGAACAACATCTGTGGAAATAAGTGAGGTATACCCTATCTTTCATGTGACAAATGCTAGTTTGCCAATAAAAATATTGTTTGTGATATGACCAAATGATGGCTAGGGAAAATTTACTTTTCTTGGACATTGTGGAATTTAACATGGATAAAATGTCAAGCTTTTCACATGTACTGAAGTTTTTCCTACAAAAACTTGAGTTGTAGTTTTTTCTTAAAAAAAAAAAAATTTGTAAAGCATTACTCTATGGACAAATACTTCTTCTAATTAAAGCATAACCATGATCAAAACGAGCTTTTTAAGGAATTAAACATTTAACATTTTGTAATTAAATTAATCTATCAAATCTTATTGGAAGACTGTAAACACTAAAAATATACCAGAACAGTGAACTGCATCACCTAGTTCTTTATGGTAAAAAGTTTTAAATTAATAAGTTCTCTATGGTAAAAAGTTTCAAATTAATAAGTTCTTCATGGTAAAGAGTTTCAGATTAATAAGTTCACTACGGTAAAAAGTTTCAAATTAATAAGTTCTCTTTGGTAAAGAGTTTCAAATTAATAAGTTCTCTATGGTAAAGACTTTCAAATTAACAAGTTCTCTATGGTAAAAAGTTTCAAATTAATAAGTTCTTCATGGTAAATAGTTTCAAATTAATAAGTTCTCTATGGTAAAGAGTTTCAAATTAAGAAGTTTTCTATGGTAGAGAGTTTTATTAAAACAAATTGTCTATGGTTCAGAGATTTAAATAAAATTACACTAAAACTTCAAGTTTCTAATGAAGGTATAATGACAGAAGTTCTTGACATGATTTAAGTAAACTATTTCCGGTCAAGTTAAAGCTGAACACCGCTCATAAATAGGCATCGTCACATAGGTATATGAACCCTTCGATTACATTACACCCGATTGCACACCTGAAACTCACGGCCCACGTGTAGTATTCCTTTCGGGGTCTTTAGATTTTATGCATTTATTTCTTATTTTATGTGCATATTCTGTTTGTAAATAATGCATTGACCTGTTTATTTGATGTTAGTATTCTCCTGGCTTGGAAAAAGTGTGTAAAATTTGATAATTTCACACGGTGAGGCAAGATGGACGTCCACACAGGTGAGACCTCTACAGCAAAGTACTTTGAACTGTTTAGAGGTCTGCGGCTTATATAGGGGTTGTAGGGACAGCGGTTATAAAAGAGAAATATGGCGTAAAGTTTACGAGTGGTGTTCAGCTTTAAATAAATATGTTAACATATCTGTAATTCTGTAACACTTTTGTGAACAAGAATTTAATATCATTTAACAAGACTCCATAAAACAAAATTCACCTTAATAAACCTTTTATATAAAAGTAAAATTTCTGCTTAGTGTTCCCTAAAAAATATGTGAATAACTTGTTATTGTAGTCACAAGAAGAATAGATCACATGATACAAGTGGAACTTTAAACTGATCACAAGCCCATGGGTCATTGGTATGCAAAATTTGAACAATGTTGATGATATCTATTTCAATGCTCTACGCAATCTAATTTTGCTGGTGAAATTACTTATATTCCTTCAGTCTTTATTTACATTATTCATGACCTAAATGCTCATTTCACTGATGGTATTGTAAAAATGTACTACAAAAGCCAAAAATATCTTATCTATTGTTTCACAAGCTTATCAAAGAATCTTTTTTTTGTCAATCAGTTATGGAAACGCATAGTTCCTGTAAATGTTTTTAATGGGTTATTTTGAAGATAATCTTATATAAAACTTAGAAAAAAAAAAAAATGTTAAAAAATAATCATAACAGCATAAATTAGTCAATTCATATACAGTTGAACTTCGATATCTCGAACACTGATATCTTAAATATAATGGATATGTCTAAGTGATTTGTAAGTCCCAACCATTTATTATAAGTATTTTACCCTCGATATCTCAAATACTCTGATATCTCAAAATTTTTAAACAGTCCCATCTAGTTTGAGATAACAAAGTTTGACTGTATACACTAAGAAAATCCATAATTAAGGTTCTCTGATCCTCAGCCTCAAAGTATTTTTTTCATCATAAAATTGTTATTTATCCTTCAAACTTTTTAAATAAAATTAAAAATTTTTTTTTTGGATGGTATCCATGCATTTAACGAAGTTATTGCAATTTTGGCCACGATGAATAAAATGGAATTAATAACGTATACAAGTTGAGATCAAATTAGTAAAAAAAGGTTGTACCGATGCATCGGTGGCTTGAACCCCTTTACCTCTAGGTAGAAGGTCTCCGTGCAGCCACTAAGCCAAGCAGTTTGTTGAATGGCTTAGCGTAATATTAACACTTCAAGACTAATTAAATCTGTCTATTTAAAAGGCAGATTTATGGTACGAATAAAAAAATTCCAGATAATTTGGAGCTATGGAATATTGCTGAGGATTGGAGATCTTTAAAGTGTTAAATAAATATTGCATATCAATCTATTGTAGCAAGCATCCCAATAAACTTTTTAAAAAATGTGTTTATTTGAGAAGTGATTCTAGTGCTTTAAGAATTTGATAGATAAACATATCATATTTTTATTGAACAATGCATTATCAGCTAGAACATGGCTGCTGCAAACAAAGAGATTGCAAATTTGTTTGTTAACTGTTTGTTTTGTTTTTTGTAGATCAATATGTCATATACAACTAACTAGGTTCTGGATCTTAAATAATTCAAAGATTATCAAACTATATTATGTACTAAAAAAAAAAATCTTAAACTGCTATACATACACTTGCAAAGTACAAGTAACTAAGCATGCTTCAAGTATATACCCTTATAAATATAATGAAAAAGAACTGCTATTGAAACCTTGATGCCCATTTCTCTTTTGGCTTTCTCCATCAACGGTTCAGAGGAGCTTTTGTTATGGTGACTGTTATCCAAAGCCAAAGAAGATTTTTGATCTGAAAAATAAAGAGTTTGTTACTGGTATATTTCTGTTACCTAGTCCTTGATGAAAATTTAAAACATCAGATGGATCTGTACAAATACAGTGTTCTCTATTTTCCATATATAGAACCACAACTCTTTGAAATTTGTTATAACACTAAAATAGTTTTCTATATGTTGAGCTTTATCTCCCTTCTTTATGCCCTATTTTTGGTATATGGTTGGGTTTCACAATACAGTAAAACACGGTTATAGCGAACACGCATATAATAAATTGACGCTTACAGCAAAGTGATTTTCATTCCCGGTGGCTTTATTACATGATGTAAACTTGACAATTATAACGAATTAAGCTTATAACAAAGCAAAAACGCCTATCCCTGGCACTTCATTATAAGCGTGATTTACTGTATTTGAATCTCAACTAAACAAAGGCTACACTAACAATATGGGTTTCTTCTTACAAATTTTCAGGCGATCAATTCTTACATTTGTGCAACTCAGAGAGAATGTCTATTTCTGTTTGATGACCTTGATATACCTTAACCTCCGATTTTAAAATTGAGTTTCACATCTTTGCAAATCCTGTATGCAACACTTTATGTCTGAAGCAGAAGAATGACAGGGCCAAAAGACAAAACAATCTACACAAGATTTTTACACAGAGGTCTGCTATGATCTTGACCTTCGACACAGAAACACCCTTTACATACAGTCAGTCTTATGGTGAAGTCTGAGCAAGATTGGGTAAAGGGGAAAGAAATTATGGTCCAAAACTAGATTTGACCTCTGACCTAGAATCTTTGTTCATGATCACTGCCCACCTGTAATCTAAAAGTTCCTTGTGGGTGAAGTATGTTACAGATTGGGCCAAGGGGCAAAAATATATGGTCCAGACAAAGATTTTACATAAAAGGTATGCTATGACCAAAACACTCGACCCAGAAATGTCAGAATCAAGGTTCAAGGTCATTGCACACCGTTAATTAAAAGGTAAAGGTTCTCTGGACAATTGATATTGGATGGACAGACTGAACACTACAAGGCACCTACAGAGTGGGATCCTAATAAGCATCATGTTTCAAATATTGAATATATGCAGGAGGAACCCAATCGGAAAAATGACTTAAAAATTGATTACATTTCACCTTTTGATTACATGTAATCATTCTGAAAGTCAAACTTGATTTGAATTTAGTCATTATAATTATAGCTATATATGCAGCATCATTCTAATCAACTGTTATTACAGTAAGAGAACAAAAAGAGGACAGACTGTCTGACTTACAGATGATAGATGTAGCCTACATCCGTCTAAAGGAAAACACAAGTTTGGATTCTGCATGATTTCATTCAGGACTTGATCCTGAAATTAGAAATGAACACATATTTGGTGAGAGAATTCATTTTAAACAAGAAATGTTTGTGAAACACTTATGACCCCTCTCTTGGAAACATCTACGAAGAAAATGAACAGAAACCACAAATTTTAGGAATTTTTCAATGTCCAAGGGGCATAACTCGAAAATTGCTCAATCGTACCAAAAAATCAAACTTGACCTAGATATTATTATGATAAATCAGAGTACCAAATTTCAATTCAGTAAGTACAACCTCTGCTTAGAAAATGAACAGAAACTGCAAATAATTGAAATTTTTCTACATCCAAGGTGTATAACTGTCGAAAATTGCTTGATTGTACCCAAAATCAAACTTGAACTAGATATTATAATGATAAACCTGTATATCATATTTCATTTCAGTATGTGCATCCTGTGCAGAGAAAATGAATGGAAGCTGTTAGTGGAATGACCGACAGCAGCAAAGCAATATACCCTCCCTTCTTCGAAGAGGGGCATAATAAAACGCAGCACAGTTAAGGCTGGAATTTGGAGGCGGGGCTTATTTTGTTAAACTTTGACCTCATGAATATTCATTAGATATGTTATTTAACCTAAATAACATTTATTAATGGTAATTGATTACTTTTTGGGTTTGATTTCTTGTTAAAGAGAGTTAAATCAAATATCAAACCCCTCACTGTGTAATAATGTTCATTATTTATTTATTTTCAATGAAAAGATTAATTGTCGTTTGGTTCCGATCCGCTCCCTTTCGACGCTTGTATCGATCCGTGACGCGTCGACTATTTTTAGCTGCTAGCAAAATGACAGGCATGGATGTAAACATGTGCGCCGAGATGTTGTGGATTGATACTATGCGTGTGGATTTCGAAGTATGCAGGAGATATGGTAAGTATTGGACAAATCATTCCATAAACTAACGCAAACAGTATGATAAGGAATGTAAACGCAGTAGTGTGTGCTGTAATCACAAAGTGATGTACGGATCGAGATGTGTTTTCCTACAACCACATGTTGTAAATAATTATAAAGTTTTATTACTTAACCAACGCACTACATGTAACATATCTTTTTGTTCCACAAAAGAAAATATATTAATACTTTATTCGCATATGATTTATTATTTTAAAGAATATTTTAAAAGTATTTAAATCCCACTTGTTGAAAACGTCTTGGGCCAAAAAAATGGCGATGGCGATTTATCAGCTTTTCCCCATCAGACATTAGATATTACATGAATGCACAACCTTCCACATTGATTATTTAATCAGCGACACCATACATGTATCAATGTATATGATAAGTAGTGCAACTGTGTTAGACTGTGTTGGTATGGACTGGTGTAAACAATTACATGACATCAACACATTGGTCAATATTTTGTTTTTTGCATGTGTTCCAATTTATTAAAAGAAATCATTTTTACTCTGACAAATTGCTCTAAAGTATCACTTCTGATTGCTGATCCATATGGCTTCAAATAAAAATGTCACTGCTCAGCTTGTTTACATTGAAATTAAGTAACCTTATATTTATTTAGAATTAATTTAAATAAAACAGTGTGTCACAATTAGTTATCTTACCAGTATATGTAAAATTATGGTCTAGAATAAAAAAGATGATACAATTATGGAAGGGAATTACCGCCAAAATTCTATGTATCTTGCTTTTATTCTTATTATTCTTACTTCTTTATTCTTCATTACATTTACACTTGCATGTCACTTTATTGTTTTCATATTCATGCTTATCAAATTTCACTTTGATTCTCTTTGATCCTTCATTGTTTGCTTAATTCCATGTTGCAACATTCTCTTCTTATTCGTGTAAATTCTTTCTTCTATCTCTGTTACAAACCTGAATTCAAACACGCAAACCATAAAGCACTTTCAATAAAGACGAATACAAGTTGCATGAATTTAATGCTGCATTATGACGCCAGGCGGCAGTGTGCGCGCTACAATTGCTGCTCCCCGAAAAAAACCCAACGTAGCTAGCTAAATGTGGGATGTTTCGCACCATGACATTTTGCTCCAATGTGTATATGTTCAGATCAAGAAATGGAGGGGATGTTAATGTACTAAGGGATAATTTATAATTTTGTTTGCCAGGGAGGGGGTGGGGGTGGGGGTAGATCGAGTTCTATTTTCAGTAGGTTTACTATGTGAGTTTAAAAAAGTTTGAATTTTCAAGGGTGGTGGGGTGACTGGACCCCCCTCCTAAAATAAAATAAAATTCTAAGTCTGCGCATCAGTTATTTATATGAGACGATATAATCTTACAGTTCTCATAATTAGCACCCGTATCATAATTATCATCATCGCAAGCTTAATATGGAAGTCGGTCAATTCAACTATTCATTTAATCAAGACGACATGTATGAGGTTCATGTCTCTAAGTTACATGTATCATAGCTTAAACACCTTCAAATCTAAACATGGACATTCAGTTATACATGTACATGATTTATATTAAAATAAACAAAGTTAACCTACAATAAGCATGGTTGTGAATGATACATACACATTTTTATCACTTCGAAAATCTGTGTAAATAAGAAGCATACATTAATAATGTTTTGTATTTTGGAAGAAAAAAATATTTTATTTAGAACTTTATATAAGAATTTTTATTAAGATTTGATTTAGATTTTAAACCAAAACGTATAAACAGTCATATCACATACCGTATTTTAATCTCTTTGCCTGGTTTGTTTTCGTTTACTCATTGTGTAATTAATTCACTGATAATTTAGATTCGTTAATTTTACCGCGTTTACTTCTGCGACTCCACCGTTCTGTGCCGAATCGCAAGAATATAGAATCGCGTGCACCAAACTTAGTTTTCATATCACAAGTTCAAAACTTTTAGAAAAATAAGTGAGATTTTAAAACCTGCAGTTTTAAGTTTTTTTAACCCGGAATTTCACGCGGATATTATTTCATCGCATTTAATCAGGGATACAAAGTACTGTAGCCTAACGAGAGGTACATAGTGATTCATGCAAGTGATAATTTTCACACGTACTAGAGTACAAGAAAAGCTACTTCTAAGTATTTCGTACCCCAGTCCTTTTATTGTTTTTCAAAAACATCTTTAAATTTGGTTTAAATTTATTTCTATTTCATCTACATGTTCCACGGGTACCTGTGGACAGAACCGTGCATCACCCCACCTCTTTTCACCTCAAATGAAAATAAAGTCCTGTCGACAAGTACTTATGACATGTTCCTCTTCTAAAAATTAAGCGTTCCTGCAAATAATTTGCAAATAATTTGTTACTGCATATATATACACGGTACATCATTGCATTGCGGATCTAGAATGAGATCAGATCCACCCCACAATGGAAAATTCACACTTATTTAATCAACCAATAAAAAAATTAATACAAAATTATCTCTCAGACCCCCCCTTCTGATTTTTTTAGAACCGCGCTTAGGCATTTTACATGTATACAAAAAAATATTCCGTATCTTTTTAAGTCTGCGTATATCGTGGCTTGTAAAAAGTTAATTATATTAACATGTATTTCATATTCCTATACTAAGCCCTTAATTTGAGATATTTTCACGAATTTATTAAAATTTATGCCATTTGTTAGTTTCGTTTTAATAAATCTTCGGGAGCAGCAATTGTAGCGCACACACTGCCGCCTGGCGTCATAATGCAGCATTAAATTCATGCAACTTGTATTCGTCTTTATTGAAAGTGCTTTATGGTTTGCGTGTTTGAATTCACGTTTGTAACAGAGATAGAAGAAAGAATTTACACGAATAAGAAGAGAATGTTGCAACATGGAATTAAGCAAACAATGAAGGATCAAAGAGAATCAAAGTGAAATTAGATAAGCATGAATATGAAAACAATAAAGTGACATGCAAGTGTAAATGTAATGAAGAATAAAGAAGTAAGCATAATAAGAATAAAAGCAAGATACATAGAATTTTGGCGGTAATTCCCTTCCATATACAATATGTATAGGTTAATTACTGTGAGAATTATTATCTCTTATTTTGTACTGTTTTGCTGACCTGTCTTAACTATCAACATGAACAGTTTTTTTTTTAACATGTTTAATTTTTCAGAACAATTTTTAAATGAACTTATTTGTCAGGCACGTTGACTGTCCTTTCAGATATTTAAAACATTTTTCAAAGCATGCCGATTCAAAGCTTTTATATAGTGCACTGTACAATTTTGACTTTATTTGTTTAAATTGAAATACATAACCTGGAAATAAAAAGAGTGATAGCTTTGAGGTTTCAAAATATGAGGTGCTATTTTTTGTCTTTCACACCTTTATTAACTGATCGCCAGCCTCAAAGACTGCATTCTGAACAACTATTACTTGTGTCGCTGCAGAAAATTTGAGTTCATGTCCAAATAACTGGTAATTTGATGATTTCATTTACGCCGTAGCTTATACATGTACTTTATTTGTAGACTCCTATGCTACTTGTGTTGTGTAGAAGAGGTGAAAGGGGCGGTGTACCCGTGTCATGGTGTTTGATTCCATGTGTTGTATGCTCCAGTGACTCCTTACAATCAACTGCTTCAGCACCTAAGTTAAATTTATCCAAATGCATTAAACATGTTTTTGGTAAGATTTTAAAATACAGTGCCTTACATATATATTCTTTGGGTGGAGACTACCCTGCATGTATTTGTGTGTTTTCTTTCTGCCTGAAATGTAATTAAACTTGCTGTGAGAGTTTACACTATATCACAAACATTGATTGCTTAGCATTACCCCTTGATAATAAAGATTTTTTTTATTGAGGGGGGGGGGTACTTTCTGCTTTTGTAAACACTTATACCTAAGTCATCTTGGAGTATTAAGTTGACTCTTGATTTTCTGCAGTATATTGGGAACATTTGTTAATTGCCGCAAGAAAATCTGTAATGTTAATAATAATATATATTTATATTTATATAAAGAAATCTGTAGGAAGAAAGAACATAAAATACATGTACATGTAAATGCCCAAGTGCATTTCCAATTATTCTTCTATGTAATTGTGTGGCCATCTTGGCATCTTTTGTGTTCACTATTGTTTAGAAGAACTTTGAATAAACATCAGAGGCTAATACTTTGCTCATAGGATTGTCTTTTATCAGAAAAGATTTCCCAGGGTGAAAATTCATTTTTCGTCATTTGACATTGTTTAGTTTATACTGTTGTAAAGTGCAAGTGCTAAAATATATAATGAGTGTGCTTGAAGTTATGTTAAACTTTGTAGGCTTATGCGTGAGACCATCTGCATTGGTGAATTGGCTGGTTCTACCTCCCTCTGTTCCTCATCTCCCTGTTACCCAGCTTTTCCTATGTGGAAACCATCGGCATGATTTTGTACGAGAAAAGCAATTATGTGCATTTATAACCTCCAAACAAAAATATTAACATGATTATAAATTATGTATTTGTCATAAATGTACAAACCTAATCTTAATATTTATATGTTGAATCTGAGCTAAGGATTTTGCAACTCTTGGTTTTTTTTAAAATTATTATCAATGATATTTAAAACTTAAACAGTCAAATTAATCTTGATATGCAAATATTATTTATTTAAACCATGATTTATTTGTTAACAGTTTCCTAACTATTAGTTATTTCTTCAATATTTCCCTTGAAAAATGAATAATAAATTTTTGAAAATCTATATATTTGTTGTTGTGATCAACACTCAAAATCTAGGAATTTACATTGTTCATGTAATGTTGTTTGAGTATTTGTTCATTAGGAAGGGGGTGGGGGTCAGAGTTTTCTGCTTGTACTTTCTTAAAAATAAACAGCAATGTTGAGGAATACTTTCTGAAAAATAAACAGCAATGTTGAGGAAGAATGTGTTTAGAATATATTTCATTCACCATTTATTGATTTCATTGGCAAAGCAGGTAAAAAAAAATCAAATGAAAAAATGCATGGCTTGTTGATTGTCGCTGAATACATGCACGGATCTAGAGGGGGGGGGGGGGGGGGTCAGCTAGGGGGGTCCGGACCCCCCCCCCCCCCCCTGCAAAATTCAAATTTCTTTAAATTACATTACAAAATTACCAAAATTATGCCTTGTACCCCCCCCGGCAAACTCAAATAACCGTCGGACCCCCCCCCCCCCTTGGAAAAAATTTCTGGATCCGCGCATGTAAAACTAAATACGTGTGTAAGTTTATGCATTGTTTTATTATAGAAAGAGGTAATGCATGTCGTAGTTATCTCTCATGTTTTTTTCTGTTGATGAATTACTGACCCACGCTGTCGCTTGAAATATAAATGTATGATATTTATTTATACTTAAGTTACAATTTTGCCTCCAGCAATACAACCAAGGGAAAATATCGCAAAATGCTCGTAATTTAATTCAAATTTCCCGCAACACTATATCTACACAGTTATTTCCCTTAGCCGAAATCTAGATCGGCATTGCGTTTGAAAAGGGGGTTGAGTTAAGGAAAATACATGTATATCATCTTCAACGCACTTTCGCAAGGGCATAACCTGCATGGATACTTTTGATATTTTACATAGTGATCAAGAAGGTTTTGAGGTAACTAAAAAATGCTGCTGCTCTGTTTTATTCTCCGGATTTGTTTTATTCGTTGATGAAAAATGACGTGATACCCCAGTAAATGATGGATTGTCGAGTGTATTTTTGGATATGGCGTTGTAATTAACTCGATTCCAATAAAGCAGCAGTGATTTTTAGGTGAAGGAGATCACACTTAATTAAATTATACACGCAAAACAAATACCGTATTTTTCCGACGATTAGTCGGTATTTTTTTCTCTGAAGCAGAGCACCCGACTTATCGTCTAAATCGACTTGTCTTAGGCTTGAGGTCAGAAAATTGTTAAAAATAGCATTAAAAATCTTGGTTTTAATCATCTTGACTTGGCTGTGTGATTGGAAATTACCTTGTTGAATTCATCGTTCATCTTTATGAATTATCGTTTTCACTCATTTGTTAACACCAGTATTCATTATAATAACGGTAATTAAAAAATGGTACATGTCTTTAATCAAATTAAAAGTTTTACCGTTCCGTTTTCATAAACACATCGTCACATGGTTCCATATATGACACTAGTGGGAAGATAACATTGCGCAGTAAAATTGAAACCAAATTTGAATGGAAAAAATTATTGCAGTAAGTCCGGGGAATGTTTTTAAGTTTTATTATTTTATTAGTAAAGAGTTGTTAGTGGAAAGTATAAATAAGAAATATTTTATGGTCAAATTCAATCTTAAAAAACGTAATCGGCAATTATCAATACTAATGTTTATACAGTAGGCTGGTATCGGTTGTGCTCTATAATCATTCCCTAAGGCTGAGATATATGCGGCGTGTTCACTCCCTGTGTATATAAAGAGTACCGTAATAAGAGTGATTAAAGTTCATTAATTAATTATTGTTCAATTCTTCGATTGTGGTTAAATAAAAATTTAAGGAAACGTATGTATGTCGTATATCGTCATTATCAAGTCGTACAAATGATCAATCTATTTCTAACAGCGTCTATGTAAAACAATAGCGTGTAACTGCATTACTGGATACAAACTAAACAAGTTTAATCAAATTATAGTAATTGATAAGCTTTCTACACTTGAGATCCCCCTTTGAAGTCCGACACGAGACAGGTACATGCTTCTGACACCGGAAATTGTTAAACAAACATTGACCACGCGCCGAGTCAACAGGTGGCTGGTTACATAATGGCGAATACACTGGCGATGGTCAGAGTGAATAATTATTTTAAGGAAATAAAATATTTCTGACAAAGTAAGTTTAGTTTACTCTCATACAACTTGCATAACACCCGATATCGGGAATTGTTTACAATGCAAGCGACTTTATAGATGTTACCGGTATTTGAAAATATGATGCATAAGTATAAAACGTAATTGTTTAAATGTCAATCATTAATAATAATTGGTAGCAATATCGGGGACATCGTGGCATCATACACTGATAATGTTACTGCAGTTTTTTATACGCCATTTTAAAGTGATAAGATCGACGTATCGTCTGAATCGACGTATCGTAGGAATTTGTTAAAATTTTGGCTAAAAATGCGCAATTCGACTAGTCGTCCGCATCGACGATTCGTCCGAAAAATACGGTAAATGTACAACGGGGGTATGCCCTTGCGATATTGAAAAATATGTGTGACCTAGTAAAATGTTTATAAATATCGATGTCACGTGATAGACTCTAAATGCACATGTGTGTCGTAACACATGGGTCACTAGAGTTAAAATAATAGTATATTGGAAAAAGTTGTATGCAAGTTTTTATTAATACGACCATCACATTTGTAGGTCGTTTTTAATGACATACTTCTTAGCAATTTAAGCATATGCAACCTTAACAGTGCTGCGAATAATATGAATGTTGTGTTCAGAACCAGGGCTTAATTGACCCTTTTACGTACAGGGTCCTGTTCACTTTCAACTGGGAATTTTTCGTTGAAAAATTGCTCTTTTGGAAAATTAGTTTAACAAATATGACACAATGCAAGTTAGCAAAAACAAAAATTTTATACAGTTTTCTTGGTTTTCATTTGCATACTACACATACAGTAAAACTTGTTGAAACTTGATGTTGTGCATTCCGGCATGTTGTCCAATCTGGCGAAATTATTTAGACATTTTCCTATCATATGATGTTTAAAAAATGTTGTGCAATCCAGATCTTGTCTATTCTGTAAACCAACCGCGATGAAAAGAACCGACTGCTTATAATTAGTGAGAGTTATCTCTCATTAAACGGCCACTTATCGATAGGCCTTATGCGGGATAATTACTGCTCAATTATCAATCACCTTTCCTGTCATTGCTATTAATTTAAACAACTGTGAATATAAATCCAAACTAACAACTCATTTCAGTTGAATCTGATACTGTTAAGGCTTGTTATGAATAAATAAGCCTTTTTTTGCCCAAAATTAGGAAAAAAGTGGGGGTTGCGTATTATACTTCACCCCCATTTTTTTAGGCCGTGATTCTGGATACAGCTGGAGTAAAACTGCCGAGATTGTTTGTAATGTGCGGTGTATGGTTACTCCTCATGCTCTATTTTTCATTAAATTCCCGTGTATTTGAATATTTATTCATTGTTCCCTGCATCAATACAGTTCTCACCATTACGTAATCAGTCACCTGTTGACTTGTCGTGTGGTCAATGTTTGTTTAACAATTTCCGGTGAATCATGCACTTGTCTCCGGTTATTCAGGTGTTGGAAAATTTATCAACTAAATGATTTGATTGAAAAAGTATTTCCATTTTACTTATTCCGTTATGCAATTAATATTTTCTGATTTAAAACATTTAAAGGAGGGCTTATATATTTCAGAAGAATTGAAAATATTGTAAGAATAGACGATCAAGACCTACTGCATTAAATACTAAAATTAATTTGCAACAATGTCCTCTAAACCTAATGTTGGCTAATCCAGCTAAACTTTTCAGAACCATCCTCCACAGGATTAGAAAAGTTTTACTGTATATTTATTAAATAAATGTTTTCATAATAAACCACACTTAACAAAACACTCAGATATTTTAAACAAGATATCTGTGAGCCAATGCTCACTGGTGATACCCCCGCTCTGATGTGAATATGTAAAAAATAAGCAAAGTCGACATTTAACAGGAAGTTGGAATCCGATTGGTATAAAAATATATCTCCTACGATATGACATGCCTTAACAAATAGTGAATTAAAATTTCAAGCATCTGCGATAAATAGTTGCTTAGAAATCTTTGACGAAAATTTGTTTGAAAATAAACCAAATAGTCATTTAACAGGAAGTTGATGTCCAATTTGTACAAAAATATATTCCACGATATGGCATGCTTAAACAAATAGTGTATTAAAATTAAATGCATCTGCGGTAAACAGTTGCTGAGAAATCTTTGATGAAAATTTGAAAATTTTGGCTAAAAATAAACAGTTGTCATTTAACAGGAAGTTGACATCTGATTGATACAAAAATATATTCCACGATATAGCATGCCTAAACAAATAGTATGTTAAAATTTAAAGCATCTGCAATGAATAGTTGCTGAGAAAAATGCGACAGAAATTTCTGTTACGGAGAGACAGACACACAGTATACCCCCTTCTCCTTCTGAGGGGGAAGGGGGAGGAGTTATAATTACATATATAAAGATGTCTCTTTCACATGGTTTTAAAATCGGCATCCTATATTTTATAACACAATTGAATACAACAGATATTTTGGGAATTTTCAATTAGATTTTGGGAAAAAACAGTCAATTTTCAAATGGGAATGGGTCCTTTTACAGGACCTGCATGCAAGGGATATTATGCCCTAGTTCACTGTGTAGAAACGGACTAGGGTAACGCACTTTACCCTAGTCCAAGATGGCGAAAAGGAAGCACGCTTCAAGTTTTTTCGCACAAGTATTCACCTTTTTAACGGTTGCTTCTAAAAACTATTGCGCAGTATATGTTGGGCGGTGTTAGTTTTCAATGTCCACTCGTAAATCTGTCTTAAATTGCTCGTATTTATAGAGATAACATGTGTCAAAGATTCGCTCCATACTAGGGTAAAGCCGATGAAGCGATATTTTGTGATTAGGGTCAAGTATTTTTGTGACTAGAGTAAAGTTACTTGTTTAACATTTAAATATATACATAGTTTGACTTTGTAACTGCTTTAAACAATTTATAAAATTAAAAATGGACCTTTTTTCGCTGCTTCTGTCGTCACGTCTTGCACACCAATTGAAGATAGTTTTTGAGGTATCGGATGTATAATTTAGACTGAGGCCTCAGGATTTACCGTTATGATCTCAATATATTACGGAGATTGGAATAAATTTTCAAAATGTCGAAATATTTTTATTTAACATAACAAACAGTAAGCAAGAACATCATTTGTCATTGTATGGTGTCATTTTTTTTTTTTTTTGCCACGGCGCATTTGCAATTACGAGAAGAAAAAAACCCTACTTTTATATAGAGTAAAGTTTGTGGTGCATGTGTAACGTATTCAAACGTAATATAGGTTGATCGTCTTAATCATTGAGTTTTAATTTCATCAATGTGATTTCAAAAAATCACATACATAATGATATTACATTTACATGTATTATATTAAACATATGAATATGAAGTGCTATTCGTACGTTTGTTAAATTTCTTTGCATGCAAGAAACACATCACATCATGTTTTAGTATTGGTAATATAAAACATGATTTCATATATATATTTTTTAAAACTACAGACCCTAAAATGTACTTCTTCACCACACGCTCGCTAAACGGCGGTTCAACCGAAGCACTACAGTTTTCACGAAACGCTGCACAGTTTGCCCGACGCTGCACGGTTTGCAAACCGCTTTTGAAATTTGATTATTCACAGATTTTATAGGGGTGTCATGTATCAAGTTTTGAATTTACTGGGTGGTGTAAATACGTTGTTAATTTTGCATGTACACCCACCAAGAATAAAATTCAAAATTTACAACATTACGAGGGAATCTATGCAATCAAATAATTATTAATTTTTTTTTCGATCATACTAATCGTGTAAAAGAATATGTGTTTTCGTGCATAAAACCAGAAAAAATTCAAAACTACAAGAAGATACAAACACCTAACAAAATAAAAACGAAGTTTCCGCAGTGTATCACTGTTTTATTTTTTCCTTTTTAAAAATTCTAAACATTGTTTTGGAAAGAACAAAATAAATAATTAGATTTCAGACCCAACATCTGTATACCGGTGTATATTTCCTAGCTTAATTGCTTGGACAAATTAATTGTCACATTGCGATTAAACATCTTGCTTCTTTCCGTTAAGAGGGTTTATAAGAGTAAATGATTACATGTAAAATCGTCTTTTTTTCTTCTCTCGCATTTCATAGAATATGAACAGGATGTTTTTCACTCTTTTTTCTTTGTGGCTTAATTTCCTATCATTCAAAATTGTACTATGCAGCTTAAAATAGATTAATATCTATTGGCCGTTGACATAACAGAGACGCGTGACAAATACCAAAAGATAAACAGGATGAGTTAGTTGATGTCTGAGGTTTTGTGTGATAACTGTACACAATCATGGTGTTAAAAAATGCATGCGTTTTACAACATGACAGTGTCACTTATAGTTGATTTGGATTGGCTATGAAAGTCAGAATTTGTTAGCCGTATAAAACCATCTTCGCTAGCCAAGGGTTTACGATCCACTCTGCTCCTCTACAACCCTTGGCAGATTTAGCCAATGTTTACAGAAACAGTACAGCGCCGTCTAGCGATTGAGTTAAACTGGAGCAGCTAAAATACGTATTTTAAATCTAAACATTTAGAAGAAATGGCCGAGTGAAAAAGGAAAAAAATAAGAATTATAAAGAGAACCCATATATTAGTAATTATATATCGTATTTTATCTATTAATTGCGTAAAAATTGTAATAATGAATGAATTTATATTTTATATAAAAACCCAACAAACTACACCGCCAATTAGTAGATTCTCTGCGATCGCTTGTCTTCGCAGCCAATCAGATTCCGTTGTGCGAGTTTTGATTTAGTCGGCTAAATCTGCCAAGGGTTGTAGAGGAGCAGAGTGGATCATAAACCCTTGGCTAGCGAAGATGTAAAAAACATGTTGACGGATTACATATTTGAATATTGTACCGATACGAAAACGATATAGACATTCTTAATCGGCAGTCTCCATTTTAAATCTGTCTTATTCTTTTGTTTGTTGAAAAAGAATACAAGTTTGATTAAAAGATTAGGACAGTGTTAAATTGTGTTCAATGAGTTTAATGTTTCTAATGAATTCTCATTAATCTGATGAAACATCATACACGGTTATCGCAAGCTTTCCTCGTAAGGCTTTACGCGCCTGATGTGACAAGCATTTCACTACTTCGCTGTAATGGTAACAAATACTTCTTCGTGCAGATATTTTGCTGAATAAAAAGCTTAAAATTTTAAATTTTAACTCTCAAATTACAAGTTCTCAATCGTAAAGTAGTAGACAAAAATCAAATTACAGGGAAACGGGAATACGTGTTATAGTACATGTGCCATGATTGTGACAAAGGGGGTTAACATCGCGTGTTGTCGACATGATCATTGTAGAACACAAATTTTGTTCATAACATTATTATTTCTGAAATATGTGGGCAATTTTTTTTGTATTAAATATTAATCATCATAGCAATACGTGTAATTAAATCGTGTATTTTTTAATGTGTTGAGGTGTTTTTCGCAATGTGTTATCGATTTGCTAGAAGAGTGCGTTTCTAATCTACAAAATAGCCCCTTAAGATAGACCCTGTAAAGTATATAAGAAGACATTTATGCTCTCTATAAGAAATTTCTTAAAGCGTTACCCTAATCACGTTTAAGGTTTTAAAAAGCTTTACCCAAGTCATGAATTTGCTTTACCCTAATCATAGTCGAAAATGTTCCTTGCTTTTTCTCTATAATAAGGAAAGATTCTGCAAAAGTTTTACAATTGTTACGTTTATAAACTTCAAATCTTGTAAATTTATTTATTTATTTAGTCATACTACCCCGACAAATGCGTAAATTTAGTGTAAAATAATCGAAGCGTACTTCCCCATCGCCATCTTGGACTAGGGTAAAGTGCGTTACCCTAGTCCATTTCTACACAGTGTAGTTCTGTTTGATAGAGTTTTACCTGTAAATTCTGTTCCTGTAAGGTCCTCTGTCATTCATATCAGCAAAAGTCTGCCAGGAGATATCAAAGACAATTCCACCGTATAAAGATGAAGCTGTTGATGGTGGATACCAATGTAGTCTCCAAAGGTGAATTCTAGATATTCCAGGTTTGTTAACACAATGTTGCCAAAGTTTGCTCATTATTTCTATTCAGAGCAATTTTGCCCACCATATCTTCTTTCTCCTTTTCTTTTGCAAGAATGTAGTTTTCGAAAGGAAACTATAAATAAATAGATAAAAAATACATACATCAATCAAAGGATCGATATTCAAAGAGAGATTGTTAAATTGCAGCAATGAAGAGCCTATAATGAGTGACCCAGAGCTACAGATAAGGTGCATATTAGCATAAATACACACAATTTTTTTAAAAGCACATGTATGCAATGACATAAATATAAGCATTAGAAACAAGATATCTGCGAGCCAAAGCTCACACCCTGATCTGATGTGAATATACAAAATCAGCAAAGTTGACATTTAACAGGAAGTTGATGTTTTATTTGTTAAAAAATGAGTCCCACCAAATGGTATGCTTTGATAAAGAGTGTGTTTAGATTTCAATCATCTGCAATTGATAGTTGCTGAGAAATCTTTGACAAAAATTAAGTTTAAAAAACCCAACAAAGTCGTCATTTAACAAAAAACTGAGACGGGCATACCTAAACAAAGAGTGTGTTAAAATTTCAAGCATCTGCAATTGAAAGTTGCTAAGAAAACTAAAGAAATTTATTTAAAATTTAGGCTAGAAATAAACAGTCTTCATTTACGAGGAAGTTGACGTCCGATTTGTTCAAAAATGAATCCCACTATATAGCATGCAACATGTATTAATTGTTAACTTTGTCAATGAAATTAACTTTTTTGAAGCATAAAAAGTAAAGTTATAGAAGAAATCATCAATAATTGTGGAAATTATCATCTAGAAATACATAACATGTATAAGCACATATATACTAGTATACATTGAATTTAGCTATGTTTGGTTATTATTATCGTCCGGTTAATATAATAATTTTTTCCTGACAAACTTTTAAGCGGGGTCAACTGTAATAGCTGCTGAGAAATCTTAGACAAAAATTTGTTTGAAAATTTAGGCTAAAAATACACAAAAGTTGTCCTTTCGCGGGAGGCTGACGTTCAATTGAAACAAAAACAAATCCCACCATATGGCATGCCTTAACAAAGAATGTCTTAAAATTTCAAGCATCTGCAATAAAGAGTTGCTGAGAAAAATGTGACTGCAATTTTTGGTAAGGACGGACAGACACACACACACACAAGGGTAAAACAGTGTATCCCCCATCTTCTTTGGAGAGGGGGTATAATTATCATTCTCATCTATCAAATACTTTTTGAAAATCTTCACTGCACCCTTTTTCAATTTAAATGCTTTGTTTTTTGTTTTGTTTTTTTTTTTTACTTTTTTTTATTTTTTTTATTTGCAATTTATAAATTTTTCACATAGACATTCATACACACAATCTTACAATCTCAACAGGAATATACAATAAATAGCTTGAAGAATATGTTTGATACAACCAGCGTACAGATAAAAAAGTATACAAGTCTTCTCTTGAAAAATATTTCTGTACAAAGTCCATCTTTTGTCAAATATTTTCATTTCAGAATTTTTATAAGATAAACATTTTTCAATTTCATATTTCAATGTTTTGTTGCTATTTAATTTTTAAACCTCCAGAGATTTGAGCAAATCTCGATGCAGACATTTTATTCTACTACTCCAAATTAAAAGAATGCATATGAAACATTGTTTTTGTATTAAATAAAATGATATGTCTAGATGAGCCATATTGCTGAATATAAATCCCACCAGTCGAGCATAGACAAATATCCAGAAGTCAGTGCTCCAAGGTGCGACTAAAATTTCAATTTTGCGACCAAAATTTCATAGTAACTCGCATTTTCGCGACCGAGAAAATTTGGACATGCGATCGTCTCAGGATCGAAATTTGTCGTGATCGGGATCGAAATTCATCGTAATCGGGATCAAAATTAACAAAAAATTAACTCTCGGTCAATGTAATGTTTGAATAAATGTTAGCTTGAATCAAGCATCGCTGGAATGTAGATTAACATTGTCAATCACGTGTTTGGGTTTACAAAAAAGAGTAAACAAAACAATGAAAATACAGAAAATAAAGACACACAAGATAATGAAAGTACAGAAAATAAGGACGAATCAGGAACTAATGCCGTTGTTGAACGCTGGTTTTCTCAGAAACGTACTGTTAAATATGCAGGATGGCCAAATGCCATCCAACTTCCACAAGAGTAGGCCTCCAATCCTGCTGGCTGCATATTTTAAATTGTCAATTTGTTAAAGTGTAATAAAGGATATATGTTACTGTATATACAGGAGTCTTTATTATTTGTTTCATATTTAAATTGTTTATAAAATTATTATCAGTTACTATGGCAAGTGAATTATTTTTTGATGGCGACCATAAATTCTGAAATGGCGACCTAAAAAAATTGTTGGTCGCCATTTAGCGATCTGATAGCAATTGTGACTTGGAGCACTGGAATCATGTGCCATGTTTAAATCAACTAGACAACATTGAGATGGTGACCATCTCAAAGAGCCCCGCTTAAATAATGGACAATAGGATGAAAAGCATTTCAGAGAATTTTGCTTTGACCTTGATCTGTAACTTTGAAATTTTCTAGCTGGCTTAAAACTTTTAATTCAATCTCATTATCCCTTACATACAGGCATTTTCGGTCAACCTGAGCAAAATCAACTAAATGGGAAATAATCTATGGTCTAAAGATGATCATAAAGATATCTGCTATGACCTTCAGGTTGACTTAATTCAAAGTCATTGCACACTAATAACCCAAAAGCTCTGTTAATGTGCAGAATGAGCCAAATAGGGCTAAGTGGAGAGTATTTAAGCTCTTAAAAACAGAATTGTTGTATGATCGGCATCCAATATGACCTTGACACTTGACCTATAAACATCATTCAAGGTTACTGTATACCCTTTGATCAAAGGCACCCTGTGGGTGAAGTTTGAGCCAGATTGGACTAGACGGAGAGAAGATATGCTCCTGACAAGGTTTTTTTCATACAATTCTGCTATGACCTTCCCATTTGATGTTGAAACTTGGTTTCAGGTCACTGCATACCCTTAACTTAAAAGCTCTGTTTATGTAAAATATGTGCCAATAGGGCTAGGTGGAAAGCATAGATGCTCTGAAAAAAGAATTTATGCATGGTACAATATGACCTTTTACCCTTGACCTACAAACTTCTTTCAAGGCCACCTGATATTCTTCGATCATAGGCACTCTGTGAGTGAAGTATGAGCCAGACTGGACCAAGGAGAGAGAAAATATGCTCCAGACAAGGATTTTCATATAATTCTGCTATGACCTTAACCTTAAAACACGGTTCAAGGTCACTGCACACCCTTTACCCAAAGGCACTCTGTGGGTGAAGTATGATCCACATTGGGCCATGGGAAGAGAAGATATGCTCCAAGCAAGAGATCTTGGACAGACAGACAAATGGACAGTCAGGGCTTGGGAAGGGGCAGTGCCACATGCGCATACCGCAGAATAATGGCTCAATGCGTATATGGTGCACTGCGCCAAGCCGAGCACCAGTTATATTGTAATATGCGCAATCCAAACATATTTTTGTTTTGGCTTTATTTACATAAATAAAGTATTTCAAATTATGTATGACAGTCAACTTATAAAAGGGCCCGCCCCATTGTATTTTTCCTTGGCCCCATAAATTTCAATATGGCCCCATCATTTTATGAACCATGGGGCCATTGGCCCAACCAGTTGTTTGTCCTTCCCAGGCACTGGACAGTCAGACTGATCACTATAGGGTGCCCCCAGAGCTGGGCCCTAATGAAAGTATATGTATTACATTCCAGTCAGAGAGGAAACAAAGATCTAAAAGTGCCAGCTTTGCTAAACAGACTTCAGAGGATAGAAGTTTCTCAGTGCCCTTGGTCCATATGTAACCAGGTTAACAAGTGTGTGACTGTCACTCAATATACTGGGTCTCAAAAGCTTAGTGGTTAGAGCACCAGAGGCCCTGGGTTTGAGTCCCGGTTGAGACTTGACTTTTCACCACCTGTTACATTGAAAAACTAAGTTTTTAGCATGTAAGGGTATCTAAACATGTAAAACATAATTCAGATGACTTACGTGGTACTTTCATGGAAACAAAAACGACACTGCTCTCCATCATCATAATATCAATGTTTTCTCCTGTTTGACATGCATATAATCTGTATATGAAAGTAATAAAACTTTTTTTTTTAAATGCATTGATTTTAAAAACGGGCCAATTAAATACTTTATAGTAAAGCTGTTCTGGAGTTACAATAATTGTTTGAACAATGTTTTATTCCCACATCTATAAATAAGCTTCTTACTAAAAATAGTGAAATTCAAAGTTCTATAATTGTATTCTTCCTATATGACTACTGCCATAAATTGAATAACAAGGTCACGGGATGTAAAGGCGCTTAACAAACTAAAATTACCTACCAAGGCATTCGAAGTAAGTTGCATCGAAGCATGTTGTGTGGCAAAATGAGGGATACCAGTAGCGGCTTACAGATATTTATAATAGCAAACTTTGGAAGAGAATTCCTGCAATTTTAAAACAGTCAAATTGTTAAAAAAAACTCATAATATATAAGATATAACAAGGTAAAGACAATTATAAAGTTTAAAGGGGCATGGTCACGATTTTGGTCAAATTCTGTTTTTCTGTTTTTATTATTTACAATGCTTTAGGAGTGCATTTCCAATGACCAAATGAAATTGGAGAGTCAGTAGTGAAGTTATAAGCAAGATACATGGCTCACAATTCTTTGTCATGTAAACAAGGCTCGTGCCCTGTTTCTGTTTACATTATAGTTCAATATACCGGTAAAAACTCTTTCTCAAGCTGATGTTTCCATCTTCTTAGTCATTTTAAGCATTAATAAACAGATCCTAACGTTTACCACATTCATTTTCGGTCTATATCTGGTCGTTCAAAATGTAAACAGCAAAGAATTGTAAGCTCTGTAACTCGCTTATAACTCAACGAATGACGCTAAAATTTTGGTTGCGTATTAAAAATGCCTTACTGAAGCATTGTAAACATTAAAATCGAAAAAATAATTTTTGAACAAAATCGTGACCATGCCCCTTTAAGACAAACCTCAACATTTTCCCATTGTTCAGATGTGCGTGATCTAACATTTCGCGCCATGTGCCACATATAGCCATAAACTATAAATATGGACTACATCAGAAGGGATTTTACATTTCCGGTATACTATTGACGTTCTATAGGATCATTAGGATGCGATATTTTCAATTAATATTATGGTCCAAAATGCACATATCTCAATATTTATACATCTAATATCATATGTAAATCTTATTTATAAAATTACTTGCAATAAAAAATCTTTGTTTCTATGGCCGGTATGGGAAGGTTCTGCTTTTAAATACCGTGACATGTTTCCTGTTTGATTTTTTCAGCGTGAATTTGTTAGGTAATTTTATTATCAAGATATCCATTCAATTTTGTATATTATTTAAAAAATGAACTCAATGTTTACACAAGTTATACGAGTATAACTGGGTTGGGCAGTTTTCGCTTTATATTCTGCGAAGTGGAATATTATAAAAAGATATTGGATTAGATTAGATAGTAATATTATGCTGGAATTAAGGGGTTAACTAAGAATGTGTTGTTTTATTTGAGTGTCTAATTCACCTGCTGATAAAAATTGACATGTTTAGCATTAAATGATTTTATCAAGAACAAAACTGTTTCCTCAAAAATTAGTAATAAAATAACATGCAACAGACAGTTGCTATAAAATATTCTTTCTTTTACCAGCGAGCATTTCAACTTGAATTCTTCTTTCTGCCTAACTGGAATTATTTTTATGGTTGTTTAAACATTTCAATTTCAATGCAGTGAAATTACATAAAGAAAACAAACAATGCCAGAGAGCAAAGAAGAAAAGATCCGGCGATTGAACCAGGAGCTTGAGGATTTCATTGCAGCAGAAGTAGCAAAATCCCAGGAAAAGAAACGCGATGAAAAAAGTTTTGAAGAAATTTTACAGGTATATTTGATATATGAGAGTTGCTATTGTAGTAGACACTTAATTTAACAATTTTACTACAAAAGCAGTTAGGGCAATTTATTCTTGTTATTAATTGCTGCCTGACATAATATATATATACTCATTTTACATTGCGACTTTCTTTCACTCACTGACTTGTTTTAACAAAGAGAAGAGACTGTTTCTGAATTATATTAGATTGTTTCAAATAATCTCTGTTCTAACATCACTTTATACTAAACCAAAAAAAAGTAAAAAGTTTTTCACAATATTTACATCTGTATAAGTCTGCTTATAGTAGTGTTATATACATTGTTTTCAGGAAATTGAGACCCATCCTGCATTTATGAAAGATGTGGACTACACAAAACCTCTCAGTAAAGAAGTGGAAGGACTGATGCGAATCAAATATGAACAGCAAGATCCAACAAGTACATCTTTATTACAAAAATAAATCTCAGAAAATGTGATATACTTCATCATCTATATCTAGCCCTATTATCATCTTGCACAATATCAATCTCAGCTTCTCGGGCCTTTCCGGCAGAGCTCGGAAAAACGCCTTGAATGTATTAACATCACCGGATGTTAAAATTTTATACAAAATGGAGTCGCTTTCCACTAAAATAAGTATCGGCTAGACAGCCTTTTATGTCGCTTCTGTGGTATATTTTAGGGTATATCATTGACTTTAATTAACTCACTAACTCATATTTTAATAGTTCGTAAAAATGTGTTGAATTTATATCATGTTTTATAAAAAGGGGGGGTTGTAATGGACACCTAGGTACAATACATTCGAAGTTTTTTTCCGAGCTTGCCGGAAAGGCCCGAGAAGTTACGATTGGCACAATATAGATTTACTGCAGCCAGAGTTACCTAGAACAGCAATTTCCCTAGAGCAAATGTATAACTGCTTGAAACATCATGATGTTATAGATATTATATATCCAGTAAAATCCATTTAAATTGTTAAATTATTAATTTTATTCCAAGTTATGAATAATCTTAAGTCATAAAACTCTTTTTAAAAAGTTCAAAAATACTATAAAATGGTCTTGGCGATCACCCTCATTGAAAAGAATGTAATGAAAAAATAATGAAAAAATAAATATAAACAAACTAAAATGTGTGAATAATTGATTTAACTCATTTATCTGACAGGTAATGCTGAAGCTTTCAAGGAGGATGGAAATGTTGAATTCAAGAAAAAGAGATATGACATCGCTGTAGATAATTATACTGCTGGGATAAAGATAAAATGCCCAGACAAAACTCTCAATGCTGTATTGTACTCAAATCGGGCAGCAGCTCAATTCTATAAACGTAAGTCATCTTCTAAGTATTTTCATAATGTAGTACACATACTCATGCATGGATCCAGAAATTTTAACAGGAAGCCTCCCCCCCCCCCCAACTATTTTTCACAACAAACATTTTTCTAAAATTTACATTTAGAAAAAACTCAATTTTGGAGGAGTCGCCCCCCCCCCCCCCCCCCCACACTTTTCAGGTGCAGATAAAATTTAAAAAATTTGTTTGTCAAGATTTCAGATAAGTTTGGCTGCCCCCCACCCCCACTTTCAAACATGATGCTATGTGCCTGTTGTAGTATGTTGTTTCAAAAACATTATAAAACTGAATCTTAGAGCAATTTCTTCTATTGCAGAAAATTACAGATCAGCACTTCAGGATGCAATCATTGCTCGCAAATTCAAACCAGACCACATGAAGGCAGTTGTTAGAGGTACAAAATTCTAAATTCTATGTGCACAACTGTGACACAATTGTAAAATATTTCAAGGGTCTGTACATGTATATTTCTAACAGTAAAAGGACCAGAACTATGGATGATAAATAGTAACAATTAGTGGATTTTATAGGTGCTCAGTGTTGTATGGAGATGAAAAAATATGCTGAGGCCAGCTTATGGAGTGATCTTGGATTAGCTGTATCCTTTCTGCAAACTTCATTTTCAATAGCAGCAAAAATCTGCTTCCTGTTAAAGAGAAGTGTAGTCAGCTGTCAAATAGGAACAGCTTTGTGATTTATGATTGATTTTACACTGCCATCTTCTGCACACTACCATCTACTGGTACTATAATTTGTTATTCTTAACTGACCACAGATAGAAGAGACAAACACAGTCCTGTTAGAAATTAGACAGAAAGCAGAGAAGCTGAGGGTAATACACATGTACATGTATTCCAAATGCAAAAAATGGTTTTTCAATTTTGAAATGGGTTGAGCAGGAGACATTTGGTGCATTCATAGTTCTGCCGTTGGTAGACAAAAGTTGCTGTTGGTAAAATTAACTACCATTGGCATTCCATTGGTACCAATGTTTTTTGCCAATGGCATATTTTTCTGCAGACGATCTAGAGTGTGGGAAGTATTGGTAAATGACATCACAACTGATTACAGACATGGCGGCGAAAATCAAGACATTAGTTCCTGGTTTTGGGAAAGCGATTTTCGCTCTATATAACTATGATAATAGGGGTGCAATATATGACAAAAATGTTGATGTTGTATAATTTGGGCTAAAAAAAAAGATGTTTGTTCTTTGACATGTTTACAAAACTGTAATCAATTTTACCAATGTTTCCATTGGACCCCCATTGGTAACATTGGTAAAATCAGTGACATTTGAATGCCATCATTAACAAAACTGTTCAGGGTTTATTGGTACAATTGGTATCATTGTCATCCAACTGCAACAATTGTTATCTGAAAGTTGGTACCACTGGTAGAACAATGAACGCACCCAGCACCCAGTGTGTCTTTTTTAAAATCTGTTGACCAGAAAATAATAAAGGGCTAACTGACCCAACTGTCATTAGCAACTACATGTATATAGTTGGAGTCTGTCACATTGATGTTCTCAAGAAACTTGGTACTAGTTATTATGGTAAACTTGATGACATTTGACCCTTTGACCTTAATTTTTTGGGGCCATTCATTTCATCCTTTCCTGTGTATGAAGTTTGACAATCAAGTTAGCGGCTCTCAATATAATGGTTAAGCAGTGAATTATGGTATGTGAACTTTTCCTTTTGACCTGAAAAATCAAAGGAGTCATCTTGTCCAAGCTTCAAGCAAAGGACTCATATTGGTCAACATACACTGTACACATAATATGTGCAATGCATATTAATGTCATCTGACTAGGTGACAATTCTTTCAGCCAATAGATGAAAAGAATAAACAAACACTAACACTTGTTTGAGTAAACATTAGTAAATACATACATTTGCTGGGTAATATACCCTCTTTGATAGGAGTATACAGCAGTTAGCATTGAAAACATTGTTGAGAATTTAAAGATTTTATTTTATATTTAACAATTTAATGTTTAACATTAATAAATGTATATATTTGCCAGGCAATATACCCTCTTTGATGAGAGTGTACTGGTATTTGGCATTGAAAACATTTTTTTATAATTTAAAATTACATGTATATTTAAGATTAATGAATTTCTTGGTTAGAGCATACAAGAAAAGGAGAAAAGAAAAGAGGAGGCCAAAGAGAGAAAGGAATTGGCAGAGCACAAAAAACTTATTACCGCAATAAAGGTAATGTTGATTAATTTGAGACAGGCTTCAATTAATAATATTAAATTATATGTAAGTTTACACCATTAACCCTAAAACTTAAATAAAAGAAAGAAATTTGCAAGAGCGGCTATACATACTATTTTTTTTATCACAAAAAATGCTTTTCCCATAGAGTCGGGGGATCCGGCTGGCCGGTCTAGCTGACAAAGGATATGACCCTCTCCTGTTTACAAACGTGGAGCTTCACAACCCTAGTGGAGCCAAGGTTTACGTCGACGCCGAAAACACTCTGCATTGGCCTGTTTTGTTTATGTATCCAGAGCACACTCAGACCGACTATATAGAGGACTTTAATGAAAAACACACGTAAGATTAAAATCAGTACACTATCATGGAGATTTTATATACATAATCATTCATTTTTATTATGGTGAATATTTGTTGTTTTAGAAAAATGATTGACTACTGGTTTGAATTTAGTTTAGTTTAATCTAGGGTTTTAGATTCCCTCATTGTTCAAAAATATAAATAAAACAGACCCTTCACAGAACAAACAGAAACTGAATAAACCCCTGACAGAATAATTATGATTTAATTATACCCGGTACATGTACATGTACTGTTGTTTCATCTATATTCGTTGAAGAATAATTATGATTTAATTATACCCGGTACATGTACATGTACTGTTGTTTCATCTATATTCGTTGAATACCAATTTTCGTTGATTTCGTTGTTAATTCATCTACGAAATTAAATGTTCATTGAAGTTCAATTCTAGTATAACATTTTGTATTGATAGAATCATTGGCCACGAATTATTGTATCCTTGAAACTGATTTTCATTGAATCCTCGAAAATTGATACCCAAGAATATTAATGAAATCAGTATTAACCACATACCCGCTAAAGATCCTAATGACTAGGTGAATGACTTTAGTTTTTTAAGATTAAGAAAGTCAA
Source organism: Magallana ariakensis (assembly GCA_020458035.1). Taxonomy (NCBI): domain Eukaryota; kingdom Metazoa; phylum Mollusca; class Bivalvia; order Ostreida; family Ostreidae; genus Magallana; species Magallana ariakensis. The sequence continues at coordinate 32,992,961 of CM035817.1, forward strand.
AGAAAAATCTGTGGGTTTTTTTTTACTTTATATTGAGAATTATGTTTATCTTGCCAAATGTCTTGGGTAATATGATAAATTGAAAGCTGCAAAAGCTTTCCTTAACATAATCATAAAAATGTTTTTTGCAGGTTTGAGGATCACGTCAACCACATGTTTGGACCGGATGTACCTCCAGCCTCCTGGGATCTGGACAAGAAGTACAAGCCTAGAAATTTATTGGTAAGATTTATCCTTTTTATTAATAAATCATTTTGTTTTCATTATTCTATAGAATCTATAGATTTTTAAAAGAATAACTGTTTAACAATATGTATTCCAATTAAAATTTTATGAAAACCAAGTACTTGGGTATTTGTATGTACTATCCAATCATTACTCCTGTTGATAAATCTTTTGACTACTGGTAATTACATTCATCAGATCTACTATGAAGACAAAGAGAAGACCAGCCTACATCTGATATCGCCATCATGTACTCTGCTGGAAGCTCTTCAAAACAAATGGCAAGTTCATGATAATTGGCAAGGCATAGTTTTGCTATTGCATGTTTTATCAATTGAAAACAAGATACAAGATTTCCTAACTTTAATCCTTGGGTAATCAGCTGTATACATCATCTCTCTCTCTCTCTCTCTCTCTCTCTCTCTCTCTCAAATGAGTGTATTGTAAATAAGTTGTAAAACAAAAACCTCAACTAATAATGTTGTAATTTTTAGAGTCTTACATATTATAATTCCTTAAAATCATCTCTGTATTTTAAGCATATGGTATCCAGTAAATTAATAACCTAATCACTGACAGTACTCCAACCTTTTTGTTTACAGGTTGTTAGTAGATGCTGGCACTCCTTGTTTCATCATCCTTGTGAACAACTCTCGATTTCAACAACATTTTGTCAAAGAGTACACTGTGCTTCCATCATAAATTTGAAAATCAATAAAATGTTTTACATGTTTTTATTCATCAATAATTCTGATAATAACAAGAAGATTAACAACACAAGACAGCAAATACAGTTTGTACATGCATATACAACTAATGTCTGGTCAGGCTCTCCAGTAAGCTTATGGTTATTTTTTTTGGGGGGGGGGGGGGGTTATCTTGTGAGAAAGATTTAAAGAGCAAATAATTGTTTTACGAAGACCTTAAAAGTTTGATTCAAACTGTCAGAGTAAAATAAAGGAGCAACAGACATGTAGATTTGTCAGTTTTCAAATACTGTCTGATAATATAATAGTATAACCACTTCAACACCAGATGCTTTAACTGTTTCAAGCTTTAACATTTGCATGGTTTAAGTCTGATGATGTAGTGCCCATTCAAGCCACTATTGGACTCAAACTGAGAAAGTTGCATTGCATTTAATTAGTTCCTCTCACTCACAAACTCATTGAATTTTGACAACTTGTTGACTGGTGAAACATGAAAGACCTGGCAAATATCTTCCTTTTAGGACAGCCTCAAGAAAAATGAAATCCTTCTCCGTTAAAACAGTTCAACAATCTGGTGAAAAAAAACAAAAACACGCAATTTAAATCAATGCAAAATGATACCCGGTTGTTAAAAATGTGGATAAACACAAGTATTAAAATTATCTTTTTTTGAATATTAAACAATCTTTACCCCAGAAAGTCATCAATATCCATTGTCCTAGCTCTTTTCTTCTCAAAGTCTCCTTTCTCCAATATCTCTGTAACCTTTGCTTTCACATCAAAGTCGGGTGCCACTGGCTGCAAGAAATGAAGATGGATCTGGCTTATACAATTGCAGAATATCCCATTTTATTTAAAATCTTGATACATGCCATTTTTCTTATTTTTCTTTAATTGTCCTTTAAAATACAACATTTACAGTCAAACTTCGTTATCTCGAACTAGATGGGACTGTTTAAAAACTTCCGAGATATCCGAGTATTCGAGATATCAAGGGTAAAATACTTAAAACATAAATGGTTGGGACTTACAAATCACTTTGACATGTATTCGAGATATCAGTGTTCGAGATATCGAAGTTCAACTGTATTTGGAGTATTACAAATATTTTTTTGTAATATTTTTAAGGCATACAATTTTTACTTTTTCTTTTATGTTATTTCTTATAACATACTCCTACGAAGCTTCATTTTTTATAACGCCACAAAAGCACATTGGCAATGCTCACCTACCTAATAACAGAAAAATCGTTTAAAAGATAAAACTTTCCTTAAACAATCTAAATATTTTACCTGTCCTTTGTTTATTGAGTTAAATTTTATCAGTGGTATCGAAAAAAATTTTTAAAAGGTATAAATACACTGTATTTTTATAGATCACACAAAAAAAAACATGCGCAATGACAACTAAGGTCGGTCACCTTAAATCTTACTTTGTTTATATACACATATAATACATTTTGTAAAATCTTGACTAATAACAAAAGTAAGCTCTTCAAAGTTTTATCTGTTCATCTCTGTTGTAGGTGTGTGCTTGTGGCTTTTAGTTTTGTAGAAACTGACAGTCGGCAACATGATACAGTGTAAACTCACCACAGACTTGAGAGAACAGTGAGTCCGGTAATTTTTCTCCAGCAATTCTAACACCTTTGTATATCTACAAAAAATACAGGGTGGACATGAGTTACACAGAGTGAAATGGATACTGCACTTTTTAAAAAAACAATTCCTGACAATTCTTATTTCTTGCACTCACTTAAAAGATGCTCCTATAGTTTTGTTTTTTCTGGAGAAGCAAATTCTAACAAGTCCATCCCATTCCTACAGAAAAACCATGAAAAATCTTCAAAATAGAATTCATTTTATTAATACAATTAATTACATGTATACAGCTTACAGACATAAACACTAAAAATGTTAAACTCCCACAGAACATGCAAATCAAGTTCACACTATTTACATTAGTTTGTGTCAATCAAACTGCATGCCTTGGTAATTATCCACTTTAAATTTGAATAAAATTTTAGAAATGCCCTTGAAGTTTAAAATATGTATAGAATTGGGAAATTGAATACTTGTTAAAATTACAGTCATTACTATATTAAGAACCCATTTTATTCAGAGCTGTGTAATCCAAAACTTTGGATAATTCTTTTTAATTATGGTACATTTCAAGCACAGAGTTCTCATCACACTTTATTTCCCCCCAAGAACCTGTTGCACTTTGTGAATCTTTGTTGAGAACACTTTGGGATTTTGTTAATTATAATTAAAAGTATTTTAAAGAGTCTAACGTATGCAACAAATTAGTGTATGTGAAATCAATACAGTCTACCTGGTTATAAACCTTTATCTGCTATTTATCTTGCACCAGTTAGGTGTTTTAAATCTCTTAATATTTCAAGCATTCTCCTTCCTCTGAATGTAACTGTACTTGTTGGGGGTTTTTTACGAGAAATTCTGTGTACTACCGGTATATATTGTATGCTATTGTCATTCTTGTACCATATGTTTACATGATATGTCTTAGTTTTACCTGAAAGTTGATGGGAGGAGGGGGGTTCCTTGGCTCTATTCTCACAACACTGGATTCCACTTTTGGTGGGGGTCTGAAGTTGTTCTTGCCAACCTATGGTAATCAATCACAAATACAGAGTTGTAATAGCACTCTAGACTTCACCTTTTTTCTATTGCTTTGATATTTTCTTTAATAAATTTCAAAAGTAGACTCTACAATTGAAAGCCGTTTGGAGCTTTTTTTTTTTCTTTTTACACACATAGCTAATAATATTGTTTAAAAAAAATAAACTTTACTCGTATTCAGTCAAATTTTATCATGTTTATACTGTGGAATCATTAGAATTCGTGGTGGCTCAGTTTTCGTGGTATTCGTGGGTAGTCCTCGCCCACGAATTAACACCCACAACGAAAAACTAATCATAAAAGGTTTGGTTTACCTTCTGAAACTGAAAACTGACTCATCCACGAAATTACCGGTACATCCCAACGAACAAGCTGAAAACCCACAATCCACGAAAACTGGCCCCCACGAAATTAAATGATTCCACAGTATTCAGAAAAAGTTAAAGGAACATCTTTTTTGGGGGAGGGGAGGGGAGATTTAGGTTTTATCATTGGAGAAAAAATTCTAGAAGAAACATGGCTGGATTGAAGTTGAAGTGAACCTTCATTAAATGGTTGACTCCGGCAAATATGCATGTATATTCCAATATCTGAAGATTGGACAAAATTGCTAAAAGAACAGTGCAGGATTGATGTGAACCTTCATTAAATGGTCGACTCTGGCTAACAGCTGGGTGTTGACAGAGAGTCTGCAGTACAGCTTGTCTCCAGGCTTGGCTACTAATCTCTGAGCAAACTCCCTCTGGAACATCAGCACTGCACATCTGCCACAAGATAAAAAAAACAACTTTTTACTGAATGTTTTTTTCTACAATTATATCTTTGGTTACAATATCCATGTTCATGTACACCTTTATTAGGTAATTGGTTGAACTAGTAAGTTCATATGTTTCTCAGGTATACATTCACTACTATAACAATACCGTATATGCTGTAATTTTCCCGATGATGTAATTTTTGCTTTTTTAGCGATCTCTTTTAAATTGCAAAATATTGAATATGCAGAAATTGTATTCTGTATTATTTCTATTAGAAACTTATAAAAATCGCAAAAAATGACTGACGCAAATTAAAAATGCTACACGTTTTTCCCATTGTCACAATTTTGTGACACGCGAAAAAAAACCGGATATATGGTATACAGTAACATATTTAAAGTATCATTTTTTTCTTTGCTGCAGCAGTGGCAAGGATATTCCTGCATATACCTGCATATTTGCAGATTGTAATATAAATTTTGAAGTATCTACACAATATAAACGGTAGTTGCATTACAAGTAAACACAAGTATGTTTGAATGATTTTATTGAGTTGTCTCCCATACATAATCTGGGGGGAATAAAGTTCTAAATCATTTACACAAATAACAGTGCCCTAGGCACTGTGAGAATTTGAGAAATACAGTATTGTACTAATTAAAGCTGAACACCGCTCGTAAATAGGCACCGCCACGCAAGTACCTTGTATATAAACCCTTCAATTTCATTACACCCGATTGCACACCTGAAACTTGTGGCCAACGTGTAGTATCCCTTTCGTGGTCTTTGGATTTTCATGTTAGTATTCTCCTGGCTTGAAAAAAGTGTGTAAAACTTGATAATTTCATAGCGACTGAGTAACACCGTGAGGCAAGATGTACGTCCACACAGGAGAGACCTCTACAGCAAAATACTTTAAACTGTTAAGAGGTCTGCAGCTTATATAGGGGTTGTAGGGATAACAGTGGTGAGAGAGAAATGTGCCTATTTATGAGCGGTGTTCAACTTGAAGAAAGTACACAGTACATGATGAAGTTGTCTCCCATTCACTATACATGTATCTATATACAATAAAGTTCAATACATAAATCAAAACATTCTGGAATGTCATGAAACAATGTAGATTCCAATAATTATATTTACTGTATTACCAAAACTCACCTAAAGAATGGTCTATGCAAGAGCAACTTAAATACAAAGGGAGAGGATATCTATAACATAAAAAAAGATAAAAATCACTGTCAAAACAATTAATTTCATGGTAATTTGTAACTCAAATAAACTTCATATTTTATTTCTATCAAAGTCTATTCCAATAAACTGTGTCAAAAAGAGATTATTTTATCACAAACCATTTCCAAGATGAACCAGTATTTTTTAAGTTATTACGCAAACCCAAAAAGTTTTTCTGAATTTACAATGAAGTCACAACTAAGCATTCTGAATCATCTAGGATGATCAGATCAATCATTTTGTGTATGTTAATTGTTGTCCTAAATTTCAGAATTTGCATTTTCGCAGAAAAACAAACCGCTGTCTGAATGTAGGACAATTGTCAATATTTTGACAGATTTCTGAGGCATCGAGTTTTTGAGCTCTAAATACAGGTATATCTTTTTACTGGTATTTCTCGTAATGTGATTTTTCATGGGAAGTAAGAAATTTTGGCTTCAATGTATACCCCAAAGGAACTTCAATGGCTTAATGGTTTAAATTGGTCCTCATTTTACTTTTTAAAGTTTCTTAGAAATCTGAAGATGAAACCAATACAGGTAATATCAAGTCACAACAAAACATTTGTCACATTCTTAAAGTAGTAGATACAAAATAAGGAAGGATTTTAATTAAGGAATAAGGAATCATTCTTTGAGAATTATGAGGTGATAATTTCGGTCGGGACGTGGTCAAATCCAATAAAGCCCGAAGGGCTTTATGATAGATTTTACCACGCTCTGATCGAAATTATCACCTTATAATATTCAAAGAATGATTCCATATTACTTATATTTATATTATTTCCAATTTAAACAACATTATTTTAAAACCACTATTTTTTTCATGTAGCATATGCTCTGTATTACTACGCGGCACAGCCAATACCGTGTTTCGGTTATGCTATAAGACACGCCCAATTTGTGTCACTCATGCTTTATGAAGTTATTGGGTTTTAGGGTTCAAAATCGATTCGTAATGTTATCACAAACAAAGACAGCTGAAAATGTAAATATTAAATTATGAATGCAATGTCCTCTTTTGGTTTTTACAGTAGTAAACAAGGAAGTTAAAGGATCGAGATTGAGATATAGTCATTCCTAGAAAAAATTGGCATGGTGTGTACCTTGTGCATTATGAATAACGGGAGTATACATATTTTTTTATTATTATGGAAAAAATAAATAATGACTGATGTACATGTACCAGTATCTAAAACAATATCCCTTTTTTTTTACATAATTATTTGAAAAGTATGCACATACCTGATAAGGAAGGTTTGCTACGCAGATGTCAAAAAAAGGCAGATCAGTTCGCAAGACGTCCCCAACAATCAGATGGAGTTTAGTTTGGAAAGGCCTGAACCAATGAAAACAAATAATACATATCAGGAACATCTAAAAACTCATTAACATTAAATTCATTACATGTTCTCAGGTCATGTAAAAGACAATGGGACATCTTATCTAGAATTTCACTTTCTCAAAATTCATTTTCTTTTTCTGTACAGCTAAATATATACGGTATACACTCACACAAAAATCTTATAACCATAATACTTTTAAGAAGGGAAGTTTATCAATTCAGCTAGGTAGAAAGCTCAATAAGATCAAAGGATGATATTCATTTGTCTTTGAGGGCAAAATGTAGATCTGTAGAGATCTGTACTTTAATCGGATTGGAATTCCGGTCCTTTGTCAGGATAATCCTGGCCAGGATTCAGTAAGATCTTACTCCTTCACATTATAATTACCTTCTCACACATACTGATTTGAGTATCAAAAGATAAAGAGTTTGACTGGAAAAGGAAAGCCTGACTTTTTCCTACCTAACATAACCTTAAATGGCAAGAAAACAGTATAGTTTCCCAGTAGGGCAAATCTCTAACCTGGTTACAAATAGACTTTACCAAATTTACTGTAAACCAACTATAATATGCCTGCGAGTTTTTGCAAGGTTAGCGAGAACCTCGTCGTCACGAATATTACTTGCTGAGAACCAGTCCTTGTTGTAAAATTGTTATAAAAAACAAAGGTTTGGATAAAGCCTGGTCGCGAACATTAGTCGTCGCAAACCAGTTAATCGGAAGTAAATCACGAAATCAAGTCACCAAGAATGAAAATTGGTTTACAGTCATCACTCTCCCTAATTTGAACTTTATATTTTGGTCTTGGTGAAACCAGAATACAGATTGGCCGTATTGGGTATCAACTGTACTAGATTTGAGACGTATCTACTCCCTAAAGGTGTCCTGGTCTTGAGAAAATAAATTAACCAGGAATTATTTTTTGAAATAATTTTTTCATGTTTTATTGATTATACTGGTAAAACCAAGTCAATTTATCTTATCTAATCCATTACAAGCTCATAAACATTTCATTACTTTACATCATCAATTATATAACTTAATTCCCTCTTCGACAGACACATCAAATATATATATCCATAATAAAGCTAGAATGGTTAACCTGTCTTTTTCTATTGACATTTTCAAAAAACTCATTAGGATCCAATTAGTGATGGTATATGAAATGCAAGGATGCCAATTCATTAGGCCTGATTCTGTAAATCTGTCAGGTCTAAATGATTATAACATCTCTAGTGATCAGAGAAGTTCAACATGGATGCATCACGAACAGTTGCACTTAGTGATCGGAGAAGTTCTACATGGATGCATCACGAACAGTTGCATGTTATACGTTCTGAGATGGCTGCTCTGATACTCAGTACTCCTATTACTTAAGAATATCGTTTCTTATTTCCCCCTCATAATGATGTAAAATATGCAGAAGTATGTGCCCTGAATAACATTGAAATGTATTATCTTACAATGAATCACATTAAAAAAAAAACCTCAATATACTTGGTTTCCTTTTAAAACACATCATAATGCATTCTAGCACATTTTATATCCACATCTACCTGACACACTGATTTAACTGATAATTTTTCTTGTCTGCATGATGCAGAAAAAAAAGTCTACTGATTCAAATTCAAGTTTGAAATTCTCAGAACAGTAAGTAATTTAAATACATATTGTGAAAAATAATATTGCAATAAACTATGCACTCCATGAATAGCACAACTCAGCTACTGGGTTACCTCGAATCATTACATGCATAAGCAGCAATGGATACCTGTACCTGATTTGACGAGGAACGAATCACATACCGTACGTAACATGGGTCCAGCATATGAATACTATATGACTTGTGCAATTAGAAATGTATATTGGATTCAAACTTTATGGTGTGAGTGCCAATCGAAATTTGACTCTTAAACCCCTTCATGTTTGAAAAAAGGTGTTGGGGTTTTTTTGCAGTTTATGAATAAGGGCTAGTAATTGTCCTGGTCCCGGATGCAACAATAAATGCCTACCAGTACATTCTTATCATCTGTTTAAAGTTATAAAGGAAACCTGGGATGACAGCCTTTTTTTATTCATAATTGTTAATCTATTCTCAGTATCCTTGGTGGGAAAGCAGTTATGCATTTCATAAGGCTTCGTAAGGCTTGGTAACATAGACTGAACGATAGAAGGTTACATCAAACTTACGTTCCCTGCACTCTTTTCTGTAACTCTGCAGCCAGCCGAGGGTCAATTTCACATGCTATCACCTAGACAAAATTAGCAGACTTTTTAATCTACATGTACATATTAATTTTAAATCTAAATTTTCAATTATGGTAAAATCTGGTTTTTTTGTAAATTGACAGGATAGAAACCAATGAGTTGGCAATTAATGTATATCCATTTCAGATTCTAGCTGAATTACAAGCAAATAATTTACTTCAGAATTTACATTCACACCTTTTTGGTTTTCTCTAATAGTTTCATTGTCATATTTCCTGTACCTGGTCCAACCTCAAGAACAACATCTGTGGGTCGAAGTGCAGACTGAAATCAGATAAAAAAAAAATTCTATATTTTGATATATTTTCCATATGTAGATTAAGACTTAGTATGAACATATTCAACTTTAGAAATTTAGTCATCATTTGATTGAATCTATAAATGACAATTTTCTTCAACTTGAGGCCAACAGGCCTTGAAGGTCACCTGAGTACCAAAGCCCTTATATGGACTTGTCAAGGAGTCTCTTGTTAACATTTTAAGCTTCAATCCTAATCTGATCCTCTGCTGACTGTTACTCTACTTTTATTATTTGATGTTTACCAAGAGCAATAAGTTACCCAAATAACTCATGTGACCTTAAAAAAATGCTCACTATATGGCTATATTTGTCACCACCTCCACCCCCAAACCAAAAAAAAAAAAAAGACCGAACCTCTGCCCTATGGGCAGTGACTTAACAATTTAAGAAGAGGACATTATGGATATATTAAAAATGACAATAACAAACTGTCAACCATCTCAAAAATCCATAAAACGAAATACAAATTCAAAGCATAGCAACACGGACCTCTAAAAAGATAGAGGTAGGATCAGGTGCCTAGGAGGAGTGAGCATCCTCTGCTGACCGGTCACACCCGCCGTGTGCTCTTTGTCGTAATCAGAAAAAAACCTGAAAAGTCTGTAGACAATTAGTTGATTAATTATGGTCTAACAATTAGTATCAAAAACATCAGTCAGCATGCGACCCAGTGGAAGATTGTATTTGCTGACAATGTCGTTGTATCGACCATAGAACTTACGAAAAGATGACTTCAAACAAGACTGTTGATATATAGTCTTGTTTTATCAAGTTGTTTGTCAGCAGCTTGCCTCGCCTTCAAAACTGTTCATATGAAGAGCAGGCCCTTGCATATCTAATTAACTGATATTTATATGAATTTCACAATTTTGGTAGAGGGCTTCATGGTCATCATAATCATGCATTCAGTTTTTCTCAAATATAAATTGGAATATCAAGAAGAAAATTTTTTCTAAGATTTAATCAATTTTTACTATATTGCCATATTTGCCCAACCCAAGGGCCTGAACCCAACCCAGGGGCCATGAATCTCACAAATTTGGGAGAGGGCTTCATGAACATCATTACCATGCATTTAGATTTTCTCAACTTTATAAGGGAGGAGAAAAATTTTTCTAAAATTAAATACATGTTCACTATATGGACATATTGGCCCCGCCATAAGATCTGAACCCCTGACCTAGGGGACATGAATTTCATAATTTTGGTAGAGGGCTTCATAGACATTAAAACCATGCATTTAGTTTTTTCCCACTTGTGTGGGGGTAGAGAAGATATAATTTTTGGCCTTTTTTTTTGCATATTTGGCCCCCACTCATGAGGCGCATGGGATGTCAAGGTCACAAATTTCACAATTTAGATTCTTCTTATCCTTGAGATGCTTCAAACTGAAAATAATAAGAACTGGCAATGTGGTTTTCAAGAAGTTCAAATGTAAAATTGTTAATGGACAGCGCAAAACGACAGACGAAGACCAATAGCAATAGGTCACCTGAGTCTATCAGGTGACCTCAAAATCTAAAATTACTTATGAAATTGAAAATGATTGTACAAGAGCAAATTTTGGCCACCATATTATCAACATTTTAAAAGATGGATTGGAATGCTTTATTATTTAGTAGAAGAATTCACATAAGATATATATATATATATATATATATATATATATATATATATATATATATATATATATATATATATATATATATATATATATATTAATTTCCACTCATTCGTCTCATTTGGCAGTAAAATGACAACAGAAATGACAGTATTTTAGCAATTCAATCAAACGTATTATCTGAACAACCATTTACATTTTTTGTTATTTTCCAAACATAATCAACATTAATAACACCATTCAATAGGTTACTGAACTACATGTATTCCGTCTGACAGAGAAGCAATAAATTGAACCATTTTAACAGGGCCTTGGACTTTTAGTAGGATGTAACTATCTCTTGTATCAAAACAAGTTAAAAATGAGCTGGTTTCAAGCGAAATATACACCGATTGCATTTCAAAGAGCCATGGCTGAGTGGCCAGCAATGAAATAGACAGGCCTACGTCACAATGCTGTTTGACACAACTAGCAAAAGTCTAAGCTCTTGTTAAAATGGTTTGAAGTACTGGAGGGTCAGGCATCCACAGTCAAGGATCTGATACAATTCATTGTGGATAAAAGGAGTTACAAAAATAGGATGCATTATACATGTACATGAACTTTGCATTTCTTTTAATCAAAGGAACAATGTGCCTTTGAAAAGTATGGATGATATATTTCACAATCCAAACTTAATTATCTTCAACACAATCCATCAATCAACAATAAATCACCATTAAACATCTACATTGTCATTTGCAGCAATTTGTCTCTCAACTGTGCAAAAAAACTTTGCCAAAGAAAAATGACTCCACTGGTTGTTTCAATTAACTTTTTTCATTCCAATAGGCCTTGAATGGCCTCTCTAGACTTTAGGAAAAGTTCCACTTTCAATATGTCTCTCAAGAGTGCAAGATAAATTTACCAGAGAGAAATGGCTCCCCTGGTGTTTCAATTTACTTCTTGTCTTTAAATCAATAGGCCTTGAATGGCCACTAGAATTTTAAAAAAGTTCCACAAAAAATTTGGAAGCAACCACTTATATCCATGTCCTGGTAGTTATTTTGTTGTCTTGTAGATACCTTTAATATTCGCCTTCAGATTGTGAGATAAATCTTTAAAAAAAAATATTGTTAAAATAGTCGCTAGCAAATGGTATATCACAGATATTTTAATCTAAATTCATGAAAAAGTGGTCTCTGAAAAAACTCAAATTCCTTTCAAATCTTGAAAACAGTTGGTATAAATTTCTAATAGACATTATTTGAACATAAATCTAGCATTTAAATAAACTTGAAATGGCCAAACGTCTGAAAATCCACTGAGCTATGAAGATAGTAAAGACTGGAACAGAACAGGATTTCTTTGTCAAATACACTGTAGTAATTTCATATTCACTTTGTGGATATTCCTAAGCAATTTTACATCCCAATAGACAAACTTTGAAATTTACTAGAAGAGTATATGGTCAAATTTTAGTATGCCAAATGGTAACAATCAAAATGTTATTAAGTTCAATAGAAGTGATTTCAATTTTTGATATGAAACATTTATTGATAATTTGACCCTAGTATCTCAAATCCTTGGAAATTGCAAAGAGTTCTCTCCAAATTGTGAGATGATGGTTAAAATGATTTTTGCAGGACAACTGGTTACGCATGAAATCACCCCACCCCACCCCCCCCAAATTTTTTTTTTTAATTATGGTCCGCAAAAACTGCCCCCCCCACCAACTTGAATAATTCTGTGCCATCAATATAACTAGTATCTGTCACTCAGCCCCTTATTTTACTAAGTACCGATTCAATCTAATGACACCCAGAGATATGGGACACTTGTACATGTATTAGAAATTAACGATACTGTGTGATGAATGAATCTTAGTTACAATAATGAAATGTGGTAACGTTATTGTACATACCAATCCATCAGAACGTCACATAAACACCAAATTTCCTTATCATTTATAGTGAAAATAATATTACAATGAATTTCAACCCCTCAATTTTAACATTATACATATTGATAAATACCACACTATCTCATCAAACTAAATATCATAATTCTTATAAACAAAAATTCTCCCTCCCCCCCCCCCAAAAAAAAAAAAAATCATAAACAAGAAATGTTGTAGAAACTTATATGCCCTGTCGTCAAACATTGAAAAGACTTAAGTTCAATTTAGAATGTCACATAAATCCGTATTTTTTAATCAGAGTAATTTAATTCATTAATACCGGTAATCTATCTGCACGTATGACTTTTGACCATATTTGTATCATACATCTGAATTGAAGCCATCTATTCCTTAAAGCCGCCCAAATTTAATTCTATGTTTAACGATGCTTCAAAATACCAAACCTACGAAGGAAGGCGATAAAATTAAAACAAACAACATTTTTAAACAAATGATTTTTATCCATTTACATTAATACAAATATAGTGAGTATTCAGCTACATGTAGGCTACCTCTTTAATTATGATCTTTCCTGACAATCCCATTGAGTATCTGAAACATATAGTCCATAGTGTGCTCTAAACATTTTGAATTTCTACAGATTGCAGTATTTTAGTACAATAAAACTAGAAAATATCAAATTAAAAATAGGATTTTGATATTTTCTAAAACACAATTTCTCCTAAACCTATGCCCGCGGGTTATGTTAAACATAAGATTAACTTTGGGCATGCAGCCTAAAGAAAACCGGTACCAAGTTTTGATGTCTGCCAAGCAAACTTTTTATCTTTATTATAAAGTAGAGAATATATTCCTATTTCTCAAAAATGTAAGATCCTTGACCGTTACCTTATGACCTCAAAATCAGAAGGGATCGTCTTCCAAGAAACGGACATGTTGACTGTCATGTACGTGCTATCTAAAGTACTTTTTCTTCTAAGGGAAGGTCAAGGCTCTCAGTTGTCTATAACTTAAGGGCCGTTCATAGGCCCTTGTTCAATTCAAACAAGAGCACCAAGCAATCAAAGCATCTCCTGGCAACAGAACCTTTTCTTTGTATGTGTTGCAATATTGCTCATCTTTCATCAGAATATACTTTGAATTTGGTCTTTCCTTGTACAACGTCAATACACTGTGTTCACATGTTTGTTGTGTTGCAGTGTTAATTTGCACTGTTTCTACATGATTTTCTCCAGAAGTTATTCATTGTCATTTGATATTTAACTTCAAAAATGAAGAGGGTTTGTTTAAAAGGTGAGTAAAGTTCAATGATTTTCTCAATTTTAGCCCCAGTTCCACTACAATATGTGGAGGGACGGCCCTGAAGGCATGAAAATAATGCATTTACAAAGTGATGGTTTTGTTTCAATCATTTTATAGTTTCCAGTATAGCAATTCTAGCAGGCTTAGAGACTGAGTAAATACATGTAATTCCAGGACACAGAATACATATACTAGATCTTAATTGTATTTGTTACAGGAGTTTGAAATGAGAGACAATTTTAATATAATATTTAAATAAAATTAATTTAATATAATATATATAATCATGTCTATCTTATCTCTAAACCTTACTAACAAGTCTGACGAAAAACAGCCAGTAAGTCACACTTACAAACACAACTTGCAATGTTTCCATGTCCTATTACAATGTAATGTCTTGAGTTCAATACACATGGCTGATATCAACCAGATTTCTAGCAAATGCAATGGACAAAACATTTCATGAGGACTTCATTTGTCAGAAAAGTGAGATTTCAAACACCAGTACATGTGTATATTTCATAAGATATCATTTTCTCTCTACATTAACAACTTTTTTCACTGTTATATATAAACATGATGACTAGAAGAAATTCAATAAAGTTATACAATCATTGCCTGTGGAACAATGACCAGACAAAAACTAATTGCTGGCTGAGAGCCTTCATTACTTGAAATGTTAGTCACTAAGTGGGGCCATATTCCCTGGAGGGGCATACTGGTTTGGTCCCTTTGATTAAATGCACCACCATTAGTTTTCAACTTGGTAATAAGAGTCTCGAGAGATTCTTCAACATTATTGATCATTTTGTCTGTCTTCAGTCAGAATTCATAATGAACCCATTCCATGGTGTTCCTTCAGAAATCTGAGGAGAAATCCAATCTTCATTACGTATAATTAACTCTAACTTTGCAAGAATGGCCAGATATGTTGTCTTGGCAACCAAATAGATTGATTTTACATCAGAGAACCCATTCTCTCATTTTTCATCCAGAATTTTTATGGGATTTTTTCTCATTTATCAAAATCTGTACATCATCAAAGTTCAAAAACATCTTTTGAGAAATTCAACTAGGTAGCTTGATATTTGATAAAATATATTTACAACTGCATGGATATTTAATTCTTGTGCATTGAGGGCCACCTCACTCACCTGAGTAAAATTTCTCAAGTGAACCTTTTTTAAAAATTTTCTATAAAAACTCTAAAACTCCTGTTGTGGCCACATCCTTAATCCTGGTTATCATTAATTTAATCAAATTAGAACTTTATCATATTTAGACAGTGTAACATGTTCTCTGTGTCAATGCATCCATTGCCCCCTATGCAACTTTTATTCCCTTAGATATTCCTATGAAAAATTTATGCAATATTAGCCTAGCAGTTCTGTTGGATCTAAGAGATTAAAAAATAATATATGAAAGTTATGTTTCCTAACTCCAAGATGACAGTCAATGGACGGTGATAGATAAAGCTCAGGTGAGCTAAAAAATTCAGATAACTGTAATGAAATAACACTGACTAATGAGCCTCCCTAGTTCTTCATAATCAGTCACCTTTGTCCTTCAAATTCATCTTTAACATAATGACTGACATGTTTGATGGATGACTCCACATATTTCTGATCTTCACTGGAATTTCATTTCTCAAAGTTAAGCCGTCTCCACAAATCAATAAAGATCAACAAGACTGAGGGATTAGGGGAATAAGGACACGCTTTTCTGAATCCATCTTCCGCCATTTCATTGCCAAACATAATTAATCAATCCATTGTTCTTTTTGAACTTTATTTCAATAAGTCTTGGTCAATCTTGTTTGAAACTAGGAAAAAAACTCACAGCAAAGGATACATATCAATTTATTTGAAGATTTCAGTTATATGAGTGACAAGCTGCTTTATCTCCTGCGGTTTTGTGGATGGGAATATAGACAAAAATCTATCAACATGTCTGTTGATTTTAATCCAATCTGTTCTTTGCCAATAGATAAATGTAGGGAATAAGATTTGTGTATTGGCATTTTAAACAATATCAGATTAATATATATATCAGTTCAATCTTATCAGATCCGACAGTTTAATCCTAAGCATGTGTGTTTTATGTTAAGACTTAATCATTGACAAATGGAGTTGACGATAAGGACAAAGAATGAACATAAAAATAAAATCCATGCAATTAAAGACCTGTGACTTAACATTACCTAGCAAAGTGTATCAAACAGAGCTTTATTTGAACATTTATATAGAATTAATCATGGCTAAATATAGAAAAAAATCCAAGACTATACAGGGTTTGGGAAAGAATTGACTGATTTTTCCATGTAACTTAAATGTTCATGTATCAAATATGATATCAAATATCTCATGTTCACTTGCTGCAGTAGCTCAATGATAGGCCTTATCATAACACATAATCTTTATATGTTATTTTCCTTTCCTGCCTCCATGAGTTGAACGTTCTGATGTGCTTCTTCTTAGAATACTTAAGAACTAGACACAATTGAAATAGTGACCATCTCAAAGGGTCCCACTTTAATAACTTAGTCTAATATAACGCTAACATACTATTAAACAATGGAAAAGCTGCGGTTTCAGTAACATCATTTATTATAGCGATCTACATTAACATTTCGCACACATACTTGCAAGAAAATCTGAGTGTTAACAC
This sequence comes from Magallana ariakensis, assembly GCA_020458035.1. NCBI lineage: Eukaryota > Metazoa > Mollusca > Bivalvia > Ostreida > Ostreidae > Magallana > Magallana ariakensis. The sequence continues at coordinate 33,009,933 of CM035817.1, forward strand.
CCCTGGTACAACATGTTGTATACACCCCGTGCACAGCATCAGTTTTTCATCAATAACTTTGTATACGATTGTTTTTATTAACTGGTAATCTATGTGAAAACATATTTTAAAAGATGACAGATATTTGTAAATGATTTAAAAATCATAATAAACCGAAAGCTTTGTTCTAATATTTGATCATAAACATAGCTCATTGTCAAATTCACTCTGTCGGAATTGTGTTGAGGTGTTTGGGAAAACTACAACCTGTACGCGGATGAAATCAAAGGTGTCTATATGATATCTTCTGTAAGCACACTCTGACCAGCAAAATAAGTCCATAAGTTAAGAATTCAGAAAAAAATTGTCGCTTGACCTCCTTTCCACCACTTCAAAAGCATACACCCCGAGTACAACATAGTGTACACCCAGCATACTGTCGTATACATGCTGATACTTTTTTTCTCTTAAATTTTGGATGATTTTTGGCAATGATTTAATAAAACACTTTAAATTTGATTGCACATACTTGCTGGATATAGATTTAAACTGGAACAATATTAAAGACACAAAATAATTTGAAACAGGTAGTGTTGGATGGTTAATTCTTTTTTTCTCTAAGTAATCTCTCTCTTTCTCTCTCTTTCCATTTCTTTTTAGTCCCCTACCGGTTCACCGGAGGGGACTATAGCTTTCCTCTACATCTGTCAGTCCATCCGTCCATCTGTCTGTCTGTCCATCCCACTTCAGTTTTCCACACTTTTTTTCTTTATGCGTTTAAGGAATAATATGAAACTTGCTGAACAGCTTCAAAATGTCAAACAATGTCTGGTAGACATATTTTCGAGAAAATTATTTTTTATATTCCAATTTTTTAATGTTCGGGTTCATTATAGGGTTCGGTGTGTAGTGAATAGTGTGGCCAGTATGTGGTCAGTAATCTGTAAGGATATCGTGTGTTACTTGTATCATTACTTTTATCATTTCTAACAAACAAATAAGTTCTGTAAAATAGTGTCAAGTATTGTGTTGTAAAATAACCAGCAGTTTGTTTTTTTTGTATTACTACAATCGGGTTCATTATCGGGTTGGGCTGTTAAGTTTAAATTGGTTTGATTCAAGATGGTAAGAAATGATATTGTGCATAACAGTGCATTGTTTTCACAGATTTCTACCAGCCAATACTTAATGGACTTGGCTAAATTACAAGAGATAAAATAAAGTGTATTATTTTACCCACTTCGTATATTTCAATATCACATGTATAGTTTGAATTTCCTCTGTTCTTTTATCTCTTATTAAAGCATAACATCTCATTTATAACAGTTCTGAAATAGTTGTATGCTTCGAAGCTTTCATAAAATAAAACAAACCGTATTGCTTATGCCATACTCTCAGAATGCTTGGTAACCATATTGACTTTTCTTTAGAAAACTCGCATCCCTGCCTTTGGGGGCATAAAAGACTTATTAGCTACATGTATCAAATCTGAACCTTTCATGGGACAATTTTCTAACGTGATATCCCCATTCTCTCTCTCTCCTCTCTCTCTCTCTCTCTCTCTCTCACACACACACACACACACACACACACACACACACACACACACAAAGAAATGTTCCTGTTGACTGTTGTAATGTACATTGTTGTAGCAAGTATGACGCTTAGTTCTTACCTTTTCAATCATGCTATTTACTACTAGTGGATTCTTCAAAATATGTTGACCAAATTCCTTGTTAAAATTAATTCCTGTTCAAAAAAAACAAAGCATATCAAAAATCACTTTGACAACACTGCTTAACATGCAAGCCTTCTCATAATTGTTCCTAAATTTCATGGTAGAAAATCAAAGGCCTGAAGGCCTGAGCGGCGCATCACATTGAAGGTAGCTAAAAACATCACTACAAGTTGTTAAATATCGCCATTCTACACATGGGGAAGGTGGCGCGCTTTTCCTCATTCAGTTAAACGTCTTATTCGTTTTATCAAGTGATAAAATACGAAATCTGTTCCTAGCTATAGGAAGACAGCCACTTACTCTCATTTTGATATAAATATTTTATATACGAAATTATTACTTTTTTACCTCCAATATTCAAACAATTAACATCACCGCTGTTAAATTGAAGTACGAACTGTTGTTATGCAAATTATCTCATCGGTTGACTGGTCCTCTGTCCCTATCGTACGTACATCGCCAGTCCATCTCATCTGCGTATTAATCTTTGTTTTGATCTTTCATTGATGTTGATATTTTTTCAATGTGTAAAGGAAATATCTGTTGTAATGATTTGTTGATATTTTTAAAACGAATACTGAATATATGTTCCTGGTTGAAAATACGTAACAATCAGAACGGCACTATATATTTATTGGCGCATTGATACTTGTGTTCTATGACGCCGCTTGTATATAAGCCGAGAGAAGTGAGCTGACAGCAATGAGGCTACATCGCTGATAGCGATGCGCCTCAAAAAATCGCTATATTCTAATAATTGATAGATGAGCAAACTGCAGTCTTTGCAATTTGCAAAAAATGAAAAATCAAAAAACATATTTTTACAAAGCTATACACACTATAATTTGCGTCAATTTTAAATGACGGAGAAAATGCATGTGTCTGATTACTTACAAAAGTTACCTTTATGCCGTTAATAATAATGCTCAGTTCGATCACGTAATAAGGATATCAAATATCAAATAATAAAAAATATTTATTTTCCTGCTAGGAAAGTAATGCCTCCCCATGAATATCAATCTATTACTTGATATAGACAGCTAATTTTAGACTATCATGTACAAAACTTGATGGGGGGGGGGGGTTGTTAACACCTTCATAATTGTTGTAGTTTCATGAAGGAAAGGATATTTTTTTTTCAGTAAAGCATTAAATTGTCCTTTATACGAGTATGGACAAGAGAAAGCAAAAAAAACAAGCATGTGAGCATGTACATGTATATACTTTACTTCCCTTGAACAATGACGTAAGCTTATGTGTTTTCCCCTATGAGCTATTTTTAGTTCGGGTGAGTGTTATCCTATTTTAAATTTAAAAGTAAGGGTATTATATTTCAAAGTAACAACTGTTAAGCATATACAAACTCTAGATGGATGTGTAATTAGGCAAACTACTTGATTTCCCGTGGACATGCGCAATGAGGTCAGTTTCGCTCTTTCTTCATCAATATTCATGAAAGGCATTACTTTCATGTCAGGAAAAAAACCAATTAAAATTCTATATTCTTTATAACTAGACAGAATTAACCACTGTAATTTATAGAATATAGATAACTTTTATAAGTTAACAAACACATGCATTTTCACTGTCATTCAAAATTGATGTAAACTATAGCATGTACCGGTAAAGCTTTAAGTATACATTTTTGAGTCTGCAAACATCCTTTAGTATACCTGAGTATTTTATTTTAACTGATTCTGAATCTGATGAATCAGGTTAAAGACCAATCCTGATTTAGGATAAAAACAATGAAAACAAACACAATATTTCAGCAAAAAAATTAATTTCACCCCTATTTGGTCAATTATCATCTATGTAATTATTCAAGCATTGTTTGACTACAAAAGATCCAAGTATTTTCAGACAAAATAATTGACATTACAAACCAGAAAAGTTACAAGAAGGTCCTGCTTGTCTTGCGTACGTCTCATCAAATAGTTTTGTTCTGGTTGTAACGCGATTTCTGATTGGCTAAAAAATTGTTTTTATATCATATAAAGAATGTTGCCTATGTCACGGTTATAAACAAATCTCAAAAATGTATCAATCCGCCTGATGTTACGTTGGTTGAATTTTGTACAATTTGATGTCATTTTAAAGGTCAAATGGATGTTTTTATCTACAACTAATTACAAACAATTAAATTATAATCAATGAATTCAATATTTATTAGTTTATACAATATAATATGGTTGTGGACATTTAACGCTTTTTTATAAACCGCTTCACCGTTAATACCATTTGGGATGTGTGAACATGTGTGGTTAATTGGGAGGTTAATTGGAGTTAACTGGGAGCGTGTGTTGATAGTAATTATTCCGCATGTATTGTATACACAAAGAATGACCTAGGCGATCGAAGTTAATTGTTTTAGATAAAGAACGAATGAAGCAACTGACAGCACCGATTGCTTGTAAATCATGAAATGTCTCCGAGTGATGGTATGTAAAAACATCACAATTTCACTATGATTAAAAATTCCTTTAAAATTTGTTAGTCTTTTAACTGTTTAAAGAATATGGACCTGAATTTAAGCACACTTAAAAGTTTTACATTTGTTGTTAACTTAAAGTTAAATAAATAAAATTTTTTGTTTAATATTTGTTAGCTTGTTTGGATATTTTGAATAAATTTTTTAGCATACAAAAAAAGACAAATTAGATTTTCACGACTAAATGTCGCGAATTTGTAGACATGAAAAATGTTGTTCGCGAAAAATCCCCAATGTAGATTTTCAAAAGTTGGCATGTATGCTTCTCCTAGCACGTTATTCATAAATCATAAATGGTACAATATAATGTAAAATACTCTCACCTTGCTTTTGAACATCTTGATGTGTTCTTGATTTCTTTGCTACTCGTTCTTTTGGCATATTTTACTATATTTAAGGTTTTTTGAGAATGTTTACGTCTTCCTCACATGTGCTTCCGGTTGGTTCGCAATAATTTCAATACCGATCCCGTGCAGAAATGCATTTTATCCATTGAATCCCAAACTGATGTTTCAACTTTTGAATGATATTAAAGAAAGGGATGGCGAGAAAATCAGTAAAACATTGACTGATCTAAAATTAGCCCACACTGAATAATCTTAAAGACATGATTTTAATACTTGTCAGTGTGTTCTCACGATCAGAAAATAAACATATTTTTAGTGGAAAAAATCTAATTATATATTCCTTCCAAAGAATTATTGCAATCCGTTCAAACGAATTTTCTGTCGCAGAAATATGGGTATTTTTTTTTCCTGTAGTATTACCCGCATGAATCCTTAAAGAAAATATTTTATTTTTTTTATTTACATTGTTATTTAAGAAACAAATTTATTGGATTTGTTTTTAAAAGTGAGTTAAAGTAACAAAACTAACTACATGTAAATCAATGTTAGGTACATCAGTACATTAGATAGAAGAAAAAGCAAATTATTCATATTTAAGACAATTTGAGTCTGACATCTTAATGATTATTTTGTGCAGTTCACGTGATTTTTTAGGCTGCTGAAGGTTTCGGCTGATCGATAAACTGGTTAGAACCGGATCGTGTAGATTTCTGTCTAATAGAGCTATGAATTACAATCAGTTTTCTTAAGAAAAAGAAGAAAAAATACTCGATGGGTGTAAATACTGTATTAAAACCCTAATAACGCATTTTTCTGCAATACTCGATTTCTTCATAGGGCAAATTTCCTTTTCTTTGACGAGCGCCATTGTAATGTAGTCCATACTAATCTTTGACATAAATTAAGTGTATTTGGAATGGAGACATAATCAGATGTAACATTATTGAAAGTCCTTTATGCTCATGTGAAAAAAAAAATGAAATAACATAACCTTTAGCATATTTTTTTCTACTGCGGAAAAATAACTCCCATTAATTATAAACAGAAAATTTAAAATCTATTTTTCAACGTGCAATTGTTTATAACGAAATATTGTCGTTTCTGATTTATTTTTGAGTTAGAAAGTATTCTTAACATTGTATTTAGATGCATGTATATCTATTTAATTAACATGTACTTGTTTGAGTCATTTGCATATTGGATATACATATTGTACATTCATCCTAATATAGAATATTATTACATGTATATGTGTTAAAATCATATTTGCATATTGGATACTAGTATACTGGACATATATTGCACCTTTGTCTAAATATTGAATACTGTTTTGTGTTAAGATAATAGACAATAAAGTATGTTCAAACCAGATTTTCTTCTTTCTTCTATTGCCCATGTTAGGTTAGTAAAACTATATTGACGGTCAAAAAGTTATACATAGACGGACATTAAGAGCCCAAAATTTAGTCACCCGTCCGTGCAGTTCGTTGTTTTCAACATAATGAAAGCTATTCCGCTCAATCTCAAATTCGTTCGAGGAGAATAAACTTAATAAGTTGAACAATAATGATTGAACAAGTCAATAACAACATTACTTGTTATAAGAATTTTAATAAACATTGAACAATGGACAAGATTACAAAGAAGATGGGAGAATAAGGCGTGTTAACTGCCTATTGATAAAATACTTTAAAATTAAAATATCAACAAATCTCATAATTTCTTTCTAAATTATTGAAAACAATGATATTTACCATAACATCTTTTTATAACCCTAAAATATGTTAAATATTTGGAATAGGTTGGTTTAATTAAACTGGCGTATGCGTGTCAAAACCTCCAAATAGTGTCATTTTTAGAACTTCAATGACTTTTCTCTTACAGAGTATAAGTCTGAGCTCCATATTTTTTGTCATAGTCTAAATGTGGTTTAGATCTAAAGGAAATCAAACCGATTTCAATCAACGAAAACGCGGAGAGATGACCCACTATACTTTAAAATGTCATTCTGTATCCAAACAATTGAACGTTTTATAAAAATAATACATAGTCCGTACATTCGTAGTTGAAGTCGGATATAGCATTTAACAATGGAGATGTATCATCTAACGCTATGCGGAGAGCAAACATAGATTAGTGTCTGTCGGAATGCAAATATGTATACGTACTATATATCGCCTTGTTTATCATAAGTGGTTTTTACACTTAACACAGTAAAACCATGTTTAATGTCCTTCGGACATATTTCTTCAACTTTACTAAACAATAAAAAAAATGCATTATGACTAGTCTTAATGGCTTTTATTGTTAAAACTGAAATATGTCAGATGGCCACTGATATATACATTTAAATTATGTCGCCTGGCTTTTGTTTTAATTTTTTTGTCGTTCTGTTTTCTTTTGAACAAGTGTCAAATTGTAAATTGTATCTATATCCGACCAGTTCATTCCAAATTTTACAATATGACTGGTTGTTGTTTGGTTTTAATTCTTAATTTATAATTATTATCATCATCATCATCATCATATTTTTATTTTTTTATTTTTTTTTTATTTTTATTTATTTATTTTTATTTTTTTTTTTTTTTGCAATAGTTAAAATCTTTTGATTACTACCATGATTACGACCTTGAGGAGGAAAGGGAGGCGGTGAATATATGAAGTTGATTGGTTTGATCCGACCACCTTCACCTATTTAGTTGTTGCACCTGTCGCTTTAAAAATAATCCAGATTATCTTATAGAATTGAGGGTCACGTTAGAGTTGCGTTCGAATTACGTTACATGCAAAATAGCGTATTAAAAAGTGCATTCACATTTTAAAAAATAAAATGCACACAGTAAGCATTTTTGCGATTACATTGCATATCGGTTATACAATGTATATACTCATGATATAAATTAAGAGATGATTGCTCAGACTACCTTCCCCAAACATTTTCCGAGTAACTTCTTTTACATACTAAAGTAACATCGAAATTTTTCATTACTTATCAGTAGAAATAAACCTTCAATACGCTGCTGTTTCAGAACTTTATTTACAATTATAAACTTAGAACTCTACAAAGAATTTTGATTTCTTGGTTGACTTAAAACGACCGGCAAGTTGTTTTTGTTCCAGAAAATAATTTTATCGACACATTAAAAAGACAAACGATTTCGCAGCTTGTTTATGATATTACCTGCGATGGAGAAAATGCGTTTTTATATTTGCATCCCCCTCCCCTGTATAAAATAGTTCCTCCCCCGTATAAGATAGTTCCATATAACTAATTTATAACCCACATAATGTACACTATTTAAAACATTTCCGCGCCATTCAATACTGGTATACTCCCTGGCAATCAAAGCTGCTGTGAAAACTAGCCAAAACAAATTGATCCCATTTGTGAACCACGGGACCTTAATGCTATTTGTAAATATTGTCTACAAATCAACCACGTAATATGTATTTTTATCCGAGTGCATATACCAGTTGTACTATTCTATATTCTCATAGTTAACCTACTCGTGGACCACAATGATCAAAATATAGAACTTGCACCACACACCTTACCCCACTACACTAAGCACGGGGCACTCCTGTCAAACCACCTCAGCACAGACACATGTACTAGTATATTATTTATCATTAGATATAGGGTGTTTATTTTTATTGTGAGATAAATTTATAACGTCAGGGTTATGTAGTTTTTGTTCTGCAATGATCGCTACCTTCATAACCTGCATGAATCATCAAAGAAAGCATTTTATTGTTTATATTTACATCTTTCTTTTAACAAATTCATAAATTGATTGTAAAAAAAAAAAAAAATAAGTAAAATTCAATAAGTTATTGTTAATATACATCAGTAAGTTGGCAAAAAGAAACAGTCAAATCGTCTCCTTTGGGAATTTGAGTCAGACATCATCATGATTATTTCGTGCAGTCCGTGATTTTTCTTAGGTCGCTGTAGGTTTCGACCAATCGATAAACGGTGCGTGTTGATTTCAGTCCTGTCAGTTTCCTCTCAGTTTCAGTCGTTGTATAGGTTTCGACCAATCGATAAACGGGGCGTGTAGATCTCAGTTTGGCTGTTTCTATAGAGCTATGAATTAACTATAAGTTTCCGTAAGAAATGTATAGAATGAATCATATTCGGTAGATGTAAATATATTTCTTTGAAGGATTCAGACCCCCACCACAGCCATAAAAAAAACCTGGATCCATCCCTGATTTTAGAAAGATACGACAAAGACAGTTTTGTCAGAGTCGCGACTACTCTAGGATTTTGAAGACGTTTCGTTTTAACACACGCAAAGTGTGTCAACATTTCACCAAGAATTGATAATTTTGTTGTTGTCACTTGGTGAAAATATTAAAATTTTATACGACACTTTGCCCAAAAAGGGATTAAACTTATTGTGTGCTATACGACTGAAAGTACAAAAGATACATTTATGTTGATTCAAGTTGATACGATTTTATATTAGAAAATAAATCGTGAGCGTACAATCTTGTCATCAAATTATAAAAAAGAAAATAGGACGTATAAATGTATGTCTGTTATCTGGCACACACACGTTTACGTACACCTGGATTGATTCATAAATGTCGAAAAAAACCCACAGTGGAACCTTGGGACAACATACCGGTAGAGTTTAGTAAGTAATGAGATTAAACAGGGTACGCAGGTAAAATCCCAATATAAACCTGTAAAATAGACTACAATTAATGAATATATATATACTGTAGACACAATTAATACGATGCAATAACGAACATAAAATTAAAATAAAAAGATCGATTGAATAAACAGGACAAATGTATCTTTTGCACAAACGAAGACAGAAGAAAGGAGAACAATGAAAGTCTTAACGTGTTACGTGGGTCTCTGTATTTATAACTATTACAGCTATCACGACGATAGCGTGCATGGCCTTCTTGTTACAGATTCGTCATACATAATATGCTCCGACTCTGAACTGAAACAGCCGTTTGAATGATCGTCAATGCGTTATCAATTATGATAAATAGAAGCTGAGGGGAAACTAAAGTGGAGCGCACCGGGGCAAGAAGACAAAGAGGGGGGGGGGGGGTCTTTCATACGACGGAGCAATTTTGTGTGAAGAAAAATGATAGATCGCTGAGAAACGAGTTTGTGTATTAATTATTTCTAATAAACATAGCTGGCTAATCTAATAAGCGAATAGTCCGTATTTATTCATTTGAGTAGCTCGATATTCGTGGAATGGGTCTGTGTGTTATAATCAAAATCGACCATATAACATAATGGGACAATATATATAAATATATATGCACTGCACGCGCGCGTATAGTATAGAACCCCCCCCCCCCCCCCCTGCTGTAGTCCGCCCTGACATTGTCGCTGAAAAACAATCGATTGAAAGACTGAAACAGATGCAAATTACATCAAGGGGAACATTTGTAATAAAAATACAGCATATTTATAATTGCATGTAATCGAATTCTGCTTAATATCTTCTATAACGATAATATATCTTACATGCACATGGTTCAATAGTCATCTGCTGGACAATCATTCCCATTCTAATGGATTATTCTTTTTGCAGACGATACCATAGTCAAACATATAGTCTAACTGTGTGTATAGTTGTGTAGACACGTGCGCATTTTTTCACGTCTCGGAGGTTGCAGATGACCTTCGACCTTTCTATCGTATGATGAATCAGAGAGCAAATCAATACACTTGGGTGACTACATGAGACGCACGAATTTGTAAGGTAAGACCTTGCTATATATATTTCTTATTATTCTGCATACCTAAGACAAGTGGTATAAATATGCTTTCGTGTTTTATATTTATTTGTTAAATCCCGTGTGCGCTGGCACTATGCATTGAAAAAAAAACGCTAAGAGCGATGCCAAGAGATAAATGCTTGTATAAGATATCAGATGGAACTTGTGTGTGTGTTTTATAAATGTTTTCTTATCACAGAATCTCTCCCTCTATATATATCGAGATGATGTTAAATGAAACATTTAAATGAATAGTTCTTAATAACTAATGTTTCTTTGATTCCAACTCAAAACCTTCGACCAGTCTATTATAGAATGAGAATGCAAAATATTTTTTGCATGCATGACAAGTTATACTTAATATATTTATAAGTACCGAAATAAAATCTTGAATAGGACTAAGTTGCATATTCTAAAATGGGTAGAGAAAGGTCGTTTTTAAAGCCTTTCAGAAGGTCCGTGCACGTGCATGACTGTGGATTTGTTGTTCTGTACATGTACATATATATCCGTTCCAGTGTTTAAGGAACCCGGTAATCTTGTAGGAACAAGAAAATGTACTCATGAATAGTTATGATGAATGTAACACGGGTGGATTGTACATTCTGGTATGCAAATTTCGCTTACTTGGGGGGAGGGGGTATCACTATATGTACATGTATGTTTCAAATTAATGATCAGAATGTAAAAGGAAGGTGTACGTGATAAATGTCAACTACAAATTCTAAAATTCTAAAATTCTGTATGCTCTTTACCCCCCCCCCCCCCACAGTTATCATTTTCCGTACTTCGTTATATCACCGTGTTTATATATTTTTCCATTGTGATAGCAAATTATGATTTTATATAAGTATTAATTAAATTCAATAATTTACTAAAGACCATGCAGTTCACAGGTATATGAGGTTATAAAAAAGTGTATACAAATTAACGCTAAAATCAGGGAAGGATCACAAGCACATGTACAAGTAATAAAGATTAAAAAAAAAACCAGTAGCATGATAATGTGTAAGTTTTTTTCAGGAAGAGCAGACTTTGAGAATTTTCATGATAAATTTTAACAATTAATGTTTTCTGTTTTTCTATATCATAATTATTCATCGACTCGTTAAAGTTTATAATAATCGGATTTTGATAGTATTCATATTACTTTTTTTAATTCCATATATGAATTTCTCTTAATCATCAGTCATCTATAGTACATTGAAATAGAGTGGAATGTTCTCGCTGTTTGGATTTGTAGAAAAATCATAGCCTTCCAGTCAACAAATTTCTGATCCTTGCACGTCAAAAACGTGGATGTTGAAGAAGGAGGTTTGGGAGAAGGTTGTGTGTGTTTGGGGGTGGGAGTGGGATGAGGTGGGGGGTTAATGTATGGCACGTCTTTGTTAAAAAAACAATCCGTATATACTAGCAGTGTCATCTCTTTACAGTCGTCGTACAGAGGTGTGTATAATTATAGGTAACCGATGACTGTAAGCTCTAGCTATAGGACCCAATTAGCACCTCATTTCTTTGCATCTGCGATGCGTAGTCCCGGAAAGTTGCCCAGAGCGTTTGTGACTGCCATGTATATGTATGTGTGTATATATATTGTGATAGATTAAATTGATACATGCATAAGTAATGCGCTGTTCTCGCCAAGAGAAGTAGCGTACAATGGTCTGTTACCGATTCGCTGGTGGAAATTTACTTCTGTAGAGGAACTTTAACGTATTATGGATAAGGAAGTTTAAAAAGTGCACGGAGAAAGTTGAAGAGGTACAGAAATAGATATACTCTAAACTTGTCAAATTAATTTTTTTTTATCATTAATTCACATAAAATAAAACTTCGGAAGAGAAATGTTCAATTTAGGAACGCTTTAGTTTTGTGATTTGAAATCGGTTAAAAATTGAATAGGATTACGTCGTCCATAAAATAGTTACGGTAACCTTTAGAATGATAATGACAAACTGGGACATGGGCTCTAAATCCCCATTAGGTGTACATATATCTAGAAGCGTATAACCGCTGTCCCACTGTGACAGGTAATGCTATTTGTCCAAGGCTCTCGGCTTTTGTAAAATCTGTTGTAGCCTCGACAATTCGGCCGCGTGGACACACTATAGGACATGCTTTCTTACATAGTTCGCATGACTTGGGACACCCTTTTGCTTGTTTTGTGAACACCCACCTGTGCTGTCAGGAGTTTCCGGTCTGTGTTCCTAGAGCAGTGTTAGTAAAATAATTTGACAAATTCGACGGAAAAATTAACAAGAAGTGTTAGATCCAATTATTGGGGGCGTTCGTTCGTTGCTCAATATAAGGATTTGTTACAACAGACCCACGTCAGAAATAACCCGAGTATATTTGATAGGCCTAAAGGAATTATATATAGTGACAATTTTCTTGTGACCGCCAGGACAGGTGCTATATAAGTATTATGACGTCATTTATATTTCTGACGTAATTTTTGTTCTTTTTTTCAGATCATAATAGAGAGAAAAACAAAGGTATGTAAAAACATTTACAAACAATATTGATTGATACTGAATTATTTACAACAAATATATAAGCAGGAATTTTCGAGTCAACAAGTTCTTGCTGTTTAAAAAAAATGAATGTATCATTTTACAAGTAGGCTGTAATACATGTAAATGTATTATATGAAAAATGTTATTTGACGCCTATACTGCAGTACTCGTATATATTCTACTTCTTGGCTTGCAACTGTGAACTGTGTGAACTATTATAAACAAGATATAATGGATTGTCTGTGTAAAAAAAAAAATGACGGAAACAATGCTTTTATTCTATCAGTAAGGGATGAGTGGAATTTTCATTATACTACTGTTTGCATATACCGGTATCTATGATGAATAGGATTTCCTATTTGCCTTGTATCATGCATGCACTGAAAATGTAAACTTATTGCAATCAATTCATAAAGTTTTGAAAGATTTCAAATCAGGTATTTATGCAAATATATCTTATAATAAGTAACACAGACACATATCCCAATCGTGTAATTTCTTTGTTATAATGTCATTCATGTGCCACCTGGTAAAAATTTGCCTTTTTTTTATAATGCAAATGATAAAAAAAGAAATTCCAATACGCGCGAGAACAGAACTCCAAGAGAATGGATTACTCTGACCTCGGGAGGTCATCAAACTCTTTCTCTTCCATTCGCATCGCCTCCCATACAAATAAGAAGTTTGTAATATCAGACGCTGCTTTCGAACTTTTTTGTATCTTTCTCACCTTTCTTTTTTTCCAGTAAGGATGTCATCTGCTCGCATTCGGAACGGATCGGCAAAAATGGAGCAATCTAATGGACAAGATGTGTTTGCTCACGGATTTCATGGATACAAGGAAGGATATGAGCAGTTAGAGAAGATTGGGCTTATGAAGCGAGTCAAGGGGCTCTGGAGCAGGACGGTTTTTCCGTTGCTTCTGATGATTTTGACTCCTCACGTCGCGCTAATCATGTGGTACGTTTCCATGCATTGTGAAGGAAGCTACTCGGTATTCCTCGGTCACTTTGCAGGAAAATCGTTCTATACATCATTAATAGAATTATGGGCAACCATGAGAGCACCAAGTCAATTTAGCGTGCTTGTCCTCTCTGGATTCAGCGTTTGGTCTGTTATCATGATGAAGCTATTACCGGGAAAAATTATCAAAGGACCTTTGACACCGAAAGGAAATATACCAGTTTATGTTGATAATGGATTTCTCAACTATGTCGTTACTATGGCAACCTTTTCCATCATTACCGTTTTGCTCAAATTACAGGGGCTCTCGCCATCAGTGATATACGATCGATTTGATGAATTCATAGCTACACTTCAAATCTTCAGCCCGCTTTTCTGCGTCTTTCTCTATCTAAAGGGTCGATATTGGCCCTCTACCACAGATAATGGGGTGTCGGGAAACTTTATTTTCGACTTTTACTGGGGAACTGAATTGTATCCGCGAATCTTTGGCATTGACATTAAAGTTTTCACAAACTGTCGCTTTGGAATGACAGTTTGGGCTCTACTTGTGTGCATACATGCCTTGAAAAGTTTCGAGCTTTATGGCTTCGTGGACAGTATGTTTGTTTCAGCAGCACTGCAATTAATTTACATAACAAAATTCTTCTGGTGGGAAGGGGGTTACATGAGCACCATCGACATTATGGTCGACAGGGCTGGCTATTACATCTGTTGGGGCTGTCTTGTTTACGTACCCACATTTTACGCTTCAGTGAGCATGTATCTCGTGCAGCAGCCCGTTCATTTGGGAATCACGTGGTCTTTGCTCATCCTTTTGACGGGCATTCTCTGTATAGCTGTCAATTACTTAGCCGACCTGCAAAAACAGGAAGTCAGAGGGACTGGTGGGAAATGTCTGGTCTGGGGGAAGAGACCAAACATCATCCGTGCTAGGTATCAGCTCGAAAATGGCAAAGAAAAAGAGAGCATCCTGCTAGCCTCTGGCTGGTGGGGCCTCGCTAGGCATTTTAACTACTTGGCAGAGATCATGCTTGCCCTGTGCTGGACTGTTCCATCCTTGTTTGTCAACATTATGCCTTATTCCTACGTCATATTCCTCACCGTCCTGTTAATACACCGCAGCTACCGAGACGATGACAAGTGTGGCGACAAATATGGCAGTTTCTGGGTAGAATACTGCCAATTGGTACCGCATAGGATCGTTCCTCTTTTGTTCTGACCATGATCTGTTATGTATTCTGTAAATCTTGATTTGCTTGCATGTCTTATTTTGATTGTTTGCTTTAAAAACCGTACACAAGACAGAACCATTCCCGATGTGTGCGCGTGTGTGTATGTGTTCATGTTCTTATGATGCGGTTGGTTCAGAAACTAGCATTTAGAGACACAAGCATGTTATTTGTTGTTTTACTAAATATTTATTTAGCATACTTTTGTAATGGGATTTTATATTAAAAATAAAAGAAAAAGAAATGTCTCCTGTTGTTTATTTTGGCAATTGAAAAACCCCAATTGCTGTTGCCACTCATGACAGGTTGTTTTTATTGTAGAGGCTCGATCTTTTGTTGCTCAGTGTGTCCTTCAACCAGTAATGCTTCCATTGCCCCTTTGTGTAACCATTTATTAGGTGCATATATCTTTATAATCATGGTATAATGTATTATCTTTGCTGTTTCTTCACGGGAAAAATATACATTGCAGTGTAAAAATCAAGTAAATACAAAAAGGGGTTTTTTAATTTCTAAAACACATGCAGAGTTTAATCGCCACACACTTTCTGACTGATACCCAAAGCTTGACTTTTGTTGATTTTTTATGGCAGATGACATCGTGTGATCCTGGATCACTTGGATCTTCTTAAATTCAGAACCTTGGTGATAAAGGAGCTTCTTAAAACCCTGTCTGTGAGGGCGTACATCCATTAAAAGATCCAAATTAGAAAGCTCCCCTTGTACTGTACTGATTGAAATTAATCCCTTTACGGCGCACAAACATATGCGCTAGTTTGGGAATCATTTCATAACAAATTTTGATACCAAAATTTCATGAGATACTACTGAATAACTTGCCTCTGACTTTCTCTCAAACACCCTTACTTGGATGATGCATGTATATAGGTCGGTCTCTTTATGATGAGGATTTCACAGATGGATAGTATACAGATAGTATTTATAGAAAGGGATAGAGGTCGCTCAGCATCGATATTTACAGTATCTGGGTCCGTGTAGAAGTCTATAGTCATCCATATTTATAGACATTGGATCCGTATAGAGGTCGCTTATCGTAGGTATTTTCTTATAGAGGTGCTGACTACACAAAATAGCGAACAAGCGTAGAAAAGCGGTATCTTGTCATCGATATTTTTAGAGGTGCTTATGGAAGGCGAGTTCGATAATAAACTGGAGTTGAACCACGGTAATCCGAGATTCCTCTGACTCTAACCCCCGCTTTTATATTGGGACGTGCGTCCCCGAGTAACCCGCACGTCCCAATATAAAAGCGGGGGTTAGAGTCAGAGGAATCTCGGATTAGAACCACGGTAGCAAGGAAAATGTCCGTGTTCGAACTCACATTGGTCGATACAGGGTATCTGGTTGAAATAACGAGAAAGATGTTATTAAATGGTTACTCATAGTTTTATTGTTCATTAAAAAGGAAGGACAAAACACTACCATGCTAACGCATTAAATCCTATGTGTACGTGGGTCGTGTGCGCTAAAAACATAAAGCATGTTGTGTTGATTTATTAAAACAAAATTTGGAGGTGTCGTTTTCCTCCGCCATCTTTAAACTGCCTTGATGTGATAGAATGTGAATTAATGTTTATCAAACGTCTTAACTGTAACAAAGAAATGAACATCAAAGTAATCAAGTGTATAGAAAATATACTGATTAGAACGGCAGGATTGAAGAACAATGGTTTCAGCTCACATGTGTGTTTGACACTAATAGAGTTAATTAATGCAATTACATAACAATTAGCGGATTAACGCAGGTGAATAAATAGGCGTTACCTTGGCGATGGTCAGTTTTGGGATTAAGAAATATTCTCTGATTGGATGATTCATAATGCCTATTTATTCACCTGCGTTAATTTATTACATGTTTTATATATTAATCTAAGTTAGTCTAACAGATTCAGAGTTTATAGTTAGAGGTTAAGAGTCAAGGTACAAATCGTCCGTCTAATCCGTTACGTTTTCCTTCGCTTTCATATGTAGGTTAACATTAAGTTAGAATAACATGTATTATTAAGCGAGTTTCCCCCTTTTACTGGAATAAATGTGGAAAATACAGCGAGTGTTGAGCTTATTCCCTAGTTTTTTATTTGAACATATTTTATTGTATATATCATATACGAAGGGTTCGAACACAAGTTCTTGCAACTTACTAGGTTCTCACCCTAATACTAATAATTTACAATTTTCATAAAACATGATATATATATATATATATATATATATATATATATATATATATATATATATATATATATATATATATATATATATATATATATGAAAAAATGGTAAAAAACAAACATATGTGAAAACAAAATATTATACTTCAAGCTGCTTGGTCCGATTTTATATCAAATTTTGTGCACGCTTCTAAACGATGGTTATGCTAAGTATATGTATAATAATAGACATTGCAGTAGTTTTTCCAGTCAATTAAGCCAAATTTCAATGAAAAAAAAGTATGTACAAAATTTGTTAACAAAACAAACGACATAAAAGGGTATCGCATTGTTTCGCCTCATGTTAAAATTCGCCCCTGACGTCGAGACCGGTATGGTTGTATTACGACTTTGACATCGCTATAAATAAAGGTCGTAATGTTCAAATTACAAATAAGCCTGTGTACGTTTTATTCGCTAATATTTCTGAAGTTTACTTTGTTTACAATCGATGCATAGCATGCGGGTTGAATAACCACAATCATTCGGGGGACGAAACCAAACGGTTCCCCTTTCTAAACATTCCCATGATGCATTTTGGTTTGTTTTTTCGTTTGCCCAAAGAGAAATTATTTTTATTTACTTTGAATATTTCTTACTTTGAAAGGAGACCGATTCTGCTGGTGTAAATATGAGAAAAACCATAACTTTCTAAGATAAGGGGTTTGTATGGAAAATTATTTGATACTGTAAGAACTAAAAAATCGGACCAAGCAGCTTTAAACATTAATTCCCTAATTCCCTAGTAATCGCCCGATAAATGTAGTTTGTAGAATACTTCACTCATTTTTTACCCATCCTTTATAACCCTTTGAGTTTTGTCGCGGAGCAACACTCATTCCTCTACCCGTTTATATTGCTTCTAATGGATCTTTTAATTTACATTGCATTATTGTATTAAAGTCAGGTGATCTCTGGGGTGCTTGGACCTCTTGTTTACAGTGGCGTCGGAAGCAAATTGAAAGTGGTGGTGGGGTAGGGGGGGTAGACTTATCAAAAATCTTTACAAGCTAAAAAAGGGTCTTTTGTATGTATAAATTTGCAAAATAAGTGTGTGTGTATGGGGGGGGGGGGTAAGTCCCCACTAGCCCCCCCCCCCCCGGTTCCGACGCCTATGGTTTATATTCTAATGCTAGAAGTTTTTTTATTTGTAATTGGTCCATTTCATGCGGTTCAAACCCAAGCCGTGGTATAATATTTCGATACACCACAAAACATTCAGAATTGCGTGATATATATAATTCAACTTCAAATACCGGGTGAACGTTTGATAAATATACACATGTACATGTATGCGACTTATCGGTCAAGTGCCTTTGGGCAAGATAAGACACAACTTTGTCAAATACCTTACAAGTTACCAAATTTTCTTGAGACAGTACAGAGACAGTGAAGGGGTGGGGGTGGGGGTTAGGGGGTTGATGGTGTACAGAGAGGTGTTTATTATTTATGTATACTGGGAATTTTTAATTTTTTTGTAATAACGTACGGTATACAAGGGACTTGTTTCGCTGTATACATATAGGGAATTACGGATGGACAGGTAAAAAAAAACACTATACAGTGTTGTACAAACATGCGCTGGTTTTAAACTTATTGAACTAATTCACCAAATACATATAATTTTTTTTTTAAAATGTTATAGATATTTTCTTAAGACTTTGTAATATAGAGGGAATGATTTTAAAATCTTATCAAGAATTAAATCGCAAGCATTCTAATAAAATTTCAAAGTTCATTTAGCCGTGAATTATTGATCAATAATTGGGTATATACGTGAAAATATCGAGAGAAATACAAAAAAAAAAAAATTTTGATTCATTTGCCTAAAAAATCATAAATACACGTAGGAATGCCTTCTTATATGATACACACTCATTTTTTAAATAAAGAAACAAATTGAAACCTGTTACTTACAGTTGAACGATTAAGCAAATGGTCCTTTTAATTGTAAGTTATTGATCACTTTGGTATCATATAACACGAAAAAAAAATTTATATTCAACCATTGGATACTAGTAACTGCAGTACTTATTGGGTCTATACAGGTCAATATATATATAGAAGTAGTTCATTAAATTTAACTTCATGTATTAGTCGAAATATTATTAATTATAGTCCCCTATTCATTAATCTAATATTTAACAACCCCCGCCAAATTGCTATTTTATATATGAATCGTACAATTTAGGACAAAACCGTGACTTGACAAAGCCATCTTACTTTTAAAACATGCAAAATTTATTATTTAATTCTATAAAGTGACTTAACTATAGATCCGTTGGGCCTATTGTAATGATATTATATGTGTTTTTGTTAAAAGGGTTGTGTAATTATACATACATGCATATAGACTATTTTCTAACTAACTTATATAAAAGTAGTCAATGTCACCAAAGACACTTGACACTTATAAATCCACGTTAGCGGGTTATGTAATTTTTTTCTGCAATGATCGCTACCTTCATAACCTGCATGAATAATAAAAGAAAGCATTTTATTGTTAATATATACATCTTTCTTTTAACAAATTAAAAAATTGAAAGTAAAAAGTAAGTTAAATTAACTAAATTACTGCCAATGTACATCAATATATGTTAGATAAAAGAAAAAGCCAAATTGTCTCTTGTGGGAATTTGGGTCTGACATGATAATGATTATTTCGTGCAGTCCGTGATTTTTCTCAGGTCGCTTTAGGTTTCGACCAATCGATAAACGGAGCATGTAGATTTCAGTCTTGTCAATTTTCTGTCAGTTTCAGTCCCTGTAGGTTTCGACCAATCGATAAACGGGGCGTGTATATATATCAGTCTAGAGTGAACTAAAGTTTCTGTCATGTTGTAAATTTTTAATTTACTGTGTGTGTGTGTAAATACAAAATTAACAACATGACAAATTTTGTATTTACACCCACCCAGTAAATTCAAAATTTACAACATGACATTTCCGTAAGAAATAGAGGGAATGTAAATACATATAATTGAAGAATCTGTGCACATTCTGGTATTTGGTGTGTGAAATATATTTTTTCCTGGGTATATTTCAATGTTTCTTTTACTTACTTAACTTATTAAAAATTTATTTTAAATTCTTTAAATATATAAAATATAAAACGTCAGGTGCCTGTGGTTGGTATTGATATAGGGTAAACTAATAACTTTTTAACATCGGGCTCGTAGTCAGCAAAATTTCAAGTCAATATAGGTGGCGCTGTAAATTTGGGCCAATAGGCGTTTAAAATTTACTGGTCGTGCGCCAAATTCAAAGTTAACGATGGAGAAGACGGGCAAGTCGTCGGAATTTTCAGCTGCATACAAATTAAAATCTGGATCATCTCTCAAGAAAAAAGATGCCCGTCTTCATAGGCGTTCCATCGAATGGAAGAGTCTCAGGGGAGAAGAAGTTGATAAGAGAAGAAACCTAAAGAATCTGTCCCCACTGCAAGAAATCAAAGAAAACCAGCACCAATGTTCTATGTACAAAGATAAGACCCCAACAAAATCGAACAAAGGTGAGTCTGATTCTTTAATGCATCAACAAGAAGAATCTTTTTGTCCATTTCTCTAATACAGAAAATGATTGTCATGAAATTTACATACCGTGTTTTATATCATAATTGACGTGTTATAAATGTTCAATTTATAATGAATTGATATTAATCAGTTAGTAATAACATAATCAAGTGTTTGTACACTAAAATCTCCTTTTTTCTTTTCTTTTAATAATAATAATAATAAAGGTGGCAAACCAAATGATATGAGAGAGAAATTAAAGAGATGGAGAGAGGAAAAGGCATTGAAAAAGAAAATGGAGGCTCAGGAAAAAGCAAAGAAAAGACCTTTTATTATAAAACAAGTAGTACCTACAGAAAAGATGAATCCATCAGCAGTTAAAAGAGAAGTCGCAGATTCCAGCAAGGTGAGATGATTTTTAAGGTTAGCTTTCATCATATCAAATATCTATATGTTGATAAAATGTTTATTGACCAGTACTATATTTATAGTCTGTCCCAAGATATTTATGCTGCACATTTTGTTTTTCTTAAATTCTTCTTTATTTATAAATTCATACCTCTGGATTTAAATGATATTCATTCAACAGTATGAAAAAATCCCAAGATTTCCTCTTTGAAACGCATCCTCTAGATTCTCAGATTTCAATACAGGCTAAAAATAAGAAGTCTTTAGTGATTTTGAATTGCAAACGAGATAAAGTACCCAGATGGTAACATTGAAAAATTGAGCAAGGTATTCCAAGTGACTTCCGAATGGAGAAAAGTCTAAGATGTCAACATTTCCTATTATAAATCTCCATAACAAATCTGTTTTCATTCCTTTAAATTTCCAAGGGAAAAAAAGATTATATGTGGATGCAGATATCTTGGATATTTTTCCTTTCAACGATTTCAGACAGCTGTTATTTTTTTTTTACAGGTGTGTGTATTTTTATTAAAAGTTGTCCAAATGTGCTGCATAAATATCTTGGGACATACTGTATATACTCCCTTATAAGTCGGTATTTTGGGAGTAGAAAATTGAATAAAAACTAGGAGGCCCGACTTATAGACGTGACATACAAATAGAAAGTTTTTCCACTGGGTGAAACTTCGTTTTTTGGTGCCATTTTGCTTCCACCTATAATGATAATTTCAAGTTATTCTATGCTAAATCACATATTATTTCATTATGATTTAACAAATTTTGCTTTTGGTTTTAAATTCAGTCAAAATCAAACACTATGCCACTCCAACCAAAACCACAAATTAAGGAAACAAGAGCAAACAAATCTGCAACTGTCTCCAAAAAACAAAGCAGCTCCATCAACATACAGAAAGAATCAGGTGCAAAGAAGGTAAGGATACAATCCCAATGAAAATTTGATTGCATTTTGTATTCCACTAGACTACTTTGTATTGAATATATATGTGAACAATAGGGAACTATAGGTTTTATATTTGAGTAATATGCGGTTAAAATATTACCAAAAAAACCAACTTGGTATGTATAAATGGCAATATCGAATGGAAAATGTGACTAGATATGGTCTTCTTCATAACGATAGAAAAACTCGGAATTTTTTTTAGGGGGAAATGACTGTAAATAACATGAATAATTTTGTACATGTTGTATATACCTGTCAACACATTATTTTTATTCTCTTAGGCATTTAGTAAACCAGTAACAGAAAGAGTAACACGGTCCACAAATTCAAGATCAGGTAATTTTCTGTAATTTCTATGTTAGAGGTTTTCTTTACTTATTTTAGAGTCTGAATATCAGGACCAATTCCTAATTTAGAATATCGGTGGTATTTCCCCAGTTTATTGCTCTCCTTCCTCTCCGTCATGTTTTTAAAGTAAGCAATAATTAAGAAAATAAACATCAAATACCTATATGACTATTTAAAAACTTTCCAGTCTGAAAATTTGATGCTTTTCAATTCCCCATTTAATATAATGTTACCTTGTACCTCTTGAACAGGGGAGGAAAATCCCTAATAGCTGTTGCAATATTGTATTTCCTGGTACTAAATTTCCATATTCTCATGCAAACGATTTGTATGTAAAAGATGATATACTCATCAAAACCCCAAACTATAGGAGAGAACATAAATAGGCATTGTGCCTGCTGTTCAATCCGATTCATGTATTCTTATAATATACTTGAATAAAATACTTATCAAATTAGAAAAAAAAAAAACCAAAGAATTACTGTACAGAGTACTAATCATGTGTTATTGACCTGGAATGACTGGCAACAGATAAACAGATATACACTGGAAAACTCAGTCTATGCATATGAATTCATACTTACAGTGTATTATTAATCACCTCGGGTTTTAAGACCCATTAAACTTTGTCAAAGAGATTGCAAGAAAGAGTTACCGGTAATGGCTTTCTTATCTTTTAAGTTATCATAATAGAAATTTTCTCTCATTTATTGTCTAAGTTTGAAAACAGACATTGATTTCACAACATGCTCAATGTCATCACTAAAAATTTGCACAGGCATTCTATTGTGACTGAAGTTAAAGTATGGGCTGTTCCTGTTTGTTTTTTTCTTATTCGCTACTTCTTACAGATTTTTTTTTCTTATTCGCTACTTCTTACAGATTTTAATCTTTAGTCAAAAAGAAAAAAAAAAAGAGCCCTATGCATGTTCAAACAAAGTAACTATCAGTTGTGATTTTTAGAGGAAAAAAAAACCCCAAACATTCTCTAGCAATCATTATGATAATTATAATTTTATACTGTATCTCACAAAAAACCCACCAAACTAGCTGTACAGAATGGTGGAAAGCAGGTGAAAGACAAGGCAGGGTCATGCAAGAAGAGTGCAACCAAAAAAGGGAAAGCCTCAATATTGGACTTGAGGAAAGTGTCTACTGCCAGAGGAATGTCGTTTGCTCCTGACGAGTTTGCCTTTACTGCTCCCAACAACTTGGCTTCCTTTGTGTTTAAGCCATTGAGTCCGGCCAGCTGTGAAAACTTTCTCTTCTCCAACAACCCAGATGAAACTGCCGCATTTGTTGCTACCGATGCAGGAAGGTATATATAACAATTGATTTTCTTATTTTTGCAGCTAATTTCTTTATTTGCATGCCGAAAATCATATTTTCTTCATGTGGGTTTTTATTTTGCATAAAGATACTGAATATATGAAGTGTTTTCTATTGGGAAATATTATAAGTTTCCTTTACTCAACATACCATTGTAATAATTTATTGATTTCAATTTAGCAGCAACATGTACATATTCAAAAGAGGTTATTTAGTGTGAAATGTTAATTGTAATTTTTATTTAAATCATTCAAATGATATTTATTTGTATGAAAAGCAATATTTAATATATCAATTTAAGAATAAAGGTTACAGTTTCATAGAAATTGGAGCCGAAGGCTGTTTTCCTTTAACATTTTAAATCTATAACCTTATGGAGAATTCAGGTGAAACAAATTATTCATGATAGGTTTCTTTATTTTCAGATGTTCAACTCCAAAGAAAGAAAGAGCAGGTCGCAAGATGACTTCACCAGATGAAGAGAAGACAGGTTTGTGCTGTAGTACATGTACTGGTACTGTTCACACATATCATGAGGTGTACGATACATTCTGTTACAAAATTACAGTGGAATCATTGAATTTCATGGGGATCCATTTTTGTAGATTTTCAATCTATTAAAAGTTTATTGAGGATTTTATTTTTTTTAATTTACCCGTACGTACATGGAATAACATTACCGTATTTTTCGGAATTTTTATTTGATATAACCTGGTTTGAGGCAGTGCACGCTTTATAATCCGCGAAGCGGGTTATAAAAAAGTGTGCACTGCCTCAGACCAGGTTATATCGGATAATCTGGGCAAAAAAGCAGACTATAAAGCATGCACTGCCTCAAACCAGGTTATATCAGATAATCTGGGCAAAAAATAAAAATATTCCTTATTTAATTCAGATAAGAAATCAATTATTAAAGATAGAAAATATTTATTTTTGCATAAAATTTGAATTTACATAAAAACTAACATGGGCATGAATATGGGGTTGTCAAGGGGGCGTGGCTACATAGCTAACCAGGTTATACAAAATAAGTTACATTTTTTCTGTATGTTTAGCCAATCAAAATGCTTGTTACAAATATATTAAATTATACTAGAATAATATATGCTGTTTTGCATATTAGTTTTTCACACTGTTCAATGTACTGTTTGATTTTTTTTTTTATCTAAATTCTAAACATCCAAATCTAGATATCTTTGATTAATTTAATTATAAAAATTTTAGAAATCAAAGGTAAAAAACCACAGGACAAGAAAAACGATGAAAGTAGATCAGAAACATCAATTGAGACGACTAAAACCAGGAGGCAAACACGCTCTCAAACCAAATCGATCTCATCTAAAAATGACTCTTTGTCTATCATGGATATTTCTGAAAATGAATCCAGATCTGGAACAAGAAAATCCAGCAATCAAAGAATGAGCTCTTCATCTCCTAGCAAACAAACTTCTAGCAAAAAAACACCTTCACGCTCCAGAAAGTCCTTGAGGAGTGAATCGATCACTAGTGTCAAGGAGGGATCTAGGAAAAGGTCCTCTAGCAGAGAACTACCATCTCGCTCTAGGTCACGCAAAAGATCCCGCAGTCAGGAAGACAGGGGTACCGAGAAACGAAGGAAATCACGGAGGTCAGTTAGCATAAATACGAGAGGTAATGTCCAGGTAGATTTGATTACTTCACCCGAGCAGCAGCCAAAATCGTCTGAAAATACAGAACATATTATAGAAACAGATGACAAAGAGAATACAGCTGAAAAAGAAGAAAAATCTGTTGGTCCCAGTGAACCACATGATCCAGCACATGATGAGTTGGATTCCAACAGGAGTGTGAAGCTTAGTAACCACAGCCTGACAGTTGAAGTGACTGAGAAACATTCCCCAGGTTCAAGTCAAAAAGCCAGGACCTCCATAGGCACAAGAGGTGGACTTGAAAACACCAAGAAGGTTCCAAGCCCTAGTGTTGAAAACATGGAAGCGTTGAACAATCTTCCTGTCAAGAACAGAAAAATGACAAGGAGGTCATTAAACCCATTACCTAAGATGTCAGATGATACTAAGGAACTGGCAGCTGAAGTGGAGGAAAACATTGAAGTGTTTGAAGAGGAACCTTCCAGCACGCCAAAGAGAAAGTCCCGAAGATCCATCAGGCTTAGGCCAGATTTTGCGGAAATTCCAGAGAGCTTTGCTTCTGGAGATAAAGAGAATGCTAAGCCATCCCGACCAACTCGAAGGTCAGTGGCAGTGGTGGATGGATTCAAGTTGCCATCAGAAAGCATGTCTGCAAAGCGTTCAAAGCCAAAGCAGAGGAGGCACACTCTGCATATAGCCAAGAGTCCAGAAGAATGGTAACGTTTACTGTTATTTAGTACAAAAGAGTAACAATTAAAGGGCAAAGTGTTGTCAGTTTTTAGTTTCTTGTTATTACAGTAAACCAGTACTAGCAAAAAAATGATAAAGTTCATTGTACTGTTTCAGGGTAGAAATTCTTAAGAGCAGTCCTATGGTGGAAATGTCTCGGCGAACTCCAAAACAAAAATCTCCTGTGTGTAAGTAGACTCAATTGCTGACTTGATAACAGTGTATGTACATTACATGTACTGATGTGCCAGCATAATTTCTTGATACATGTACATAGGAATAACATTGCTTTTATTTACCGGGTATATAAAACATAAGATATTTGTATGATATTTAACAACAAGGCTTCTAAATGATTATTTGATAATATGATTGCTATTCTTAAGAGCATAAAAATATAAACTATAATACTCAACAGCAAAGCTTCCTGCGCTGGATTTGGAACTAGACCTAGATGACCTCAATCTACCCCCTAAGGAGGAAATCCAGAGCGACCTTGACATCTCCAAAGTGATAATGGCCAATCTATCAGCAGAGGAAGCTGATTTATGTCCTAATAAAGCAGCAGTCGAACCAATGGAAGTCAATTCATCAGATAAAGCTGTTGAACAAGTAGACACAGCACAAACACAAGACCAGTGCCCTGCCAGTACTAATTCTGGTAATACACAGATGTACATATTGCATGTTTTAATGGTCCCTACTGTAAATGCCTTATTTTATGCAAGTACTTAATTCTGTCATTTTGAAACAAATCACAATAGTAAAGAAATCTGCTACTGTTTTATCTTGTTTTCAACTATCAGAAAATTACATGTATAGCAAGATTTTAAAATTAATGAGGGGGTTTTCACATGATTTAATGCAAATATTATTTCCCCAAATTTAATTAGAAATCTACAATATTTCAAAAAATCTTAAGCATTTACATTGTACATTGAAAAGCAATATAAGGTTACAGTACTAAAACTTACCGTAAAGTCGCGTGTATAACACGCACTTTTTTTCAGCCAAAATTTGATCAAAAGTGGGGGGTGCGTATTGTACATAGGACCAAAATTTTACCCCATTTTTATCAAGCTGTGATTCTTGATACCACGGGAGTAGTGACAGCCGATATAGTGTGTTGTGCAAGTTGTATGAGTGTATACTAAATTTACTGCTTCAGAAATACCTTATTCTTAGTTTTTTTCCATGTATTGAAATATTTATCCTCTCCAGAAACATAAGTAACAAAATTATTTATGTCTCTGTCCTCTCTCAAAACTATTCCTTGCATCAAACAATATGAACAAGTTTAAATATCGCCAGTGTATTCGCCATTACGTAAGCAGCCACCTGTTGACTCGGCGCGTGGTCAATGTTTGTTTAACAATTTCCGATGTCAGAAGCATGCACCTGTCTCGTGTCGGACTTCACAGGGTGTTTTCAAGTGCATGTAGATTAGCAATAATTATGATTTTATTTAACTTGATTACCTAATGTCCAGTTATGCAGTTAAACGTTATTGCTTTACATAGACACTGCTAAAAATACATCGATCATTGGTACGACTTGATAATGACGATATACGACATACATACGTTTCTTCACAATGTTTATTTCACAACAATCAAACAGTTTGACTATAAATAATCAATTAAATCATTTCTCTTGATGTTGTTTTGGTTTATATCTGCAAACATTATTACTTTTAAGCACTAAGCTCGGTTGCCGTTCTTCTCTGCATATGATGATCTTCAACTTCTCCGCTCTTGTATAAGAAACTCTTTCTGTACGAAGTGTCAAATGATAGGCCCCATTTGATACCTATCGTTTTTAAAAATGAAATTGTAAGAACTTTGACTCCAATATCACTTGGGCCATGTTCCGACCACGAAATTAAAATAACTGCGCTTGGGTTAAAAAATTATCATTAAACATCGATAGTTATTTGGAAAAATGGCGGCCGTCGATTTTCATCGTCTGAGCTATGTTCTGATCACAAAATTAAAGATTAAAGAAATTGCGTATGGAATATAAAATTATCATGAAACATCGATAGTTTTGGGGGAAAGGGGGGCCGTTGATTGCGCCATTTTTTGGGTGCGTATTATACATAGGACCTGATGTTTTTTCGTCAGTTTTTGGTCAACTTTGGGGGGTGCGTATTTTACACAAGTGCGTATTATACACGATACTTTACGGTAGTCAATTGGTCGTGTATATTGTTGTAAAATTGGAACAACAATTCTAATTCATGCCCCTTTCTTTTTCTTTGCGATCATTTTCTGTGTAATCTTTGGTGACTATGTTACATGTAAGGATACTTATATTTTTGTAGGGGAACAACTTGATCAAGAGCATGATGTGAAATACTTTAGAAACCTGCTGACGTCAGAGACAGCCAGATTCAATGTCATGTGTGAGAAATGGGAGACTATCAACACACCAGAACTCACAGAGGAGGGTAAGAACTTTACCTGTAGATCAACAGAAAAGGGTGAAATTGACTAGATACATCGTTTATATTTACCCTCTTTACTTTACTTATCAGTCCAAGGTCAGATCAGAACTGTGATAGGCCAGGCACAGTTGATAATATCGCAGAGATTTAAGCAGTTCAGTGGGCTCGTGGACAATTGCGAATTTAAGCTGGGTGAAAAGGAGACGACCTGCACCGACCTCCAGGGATTCTGGGACATGATTTACTTCCAGGTACAATAGATGTTTTGGTATTAAATTTGTACACCCATTTGCCCATTATTGTAAACAAACCTTTATTTGCATGGAAGAGTATTTCATGAGGTTTAAGAGAAATGAGACATCACAAATACATGTATTTCATGTAAGCTCTTTTGTCTTTCACAAATGTTATGAGGTTATCACTGGTAGATCACAAAATCGAGTTGTTAAGAATAAGCGTTAGATTTATATTAAGTAGTTTATATTGTTCTTTTTTTTCATATGCATCATGCTTTGTTTTGTAAAAGGTGGAGGATGTAGACAAGAAATTTGAAGACCTACAGAAACAGCGTGAAGCAGGATGGGTGAAGAAATCCCCAGAACCCGTCAAGAAAGTGGTCAAGGTGAGCCTTTCAGGGAAAATTGGGATTTGACTTGAATGAAATAGTATTATTTTTACTTTTCCTGAACCTGTTTTGCACATTCCACATCCCCACTGATGTGACTTTACAGTGTTCTGTCCTTAGTCCCTTTGTACTCAGATTTGAATGAAATGTTTTCTTAACACCCCCCCCCCCCCCCCAAACAACACACAGTAATCCCTGCAATTGTTTATATTAACAGAAGAAAAATGTTAACAAACCAGTTTTAAAGAAGCCTGTCAAGTCCAAGTTTGCTGCCTTTAAAGCCAGTTTGAAGTCATCTACTGCTCCTGCTCAAACCATTGAACATGACTGGGGTCTCTTTAAAGTAACCAGTCCCCTCAGGAAACCTTCCTACCATTGCGAAGGTAAGAGGAATATAAAAAAAATGTCTGT
Source organism: Magallana ariakensis (assembly GCA_020458035.1). Classification (NCBI taxonomy): domain Eukaryota; kingdom Metazoa; phylum Mollusca; class Bivalvia; order Ostreida; family Ostreidae; genus Magallana; species Magallana ariakensis. The sequence continues at coordinate 33,039,587 of CM035817.1, forward strand.
ATTGGTTTAATGCTAAAAAGGGGGGGAAAAATGTACAAGTATTGGTTCTTAGAGACCGCCATAAAAGGTTTATTGTTGATTAATTTGATTGCATTTAAAAGGGGAATAAATCAATATTCAATTAAGTTATTCCCTTTTGCAAATCTTGCAATAAAAATTAAATACTTGCCTGCTACATTTTATTTTGAAAGTTTTGGTCTGAAAATCCAAAGGTTTCTTTTTTTTTTTGCCTTATTTATATATATGTACATATAAAGTTTATTGTTTTAATGAAGCTGGTTCTCCCAAGCCAAAACCTGCTGAATCACCGATGCCACTACAACCTAGACCAGAACTATCCCAGCCAGAGGAGGAAAACCAGTCACAGCCAGTACCAGTGGTTCAGCAAAACCCTCCAACAATTGCAGTGGAAGATGTTCCTGTTGTAAGGACCCCCAAAAGACAGAGTTATCTACCCATAATTCCCAGTCCCCTCCTGCAGGACTGCACCCCCCAGCCACGCTTCACACGCAGTCTGCTGAAACACACTCCCCTCAATGCAACAGAGGACAAAATAGAGACGCCAAGGCCCAGACGACAATCACTGAGGTTAATTTAGAAACTCAACACCATTTTAGTTGTGTTTTTACCTAAATTTAAAAATAATTTTCCAGTAGAAACTACTGGCAATTTTTCTTGCTGATTTGAAAAATAAAGCCTGCACAGTATTACGAGAATTACTCATATACAATATACAATATACAACGAGATATTGTAGGTAAAAATACAAATCAACTGATTCTTTCTACATCGGGTGTTAGCCTACCAGGGTATAGCATGTTGCAATAATCTTCATTTTTATGGCACATAACAAGAGAAAAATATTTTACAAAACATTTCAGGAGATCCATTAACCTTAAGAGGAAGTCTGTGTCATTTGTGGAGGAGCCAGAGAAGCCGGAGTCTCCTGCCAATGAGAGCTTCTCCAAATATCTCCAGCCCTCCCAGTCTATCCCTGAGGAGTCCAACAGTCCTGTCAGCATCATGGACAGTTACTTCAGCGAGGCTGCATCTAGTTCCCCGGCTCTCAGCTCTGGTATGTATCTAGTTCACCAGTCCTTAGCTCTGATATCTAGTTCACTAGTCCTTGGCTCTTATAAGTATCTAACTCACCAGTCCTCAGCTCTGCTAAGTATCAAGTTCATCTGTCCTCAGCTCTGGTATGTAATTATTTCAATGGTTCTTAGCTCTAGTAAGTATCTAGCTCAGTAGTCCATAGCTCTTTTAAGTATCTAGTTAACGGTTCTCAGCTCTTGTAAGTATCTAGTTCAATGGTTTGGTCAGCATCTACATGAAGTTCACCTGTCCTCAGCTCTGGTAAATATCTTGTTCACCTGACCTCAGCTTTGGTAAATATCTTGTTCACCTGAACTCAGCTCTGGTAAATATCTTGTTCACCTGAACTCAGCTCTGGTAAATATCTTGTTCAATTTTTAGCTCACCGAGACGAAGTCGGGGGAGCTTATGCTATACCCTCGGCGTCGGCGTCCGGACCTGGTTAAAGTTTTTGTTGCAGGTCCTGTATCTAACTTATTACTTGTCCTATCTTCACCAAACTTGCATGAATGATGCATCTGGACCTACTAATAGACTTGAGAGACTTGGATGCTGAATCTGGGCCATGAATTTCAGATGCTGGAGGAGGTTAAGGTTTTTGGAGCAGGTTAAAGTTTTTGTTGCAGGTGCCCTTTGATAGCCATTTCTAAGTTACTACTGGTCCTAACTTCACCAAACTTGCATAGATGGTGTGTCTTATGATACTGATGCACCTGACAGGCTTGAATGCTGAATCTGAGCCATAGGTTTCGGATGCTGGATGAGGTTAAGGTTTTTAGAGCTGGTTAAAGTTTTTGGAACAGGTGCCCTCTGATGATTATATCTTAGTTACTACTGGTCCTAACTTCACCAAACTTGCATGGATGGTGTGTCTTATGATACTGTTGCACCTGACAGGTTTGAATGCTGAATCTGAGCCAAAGGTTTCGGATGCTGGATGAGGTTAAGGTTTTAAGAGCTGGTTAAAGTTTTTGGAGCAGGTGCCCTCTGATGATCATATCTTAGTAATTACTGGTCCTAACTTCACCAAACTTCCATGGATGGTGCGGCTTATGATACTGATGCACCTGACAGGCTTGAATGCTGAATCTGAGCCAAAGATTTCGGATGCTGGATGAGGTTAAGGTTTTTAGAACTGGTTAAAGTTTTTGAAACAGGTGCCCTCTGATGGTTATAACATAGTTATTACTGGTCCTAACTTCACCAAACTTCCATGGATGATGCATCTTATTATACTGATAACCCTGACAGACTTGAATGCTGAATCTGAGCCATAGGTTTTGGATGCTAGATGAGGTTTAATTTTTTGGAACAGGTCACATGTTTAATACATGTAGGTAATAGCACTATTTTAAACTTGCATATATGATCTAACTATAATATAAATGAATGGCAGAGGTAGCTTCAGATGCAGAGCCTGATCTCCATTATCGAGGATGCTAAAAAATATATCTTTTTAATACGATATTGGTTTATATAATATATTGTTATATAATACATGCAATTGTATTATATGATATTATAAGATATTATATAATATGATTTTATATCATATGATATGATATTGTATAAAATGATATTGTATAATATTGTTTTATATAATATATTACTATATCAGATGATATTGTATCATATGATATGATACAATGTTTTATCAAATTTTATTGTATCATATGATACAATATTGTGTATCAAATATGATACAATATCATACAATACAATATTATACTATATTATACAATATAATATCATATGTTACAATATTGTGATGTATTAAGTGATATGATATAGTATCAAATAATGCTATATTGTATTTATATTAGGTATTATGATATTGTATAATGTGATTTAATACAATAATGTATAACACGATACAATGTCATATTATATGTTACAATATCATATTGCATCAATATTTTTTACAGTATTATATTGTATTAAATGATATATATTGTAAGTATCATTAGATGCAATATCATATTTTATATTATTGTATTGATTAACATGTATCTTATAATATTGTATGAAATGAACATATGATTATCATACAGTTTTTTTTTACATATTGTGTCAAAACAGTATCCATGAATATCCAAGATCATTAACTATGATTTTCATATAATATGATAAAGGTGGTTTTAAAAAGGTGATGCCTCATAAAGTTGATGCCTCGTCTCGGTGAGCTTTGTAATCTGTGATTACCTATGTTTATTTTACCTAGTCTAGATCAATCGTCTCGCTTTTCAATTTCAAATGTGTTACACGATGGGAGTACACAGTATCTAAAATGCAGTCCACATTTTTTTTTTAGGGGGGGGGGGGGGGGGAGATTTGCAAAACAGTCCTTTAATATGCTACATTGACATTTGTAGGTGGAAAATCTGCCAAATCTACACTGAAATCGGACAGAAGACGGTCAGCACGCAGGAGCGTGTCATTTTGTAGTCCACTGCCAGAGAAAGACAAATCCTCCTCCCTCAGACAACCTCCCACCCCTCACCGCTCTCTAGGTAAACAAACTCAGAACTATATCTCATTGGTCTATGAGTATCTCATTGGTCTATGAGTATCTCATTGGTCTATTTTTATAACATTGAAAAGTTCAAACCCCAATTTTATATATGGTAAGTATTTCATTGATTGGAAACAAAAGTGGCAGGATCAAATGTGGAGGGTTTTCCCTTCCTCCATCCCCCTCCCCCACCTCCAACAAAGGCATGCTGTAGGTAACAATTAATGATGTAAATAAATAGATAAATTTGATGTTAGTAATCTGTAGAGTCAGCAGTGGAGGACACTGGAGAAATTGATTTAAGTTTATCAATATTAAGGGGTTTTTTTCTTTTTCTTTTGCAGTCGAAGAACCAGACTCCGATTCTGACAATCAGAGCGATACAGAGTCCAAGTTTGCCTCGCTGAATGTGGCCTTTACGCCTATCACGCGATCAACTCGATCAGTGAGTGTAACAAATTTACAACTGCACAGTCAATCCATAACTGGGGATCAGATATAATTTGTTTTCCTGCAATATTAAACATCATGTCCACACTTTCATTTCAGAGACCAAGTTTACTATACACTCCCCCTGATCTTGGATCCCCCTCACAGAAGAGTTCTGCTGCTGATGTAGCTATAGGTACCCTCATTTCATTCTCTCCCTGAGACAGAGGGGGAAGGGGGGGTGTCTGCACCTTCCTTACCCACCCCAGTGTCAAATAGTCATCAGTTCTGCACAGCTGTTTAGTATTGGACTACTATGAACAGTGTTAATGGAGATGGACAGTAGTGCTCGCAGACATCATCTCTGTGTCTTTTTTATCTCCTTGTTTCCATTACTTTCCTTTTATACATGTTATGTAAGGGTGTTCGTGTTTGTATGTTTTAACAAGATGTGCTGAATGTCCGTGAATGACAGTATTAAGAATTTTTTTTTTTCTGTATTGAAAGATTGAGCGATTGCAAGTGTGATTTTTTTTTTTAAAGAAAAAAGCTAACTTTTATATGTCAAATGTGTACAGTCTGATACTTTTATTCAGCGACATTTATCCTTCTCTGCTTCTTTTCTGAGGCTTGTATTGAGGATGAATGAACGATATTTAATACTAAGGCTATTTCTCATTAGACCAGCCAGTTTTGTTTTTACTCACATAAAAAAATGATATGACACATTTTATTTGTATGTCAGAACATTTTTTCCTATTGCATTAACAATTATTCAATATCCTTGTATTAATTATATTGTTTGTGGAACATTTTGAATATAAATGTATACTTTTGCTATTATTTGATCTTGGCATTTTGTAAGAGATTATGAAACCATCACAGGTAGTGTTGTAAGAATCAAATTAAGTAAAACCAATTTACCTACATCATTGTTGGTGGGATTTTTTGTGTATGATGCTGATATGTTATTCTTGATGATGTTCTCAATAAGATTCTGTTATTTGTAAGATCAGCTTGAAACAGACAATAAAAAGATGAACTATAATAATACTATTTACCTGACTTATGTAGTATTCATTGAATTGTATACATTTGTTTGGTACAATAGGTACAAAAAACCTGTGTTTAAGTGAATTCAACACCTTACTACGGACAATCCAACCGAAAGTTTTTTTTTTTTTTACTTTGACTAGCTAATAATTAGTCTTTTTAAAAATTTCACAACTTAAAATGACAATATCAACCGTGTACCTCTCAAAAGGGAGGTAACTCGTGCTTTAATAAATGACTACTTTTTAATTGACTTTTAACGTGTACTGTTAATCGTGATAATGTAACTCGTGCTTTAATAAATGACTACTTTTTAATAGACTTTTAACGTGTACTATTAATCGTGATAATGTATGATAGGACAATGCTCTGTCAAAAAATTATGAATTTTGAATTTTTTTCAAAGTGCGTGAAATTTGGGACTAAATCAACCCACTTTGATTTTTTCGTTCAAAATGGGTTAAATTAGTGGGTTAATTAAACCAAGTCAACGCACTTAAAAAAAAAATTCAAACTGCCTTTATATGCAGGTACACTACTTCAACATTCCTATTAAGGAGACCCTTAACGCACTTTGAAAAAGATATGTATAATTTAAAAAAAAAAAACTCTCCTCTTCGATTTCAAATTATTTATAGTATGAAATTTGTAAACACTTATGAAATTATTGACTGTCCTTCCTAAACATGATATTTAGCAAACTAGAGTAAACATTACAGAACTGAAAAGGGATAAGCATTGCTGTAAATAAAGAAATGATGTAGAAAAACAAGCCACAGTTCTAGTTTCCTCAAATGGTATGATCATAAAACTAGGTGTTTAAACATAAATCTTCTTCTCAACCTCAAACCAACTAAATCACTTCATTATAAAAGAAAGCGAGAGAGAGTGAGAGATTGTACAAACATTAAAACATGTTCTACTAAAAAATAAGCATTGGGGTATGTACTTTCTCGCACTGATACTCTAAAAGATCATATTGCGTTCGATAAACATGGAAAATAACGTATATGCAAAATTGTTCTGCCATTGTTATTCATATGCATATATTTACATCTACCGAGTATGATTCCCTCTATTACTTACGGAAACTTAGTTAATTCATAGCTCTATAGAAACAGCCAGACTGACATCTACCTGCCCCATTTATCGATTGGTCGAAATCTACAGCGGCTGAAACTGACAGGAAATTGACAGGACTGAAATCGACACGCCCTGTTTATCGATTGGTCGAAACCTACAGCGACCTTAGAAAAATCACGGACTGCACGAAATAATCATGATGGTCTCACAGGAGACGATTTCGCTGTTTCTTTTAGCTAACGTACTTATCAACAGTAATTTAGAGAATTTTAATTACTTTTTATTATCAATTTATTAATTAGTTAAAAGAAAGATGTAAATATAAACAATAAAATGCTTTTTTTTTTTGATTCATGCAGGTTATGAAGGTAGCGATCATTGCAGAAAAAATATACATGTACATGTATACCTTTATATCCCGCATGAATCACCAAAGAAAGCATTTTATTGTTTAAATGAAATCCAAGTTATATACCTGTACAGTGATCTCCATCTTGTGAATTATTTTCGTTTTAGCCTCATAGCCAAAAAAGATCATTTTAATTAAAGAGTTCATTTCCTGCATACATATTCACATGGCAAACTATGAAAAAAATGGAAGGACAATTGCTAAGCGATCCAGTTCATGTCCTATTTAAATAATACAAATCTCACAAGTTGGTCTTAATGTGTAAATTGTTGACCTTCGTGAGCTTATAAGAATTTTTTTTTTTTTTATAAAAACTGTTTATCAAGGTAGCTGAAAATGGCATGGGTTCTGTTTAATATATTCCACTGAGCTAAACAAAGTTTAAATAATTAGGGCCCCGCATCTTCGCTAGGGTTTCCGGTCCACCCCACTCCCCATATCAAGATTGCCCTGCGTGCGACCTATAGTGACTACTCCTTCCGTCCGTCGGTCCAAGATCACTTGTCCGGAGCATATATCTTCTCTTTGACTTATCTGGCTCATAGATCACACACGTAGTGTCTTTTGATAAAGGGTGCAAAGTGCAATGACTTTGAACCAAGTTTTTAGGTCGAAGGTTAAGTTCATAGCAGAATAATGTGAAAACCATTGTTCAGGTCATATAGCCACTCCTACTAATACTGTATCCACAGAGTGCCTTTAGTAAAAGGGTTTTGCAGTGATCTTACAAGAAGATTTTAGGAAAAAGGTCAATGTCATAACAGACAACTCAAAAAATAATTAGGTAAAGGGTGTGCAGTGACCTTGAAACACATTTCTAAGTCAAATATGAATGACATAGCAGATTTCTTTAAGGTGGTATGGAGCACCTCCATATTGTGACGTTTATCCGATCGAAATAAACAATAAAATAAAGTATAATTGAATAAATGTTCTCTTTCCCAAAATTGATACCTAACAGCGTAGCGCAATGTGTTTGGGTTTGAGTGTTAACTACGAATCTTTAAGTCATGAGTTCGAATCCCGCTGGGGCTTTTATAATTTTCACCTTTTCGAAAAATTGTGAAACATATTTTTTGGTCAAATATTGTAAAATTTGAAAATTCTAAAACGATGAAAGTATTTTGGTTTTTGTGTACTTTTATCCACATTAATATCAACAGGTGTCCGATGAAAGTATTTTGGTTTTTGTGTACTTTTATCCACATTAATATCAACAGGTGTCCCCTACCGCCTTAAAATTCAGTTAATATAGTCCATAAATTATTTCCCGTTGGTTTCATCTTGCTCAGATTAAACTAAAACAATGCATGTGCAATAAGCATTCAAGAATTAAAGTTCTTCTTCTATATATATATCATATAAAATCTTTATAAGTCATAGGTAAATGGCAAAATAAACTTCTCTGAATTGCTTTTCATCCTTATGTACATTTATTTAAGCGGGACCCTGAGATGGCCAACATCTCAACGATGTCAAGTTATTTATTGTATTTAAAAGTATCGATTATTTCGACCAAACCCTGCACATTTTTTAAAGTGCGTTAATATCGACGATATCAACACCTTTTTGAATATATTATTTTTTCAAAGTGCATTGACTTTGTCTCAAATTTAACGCTCTTTGAAAACAATAAAAAATACGATTACATGTGTATATTAATGTTTTTCAATTGCGTTGCCACGATATGTATTTTCAAGCATAATTAAGATATCATTAAGTACAGCAAATTTTACCTGTTCAGGAGATGGCAGGCGCGTAGCATCGAGGGGGGGGGGCTTTTACTCGCAGCAAACAATTTTCTTAAATTTACGTATAGAACATATAGAAAAATTGAATTATTATAGAGTTGCCCCCCCCCCTTTTTTGGTGCAAAGCCATGTAAAAAAAAAAAATAAGTAAAGTAATAGTGAAATTGAAGTTACTGTATATGTATACGCACATCACCCCCACCCACCCATGGATTAGGATTGTCATTATTTGCAAATTTGTCTTTCCTTCTTTTTTGGCTTGCCAAGATTTTTTCGATGAGTCTGCCCCCCTCCCCCTATTAAAACCGATGCTACGTGCCTTAATGGTGAACCTTTTGTAAGATCTCCTGAACCAAGAAGCTTGAAACTATTAAAAAATATAGTATCAGTTTATGTTTTGAAGGAAATAAGTACAACCAGGATATAAAATCTAAAAAAAAAAATTTCGAGATGATCCCCAAACACTTAACAAATACATGATGGTATTGGAACGTTTAATTTTAATGCCAGATACCAAATGGTACAAAATACAAAGCGAGCTGAGAGCTTTAAATTACAAAATCAAGAAGTTCAATACCGACAATGACTTGTCCGTTCTGCGTCTCGGTAGCCTCACCGTAGGTAAAAGGTATCCAACTACTAGTATGTTTTAAAAGGACTGCAGACTTTCAATGTGGAACAATGTGGAAAAACCAACTTTAACTAATGGATGTTAGATCAACAGCCACAGAAATATGGGCCTATTTGTTACACAGAAAAATAACAATGTCATAATAGGCCATTGTACCTACTTAAACATTGCTAATCGACTTTATAAAGAAATCACAATAATCCAATTTAATACATCTGTAGAGTCTGTTAAGCCGGGGTAATTTTTCCATTGTTTAATTATTACACTGTCGGTCTTTGAATCAACTTTCTCACGTTGTAGCACAATCACTGACATCAAATGTAGTTCTAGAAAAATAGCTTTACTCCATGAAGTTTGCGCATCTTGAAATTGGTTTGGAAAACCGAGTCCCTGCAGTCTCTAAGAGATTTCCACGAGTCGTTCTAACTGTCTCTCAGAGTCCATGCTCCCGCAGATAATCCCCGACTTTACAAATCATGTTGTAGCACCCGCCCGGGTGGACCCCGTCCTCGTATACACCGATCACCAGCGATTTCCTGCACCGGTACACTATACAGCCCGACCCTGAGGCCCCCTCCCGCCCCACCATCACCACGCTGTCCATCCTCGTGCACGTGTAGAGTTTACCACACAGTGATATTCCATTCAGGCGGAGGCTGTTAGGTTCCACGAATCCTTTTGCGATGGCTTCCACCTCAGCAGAAGACAGTTCCAAAGTGGGCGATGCGGCCCATCGGCGTCCATCACTGCCGACTACCGCGGCTCGGGAGACATAGCCACTTTCTATCAGGACATTGGTGATGTATTCTGACCAAGCAGGCGACATCCCGGTGTTCATTTCATCCGAGGCTTGAGCACCATTCTATGCGAGATGAAATGAGTTAAAAGGCTATACTACTTAATGGAAGCATTCACTCCGAAAGTAAAAGCTGTTTAAAACTCCTCAACGGAAAAATGCATTCTAATGGACGGGGTACAAAAGGTGATTTTACCTACCTGTTTCATAAAGGGATCGATGGGGATTTTTCTCACACGCTATTTAATGAGTGCACAAATCTTGAATACGTTTTTATCAGTGTTCAATTCAACTAGGCGACAAATCGAACATATACGTATTTGAGATACATATCGATTAACTGAATTAAAGTAAGGCCTTTGTACTGTGGAAACAAGATATCATCGCAAAGACTATTGAATACATTTAGAATAACTTAAATCCCAAATAGCTGGCCCTAAACAAATATCACCTTGTCCATTTGCTTATATAGCGCGATCGGCACCGCTAAAATCAGTGTTGAATCAAACTCAATACAAACTTTTCTCGATTTGTTGATGATATAAGATTAGATGCTCGTGGCCATGTTATATAAATCTATTTCTGGAAAAATAGAAATTCAGTAAGTTTTCACTGATGTTATTGAATCATTAAGTAAAGAAAAAAGCTATAAAACGCAGGTGATTTAAAAGATAATAATTTTGATTGGATAGTAAAAGCAAGATGATGTTATGGACCAATTGTCACATAAAATATAAATAAAACACTTACATTCAAGTTCACTTAAATTATGCTAGTGACGATGAACAAATAAAAAAATCATAATTATCAATATTAATTGTAATTATCTAAATGCAGTGGCTACTCAGAGTGGCCGATCTATAAAGATGCTACTCGACCTTAAATTGTTCTGCAATAAGGACCGGTTGCCATGATAACAGATAAAAGCAAAAGATTTAAAAATGGCCATTTAAAAGAATAAATGTGAGTGTATGCTGCAGTTTCAGCAATCCAAGATAAAATAATCATTAACTATTGTAAATATTCAAATCGACATTAAAAAAAACCTTGGGTTGAATGAATATTTTAAGTGTTTAGTTTATCAAAATTTTTGATTAATTTTTTTTTAAACTAGAAAATACGAATATTTGTCCCACCGTCAGAAAAAACGTAAAATTTTCTGTTATGGTGGTATGGGACATCTGTCGATATTAATGTGGATTACAGTACATGTACATTATAATTGAAATACTTTCACCGCTTTAGAATTTTCAAATTTTACAATATTTAACCGAAAAATAGCTTTTAAAAATATTTGGAAAGATAAAAATTGTAAAACCCTCAGCGGGATTCGAACTCATGACTTACAGATTCGTAGTAAATCCTCTAATCCACTGCGCTACGCTTTTAGGTGACAATATTGGGAAAGAAACAACTTATATAAATTTTGATATTTTAAAAATATATCATTTCTATAGCGTGGTGGTTTTTTTTTTTAAATATAAAATATTTAGGGTCTTTTTACTTTTTATATTACTTTAAAGTTGCTAAGATTTGCCATTTTCTATCTTTAGTATCCGTTACCATGGCAACGGATGCCATTAGCAGCTTTAAATTATTGCTTCTTGCTACTTTTAACATCTATATGTATACAATATATAGCAATATAAATTAAGAGAATTGGTGATTATGCGTGTAAAAAACCCTACATACAATTTTTTATACATAGAATTGATTTTAATATTAATGCGGAATCATTAGTGATCGAGGGTGGATACCAATCTTCGTGGATTGTTCAAAGGGTTTATTTTAAGGTAACTCCAGTGTCTTTCGGATCCGGTTCTTTTTTACACGGCGTGCTAAATTTCCGGTTATAATTTTGGCACACAACAAGTGTTTTAAAATAATCATGGTTTGGTCAAAAAGTGGAAAATTTGTTAAAATATAGCATCTCCGTCGTTTAGAGGGATTGGAGAAAGCAAGGAAAGCAGCAAAATGTAAAAAGGTCAATGAGTGGGTAATATAATTGTACGTATTGTATGCATTCTCCTCCAACAATTACACTGCGTTTATGTATTGTATTGTTTATTACCAAGAACCATACGATTCATAGGTTTAACATATATAAAGTAAACAAACATATGTGGACATTTTTTAAAAACATCACAATCTTGAATTAGACTGCGTGTGCACAGAACAGCGTACATAGAATTTTGAAAAATGTACATGATAAAAGTAAACAGGATAATGAAGAGTATATTCTCAAAACAAAAAGAATAATTATATTTTTATCGTAATTTTGAGCATTTATACAGGTATTTGCCCAAATTGCACAACTCTTTGATATTCTTTGTTGAAAGTAATTGAATAAGTTTAAAGACAGAAGGCTTTTCGTAATAATATTTTTTGACATACAACTTTCTTATTTCTTTATAAAATGGACAGATTAAAATAAAATGAAACTCATCTTCAATCTGTGATAGTGAACATAGTTTACAAACTCTCTCATTTCTATGGATATTATAAAATCTGCCACGCTCAATCTCAAGTTGATGAGAGGATAAACGGTATTTACTTATAAATTGTACATATACAGTTGGTATTGTTTTTGTTAAATATTCTTGTAATTCAAAATTATTACATAAATGCTTATACATTATACATTTGGGTGAATTTTCAAAGTAGCCATGACCTTCTTGTATAAACATATCGGCCAATCTCTGCTTCACTTCAAGTAAGAATACATGTTCATTAAATTGTTCTTTACAGTTCCATATATATCCAAAACCTAAATTGTTAATCAACTGTTTTATGTACGAGAGCCAACAATTAGAGGCTAACTGTGTTTCACATTCGTTTAACATATATTGGTATATATTGCTTAAAATACAATTATCACTATTCTTTAATTTTATCCAATATTTCAACATTCTATACTTTCTATCGAACTGCAGTGGTTTACGCCCCAATTCAAAATATACCATCATTGATGTTACACTTTTCTTAACACATAATAATTTCTTACAAAAATCTAAATGTATATTTTCTAATTCACTTGCTGGGTGCTGTCCCCATAATTCGCAACCATAATGTAATATACTACCAATATATGTATCAAATAGTGACAATTTTGTATTTACGTTCAAATGTAATGGCTTCATTTTGGACAATAAACTGTACATAGCTTTTCTACTTTGTGATGCTAAAACACTTTGTGTTTTATGAAAACTGCCATTAAAATTCAAAGTTATACCAAGATAATTGAAGTTTTCAGCAATATCAATAAATTCATTATTATAATTCCAACAATAATTATTTTTTAACCTTCCGCCATTTCTAAATACAACAATTTTTGTTTTATCTACATTAACCTTTAACTTCCACTTGGATGTATATTGCTGTAAACAATCAAGCATATCTTGTAAACCTTGCTCTGTCTCTGAAAAAAGTACAGTATCATCTGCATACATAATCAAGAATAAGGCAATATCTCTAATTTCAACAGGTAGACACATCTCCTTTATGAATTCAATTTCAAAATCATTTACATACAAGGAAAATAGAAAAGGAGACAGAGACTCACCCTGCATCAAGCCCTCAAGACAATCAAAAAAACTCGGACATCTGATTTTGATATTTTACACATGACTTTATGTTGCTATACATAGACTTTATAATATTTAACATTTGACAATCAACACCACTTCTTGCTAATTTAAAAAACATTAGATTTCTATCAATTTTGTCAAAAGCCTTTTGATAATCTACAAAACAGCAAAATAATTTTTTCCTCTTTGCAATACTTCGACTGATTAACCAATGTAAAATAAAAATTGCATCAGTTGTACTATATCCAGCTTTAAAGCCAAATTGAGCGTCAGAGATTACATTATATGCCTTGGACCAATTACCTAATCTGTCATTCAATAGAGATGTAAATATTTTAGATAGACAGCTTACAAGTGTGATACCTCTGTAATTATTACAGTCCATAGAATCTCCTTTTTTAAAAACAGGAGTTATAATACCTTCTGACCATTTTTGGGGGAAGATTCCCGAGGAAAATACAATATTGAATAAGTCAACTAAGTATGTAGTAAGATAGTCACCAAACGCAATAAAATATTCGTTTAAAAGATTGTCCATTCCTGGAGACTTGTCCTTTTTCAAACGTTTTATGACACGAGTTACCTCATCTGTTGTTATTGGACCGTTAAGTTCTGGGTATGCAGAATTGTCCGTTTCAGCGAGAGTAAATTCTTGATCGGGGTAGGTGTTGCTATCCGAGGTGGACAGTTCTTTAAAATGGTCATGGAAATTTATAATAGTTGGTCCTTGTAAAGGGTTCTTCTTACGTTGACGAAAGAAATGGTAGAAATTTTTGGGGTTCTTCTTTTTTTAAATATGCCATATGATCTCCTTGGTATCGGAGGTAAACACGCTTAAGTTTTCGTTCATATTTTTTATAAGTTCTTTTTGCTGTAACCAGAAGAGTTCTATTGTAGTGAGTTTTTGCACTATTAAACAGTTTCAAATTCCGTAAATAGATTCTCCGAAGATTTACACATTTTTCATCAAACCAAGGTTTGTAACTTGACGACCTCATGTGTCCTCCGGGACAAGGAGAGGATAAATAAATACTTGTGTAATTAAAACTACATAACACTGATTGGTGTTTAATCTATAGATAAGTATGTTAAAAAACTGGGATAGAAAGTATTTGACAGAAAGGGGGAGGGGGTACTACTGCACTCAACTATATGACTTTTTTTTGGCAGTCTTGACCTTAATTTTATATGTATAATACAGTTTCATTGAGTATATCAATTTAAGTGACTGTTAGATTGTGTCTTTTTGGTACATTTCATTTTTTTCCAAAGTTTGCAAGAAACAACTTGTAAAATTTACATTTTCAATATGGGGGTACACATGTTCAAGAGACTATCAAGCAAAAACTAGATGGTCAATTTTGATAAACTATGTTTTTTTGTTAACACAATATGTAACTCTTAATAAATATTCTTCAAAAATTGTATGTAAACTGAATATTTTTTTTTAGAATTTTCCAAAAATATGCAATTTTGTGATTTTGGGGGGAAGGTCGTGGCAAGAAAAAATGTAATATTTTTTATATTTTCTGTAGAAAATCAATTAATTTTTTATGATTTAATGATAATCAATTGATTTGCTTACATTATAACCTAGCATGATGTATTTTGGTGCATAATTTATTAAATTATGAGATCATGCATCATGGTGTTAAATTTTGGCTGTTAAATTTTTGGACCTTGTTAGCTGAAGCTCACTGTAGGAAAACAAACGTGCAAAGGTATAAATATTTTGGTCTCTATAGTAAGTTTATAAGTTGTTTTAACTATTAAAATTAAATAATGTTTGGTTTGACACGGATTTCTAAAACACTGGAGTTACCTTAATGGCTTAACTTGTATAAATAAGGGATTAGTAATGTGGTTCATAATTCGTTGAAGACATAAAGTCATGGGTGGGGGGATCACACGAAATTCGCGATAATTAAACCAACACAAACACTTATGGTTCAACAGTATACATGTATATTTCTTTTGTTTAAATAAAAGTGAGACGGAGATACAAAGTGGGATCATCTAAGTTTAATAACCCTGGAGCCTGATGAAACGGACAGGGGGTTTTTTTTTTCTTTAAATTTGAATAATCATAACCATTACAAACGGAGAAAAAAGTTGGTTTGAATGATTAATTTCGGAGAAAGTAGTGCTGATCCGTGTAATTCACATTCACAAAATGAACAAAACAAACATCACAAATGCAAATATTTTACTTCAAAACTATATACAAGTAAAATCAAGATAATAAAATGCATGTAGATATAGTGCCCTAAATCGTCATTAATTTACCGGTCTTGATAATTGACCGGTTTTGAATATATAATAAAAACTAACAAAAAAAAAAAAAGGTAGCCCTACTTTTAAATGCTTAACCTATAAATGCAGGTAAATTCAACATGCCATAAACTTACATCATTTAACTTCTCTGATAAATTTGGTTAAAAAAAACAGTTGACAAATGAATATTATAAAACCAAAAGTTTTTAAATTAATAAATGTACATGTATACATGTATTGGTATAGTGAAAGCATCTTTAAAATTGTTATTGTTGGTTTTTTTTTTAATTTCAGATGAAAAAAAATCCAGTATTAACATGGATAGACAAATGGCCGGTTGACTGATAGGAAAAGTCAACAATATAAAAAAGATTTTTTAAAATGCTACTCAATTGAAACAAATTTGTACTTAATACTCAATCATGTATTACTTTCTAACTGTCCACCTATCCCGTTTAATTACTGCAATTTCCCATACACACATACATATATCCGTAATTGATAGCACCATCTCTCAAAGTGTTTACACTTAATCACGTTTTTTTTTTGGTTGTTTTTTTTAAAACACATAAAAAACAAATTAAATTCAAAATAAAGCACAATGAAAAAAATAAAATATCGTATTACAATATTGAATGAAAAAAAATATGCGTTGTAAAGAATGGTGGAAAAATGTTTTTGATAAATAAAATGATAAAATGAAAAAGCACCTTAATTCAAAATACAATCCCTGAGACAAATGCCGCTGGCATTTTTTTTTCTTTAAGAATATCACATTGTCAAGTATACGTATAAATATAATATAATAAAATGCATAGAATAATCAAATCATTGTCGGCTGGACGTGCTAAAGGTTTTATAATGGAGACATCATACTATAAAAAAAAAAAACCCGACCATAGCCCAAACCCTTTTGCTGGTTGAGAAATAACAGAGAAATGACATCAATATAACAACCAAAGCTTCGACCAAGTTTCGTTGGATGAGAAGTCCCTTAGAAAACTATAAACCTGATTGACATGTATGTACACATAGAGGTCAAATGAAAGTTGCGGAAACGCGTCATCGTCTGGACTTGAATACAGAGGGAAATTTACAATATCTATTCCTTTGTAGACTAGTAATTTTTCAATGCCACACACAAGTGATTTAATCTTTTCCATTAACTCTCGGACCTCACCAGAGATGCCATCATAGCGAAGAGTATCGTTCTGATATTTTTTCTTGATCGCCAAATCCAGAAGAGCGTAACTTTTGAGGAGAGAAGTGTGTAATTTCACAGTTCGGTTTTCTGCAGTAGTCTGGAATAAGATAAAAAGTTTGAAAATAATGATGTCAATTGTTACATTCACAGTTGAGTTTCTGACTTTACTAGTTTCATCACATAGTTATATAAAATGTAAACTAGCTGTAGTTTATGTAAAAATGTTTCCAACAATTAGCGACTAATATAATTTGCACGAGCCTCCATGCATTCATAGAAAATTGGACGTCGCAGATTTCCAATGCAAACATAAGGGGAAATATACACTGAATGTAATTATCTGGCATTACATGTAAAGGAACAGAAATTTCGAGTCGGAGTTATTTCCAATGTTATTTTTCAAGACCAACCTTCTGAATTCCTTGAAAAAAGGGGGGAATGGATGGTAAGCTAATTTGGGAAAAGTCACGGGTAGAAATACAACGAAATAATAAATCAATGTTACGCCAGTGTAACAATTATTATTATCAAAATATTTTTTCTAAAAATTGAGACACAAAATGTTCATTACTTACCTCATTTTCTGGCATATTCTCTGAAGCAGAGCATTCAAAGTCAACTTTTTTGAGTTCCTCTATTAAGATGTCATTCCTAGTCTGTTGAAATAAAATTGTTTTTGTTAATAATTACCACACGTGACTGTGTGATTGCACGTCATTTACAAAACATTTATAAGCAAATTGCGTTATTATTAAAAAGTAATGATGTAAATTACTAACGAATTTGGAGATGTTGGAGAGTAACTGGCTGGTGAAATGGACAGAGTCTTTGAGAAATTCCTCGATAGTTTGAAGTATGAATCCCACGTAGTCCTGGTCGTATTCGGGGGGTTTGTTATGGTCGCCGCACGGTTTTTTGAGCAATCCATAAATCTTGTTTCCGGTGAATACTCCTAATATCGCGGGGTAGATCCGCAGGGGACAGTCGACCTGGTTACTTTCTGAGTCATTTTGATTGACAGGTGATTTTGTGGTTGTTTCTGTTGCAGTAACTGTTGCTGCTGTCAGATTCTTGGAAACGTTTTCGGATTGTGAGAGTGTTTGCGTTGTATTGAGCAAATTCGCGTTTTCTGATGTCAAATTTGTTTCACTTTTACTGACATCTTGAGACAGCCCAGGGGCTTCGGTGAAGTCGCTGCTCCTTGTGGACGAATCTGAAGTCATAGTAACAGCCGAATCGTGCATCATTTCGGCATCTCGAGTCGATTCGAATGCTGTGGATCTTTTGACCCGGACATCGCTGGTAGATAGCATTTTGATGATTTTAGGAGCGTTTTTCTTGACTTCTTCATGTTGTCCTCTGAAGTTCCGCGCTACCTTGTGTTCCATCACCGATGACAGTTTGTTTCCATCTGCTTGGTTAGCATTTTCGTTGCCATTGTTGATCTCTGGTAGAATTACGTCATCAATAAAGCTTCCGGGGGCTACCATATCCTCGGATATTTGGGACATTTCAACGGTCAGGTTTTCGAATGAGGTTGGAAATAATGCGAGTTTAAATCCCACGCAGGCATAGTCTGTAAAGATATATGATTGATGTAATTCTAGTATTTATCCCCCTTTCATTGTGGATTTATGAAATATTGATTTCATATTACTACCCCCCCTCCCCTCCCCACCTGAAACTACAGACGATTTCATGTGCCCGTAAAAAGCGTTGGAAAATAGATCAAAGAAATCAACTTATATGTATTCATGGAGTTGTAAGATAATATATTTATCATTTAAAACTAAACGCGTTACGAAATTATTTCATTTCCATTCTCAAATATTTCTAACAGATTACATTTTTTTTTCTTCACAGCAGCAAATGAAAGGTTGCATTAACTTAATTGTTTAACACATTGTTAAATTTACAGATAATACATACCATTAAAAAGACATAGAATTATGAAAAATATTAATACTGGTTGCATGTTCATTTCTTCAGTCTTGAGTCTAAGTCTGATTAATCTTAAGTTTAAGCTTTCGCTGATGTCGAATTTATATATGTAGATGAATTTTCGAAAGAAAAGTTTTCAATATTGTTTAAAAATCAAAGTAACTAATGAATGAATACTTTAAAATTGGAGAAAGCATTCAGGGTTGTCAGAGAAAAAAGCGACCAATCAGATTCGTATCCATCAGTTTCGTTTTCATCGCAGACTTACTTATGAAAAATCTTAGACGATTTACTTTCACTTTTAATGCTACGAAAACGATGTGTCAGCATCTAATGCTTCGTTCTATATTTAGATTGTTTGTATATACAATTTCTTATATTGATTATTTGTATGTAAGTACTCACTAAGTAGTAAAAATAGATTATATAGCTTAAATTTTGTATTATTCTCATAGATTCTAAAGATTTTAATCGAAGGGGAAAAATAATTCAACGAATAGTTGAACAATGCTTGAGGTTAAAGATTTTTTTTTCGAATTGACATTGTTATTGCATTATGTTGAGTGGAGTTTTTAGTTTAAACAATATTTATTTAGTAATTAGCCTCATACAATGTAAATACATGTACATTGTATTACAGCAACAGTGCACAACAGATTGAGAAACAAGCCAAAAGGCTTATGTTAATCTCGCTCTCAGAGGTGAACAAAATTTTCAAGTACAATAACATAACACGTAAACGTTGATAAAGATTAAAATGTAGTGGAAAGGAAAAACAAAATAAAAGGAAGAAAAGAATAGCTGGAATTAAGTATTGAGACAATTGTAACAAACCCATAGATAATGTCTATACGAAACGACTAAAGTTACTTATATAATATTGATATTGAAACATAATGTTATTACGGAAGCGTATTAGTGCCACATTGTAATTTTTTTTTCTTTAAAATTCCAACTTTAAAGTTGGAATTTCCAACTTTAATCTTGGAATTTCCAACTTTAAAGTTGGAATTTCCAACTTTAAAGTTGATTTTTCCAACTTTAATCTTGGAATTTCCAACTTTTTTGTTTGACTTTATTTTTTTGTAAATATAACAGTATACATTATATGACAGGCAAACTGGGCATAAACTTATTGTTGTATATGTCTGAACTAGAAGTTTTCATATAAATATATAAGATTAAAACGTTTAAATACATTCAGTATCAGATATCAAATATCGAAATAATTTTGAATCAAATACATGAATATATATATAACAGTATACATTATATTACAGGCAAACTGTGCATAAACTTATAGTTGTGTATGTCTGAACTAGAAGTTTTCATATATATATATATATATATATATATATATATATATATATATATATATATATATGTATATATGATTAAAACGTTTAAATGTATGCAGTATCAGATATTAAATATCGAAATAATTTTGAATCAAATAAATGTTATCTTAATATGTAAAACAAGAGGGTGTCGTTAATTAAATGCAGGATTAGAAAGAAGAACACTAAGAGACAATTAAGATCAAAACAAAGCCTTGGAATTTGTATCTACATGGCGTTAATAAAGATCACTTAAAAGAAATTCGTCTGAAATTGAAAAACTTATCGTAATAACAACAGAAGATTAAAGTTGGAAATTCCAACTTTAAAGTTGGAAAAATCAACTTTAAAGTTGGAAAAATCAACTTTAAAGTTGGAAATTCCAAGATTAAAGTTGGAAATTCCAACTTTAAAGTTGGAAAAATCAACATTAAAGTTGGAAATTCCAAGATTAAAGTTGGAAAATCCAACTTTAAAGTTGGAAATTCCAACTTTAAAGTTGGAAATTCCAACTTTAAAGTTGGAAAAATCAACTTTAAAGTTGGAAATTCCAAGATTAAAGTTGGAAATTCCAACTTTAAAGTTGGAAATTCCAAGATTAAAGTTGGAAATTCCAACTTTAAAGTTGGAAAAATCAACTTTAAAGTTGGAAATTCCAAGATTAAGTTGGAAATTCCAAGATTAAAGTTGGAAATTCCAACTTTAAAGTTGGAAAAATCAACTTTAAAGTTGGAATTTTAAAGAAAAAAAAATTTACAATGTGGCACTAATACGCTTCCGTATGTTATTAATAAGGTCTATATTAAAATTATACAGTTTTTAGAATACAAGTATATTCTTACCAACCTGCACAATTATTTCAAAAAATTTAATATTATATCTAGTAATATGTTTAACACTTGCGATATCATGTTGCATATTTTTTTATTCCCTCTATATCCGCGCAATCATGTAAAATCATTTTGACAATCAGTAAAATATGTTTAATCTTTTAAAATGGTTAGCCATCCAACATTACACTTCTAATTAATTTTCTTTTAAAAATCCGAGTAGTCCAAATAAAAAAAATTATGAATATATAAACTGACCAACTATATTCCTAGCCAGAAACAGTTAATAAATGTTTCCGGCTACGAGTACTATAGGTCAGTTTAAAATCATTTTTTATTAAGAATGGACGGATGTATACCCATCCTATAGAAGGTGAGGAGGTCATCGGATCTTAATCGGAGTTTTATGATTGTGATTAGGGTCAAAGGGTCTTTTATTGATTATATTTATTAATTTCAAATAATAACATTTTCATATAGAGCTGTAAATTACACTGTTTGTTGTTTTTGTTTTACTTTAAGCAATTTTTATATGTTTGAAAAGTAAAAATCGGACATATGTATTTAAATATATTATATTTGTACTAATTTCTAAATCAAAACTATGACGGACTAGGTCTTAACTATCTAAAACACTGTTTTTTCTGTTTATGACATCCAATCAGAAATTCTCAACACATTATTGGGTCTTATGTCATATAATCGACCGAGGTTTGCCGAATTCACATTCACATTCGGCAAACCTCGACTGATTCAATCGCATATATCGAAAGATAGACGTGCCGGATATATGTCCTTAAAACAGAGGTACGAATCGGCCTTGGTGTTTCGAATACATTGTTAAAAGCTGCTTGTATGACTTTTAAGAATGCAGATTGCTCGTTTCCGGTTGTCAGATTCGACGTTAACGATGTCTGCTTTCATTTTTAATATTTATTATTCGCGGAAAAAACCGTTTAGAAAGTTCTACTGAAATGGCTTTTTTGAAATCCATATCTAAGTAGAATCTGTAAAATACGTTTTTTCCTATTTGGGTCCAATTAATATTTCATTACCTGTATTTTTTAACTTCATTTATCTGACAGCTCACCTCCAAATAGTGAAGTTATATGCAAAAACAAAACAAAACACACAAAAAATAAAAAAATTAATAAATGAAGAACAAAACATAAAACCCCTCTAAAACCACCTGAACAATTAAAATAATTGATGTAATGTTCATATGATCTAATAGAATTGGTTGGGGGTGATGGTGGCTGGTTTTAGTCACACGAACTAAACACATATATTACCTAGCAAATTCTTTCTATTTTTAGCATTTTACGGTCTAATGAATTACATATAGCTACGTGTGTACTGATAAATCTAATGAGATGCAGCTTTATTTTTCGTGCAGAATAGATCGGATCTTATAATTTTTCGATTATTCAATCAATTATGAAATTTAATCAATGTCAATTAAAATATATGGAAATTATTTTTTTTTTGTTCTAATTTTTATTGCAAAAGAAAGCAGGCAGAGAAATTTGAAACGAAAATAGAAAATAGTGATCTTCTTTCCGGTAGAGATTGCTCAGTAGAAATTTCCAAATTGCATGATCTAAAAATACTTTAAGGAGCTTTCTACAACTACAAGAAAATAATGGCCAGTAATTTGTACAAAATATCTTCAGCGAATCATGTTTCTCCATCGCTTTCGGGGAGATTTGATACGTATTGCTTTTGCCGAAAAGAAGCCTAAATTCAAGTGAGAAATCCTGTAGCCCTACACAAAAAAAGCCCTAGCTTGGTATATATAAATGGAAAAGTATACTTCGTGCCTGCATATAAGATATTCATGGCCTGTGTGCAAAAATCTTAGAAACTAGCCAGATTTAATAATAAGCCATCTATTTCTTGCACTGAAAAATACTTAAATAGATATAAGCCTGAAACTAAACCCTTCCTTTTGACTATGACTGTCTTGTTAACTCCATGTTTTAGAAATTCAACAAAAGACTACTAGTATTCCAATGGTTTACGAATACGCATTGCATGATATTCATTTGATTTCTTAAAACATTTGAATATATTTGAAACAAAAAAAAAAACCAACCCCATTATCTTCTGAAAAATAGACACCTTTGTTTATTTATCATTTTTATTTTTGTTGCTTTAATAAGAATCGAAGCTGCGATTTGAAAATAAGACTGTTTAAGAAATAAACCCCAAATGTCCTATATAAAAAAAAAAAATACCGCGGCGGTTTTTTTTTCTTCAAGATTTGACTTGGCTTGTTTTGTAGGGAAACATTTTAGGATCAATTTTCAAAATAAATTAAAAAAAAAAAAAGATTTAACAAGTAATAAAATAACGAGTTGGTATCTTGTAATATAACGAGTTGGTATCTTCTAATATAACGAGTTGGTATCGTAATAACGAGGTAGGATCTCGTTATAACGAGTTAGTATCTCGTTATATTTACATTTTTATCTGTGTTTGTCTGTGATAACATTACGAATCAATTTTGAAGCCGCCCAATAATCTTATAAAAGATAAGTAACATAAAAATGGGCGTGTCTTATAGCATAACCGAAACACGGTAGTGGCTGCGCCGCGTAGTAATTATACATAGCATGTCATACATGTACATGAAAAAATAGTGGTTTTAAAATGTTGTTTTAAAGTGTAGAAATTTGAAATAATATAAATATAGTTTAAGGAATCATTCTTTGAATATAATGAGATGATAATTTCGTTCGGAGATTGGTCAAATCTATCATAAAGCCCTTTGGGCTTTGTTGGATTTGACCACGCCCGACCAAAATTATCACCTCATAATACTCAAAGAATGATTCCTTATTCCTTAAATAATAAGTAAGAATCACGTTATAACGAATAAGTATATCGTTATAACGAGAATGCTATATCATTAAAACGAGTTATAGTATGTCCCAAGTGATTGCTTCCATCACTTTTTGATGATTTTTAATAAAAATACACATACCTGTGAAAGAAATGCTGTTGAAATCGATAAAAGGGAAAATATCCAAGATATCTTCATTGACAAATTATCATTTTTCACTCATAAAAGTTCACAGGAACGAAAACAAATTTCTTACGGAGGTTTATAATGGGAAATGTTTACATCTTTTTTCCATTCGGAAGTACTCGGGACACCTCGCACACTTTTTCAACGTTATCATCCGGGCTTAATCATGGCTAATGCAATGCAAAATTCCCGTACACTTTCTATTTTGGGATGTGTATTGAAACCTGAAGCGGTAGAGGGGGCATTTCAAAACAGATAATCTGGACATATTAGTGGATGAAAGTAGTTTGAGCACAAATGTATTTATGATTATCGAAATATCAAGCAAAAAGTGGTGGAAGCAAAAACTCGGGACAGACTGAGAGTATAATTATCTCGTTATAACAAGTTAATTATCTCCTTATAACGGGTTAATTATCTCTTAGCAATACTCCCTCCGTATAAAATATTAAGTTGATTAAAATTTCAGAGCATTAAACTAATTAAAATTAGTAAAATAAACGACCTAAAAAGCAAAAAAATAAATAAATAAATAAATAAACGCATGTAAAGCCTCTTCGCAAGTATTATATTTTTGTTCAATTTGCAATAAAATTATATTTCATATTATAAAGATAATCCATGGCGTGTTTCACATATTGAAAGATCAGATTTTTTTCGCAATATATCATCAAGCTGCAGGTCTGTACTCTAACTCCCGGTATGAAAGAAATCAAATGGACGACCTTGGAGCTACAACTGCTACAATTAACCTCATCATTTTGATTCAATTTTTCGGAAATAAGGTTAATCAGTCCAAAACTGGTGCAATTTTTTGTGCGCCGTAAATTGCAGTTTTTTTTACTATGGGAGGCACATCCGAAAATTTTCAGACCGGGAGCTACAGACCTGCAGCTACTTTTATATATGACTATATCTGACTATATCTAACTTATATACATGTATAATATCTACGTAGACATGTCCGTATCTTACGACGATTTTGCTATAGTATTTACCATTCCAAAAGAAATCATACATCACTGATCCGATCTAGATGCACTTACTTTGTAACATGAATTATATATACATGTATTTAAAAAAAGGTGTAAAAACAGAAAAAATAATAATTAAATGAAATAAATAAACCGTCACGAACTGTGAAATGAGATATTTGATACCTCTCTAACAGGTAAAAATTGAATATTGAACCGCGTGAGCGAATTTCAAGGCGCAAAAGCTGACAGCCATATTATTGATTTATGTTGGCTTATTTTCTTTGGAACCGATCTTTCTATATATATATATATATATATATACATATGCATGAGGTGAATGAAACAGCGGCAGCCAGAGTTGAGAAGCCTCCGATAGGAATATGAACGAAGCAAATCTGCAGAATCAAGATGCCAGGATTTCTCTGGAAGGAACCTCACTGTCCGGAGACGAGCGACATTTGCTGGCGTCTTCAAACATTAAAATGATAAGAAAGTACGAACCCGTCTTGACCAAATCCAAAACGCCGTGCGTCTCGAGGAGATTGCGATTCGTCTATCTTATATGTGGGTGCCTGTTGTTTGCAATATCTCTGGTACTGATGGTGGCCGGTACTATAAGAGTCAACCAATGCAACACGGATGAAGAGGTGAGAGAGAGAGAGAGAGAGAGAGAGAGAGAGAGAGAGAGAGAGAGAGAGAGAGAGAGAGATGTTGTTTCAGTGCTCACAAAGGGTTTGTTTTTCGGAAAAGAAGGGTCACGATTTCAGCTGATTTTGTTTTTAAATTTCTTTTTTTAAATACTTTTAGTTAAATTCTTGATTAAACTATATACATTTTACATTCCCGATTCTTTGTAATGTAAACAAGACTCCAGCTGTTTACATTTAAGTTGCTTGATAACATATTTCATATATATCTAAAAAATTCGATCATGATCATAATAAACGTGCAATTAGAAAAAAGTCCGAATTGAATGAAGTTTTTACTTTTTTATTACAACTTTTTTGAACAAAAGCATGACATTGGCCAAAAAGTAGAGAGATGTTACTCGTCCAGCTGAAATTCAAATTTCCATTGACCCTTAGAAATTTCTCAATAAGGCATTTGTAAACAATCAAAGCAATAAAAAAAATTGAAATACATACACATACATATACATATATATATATATATATATATATATATATCTCCTGATCCTGGAGTCGAACTCTAGACTGTCGAACCCCATCATCTCCAAGCTGTTTGTGTCTGTTCACAACGCGCTGACCACTCGGCTACACAGAGATAATCTAAATATTTGCCTTTGTTCGGGGCTTTTATCTATAGGACATGTGTCAATAGAGCTGACTCAGGACATTCTATCTACACCCATTTGCCCAATCTTATTTTATGGCTGTGACGTGTGGGGCTACGAAAACACAGATACATTTAAAATTTTGAAATTTTTAATACAAATAAAGTCTACTACTCCAATTAATCGGAAGGCCTCGGGAACCAGGCTACTACTCCAATTAGTATGGTTTATGGGGAAACTGGACGATATCCATTGATAATTTTTATCAAGATACGAACGATTATTTATTGGCCTAAACTTTTAGTGGCACATGATATTTAACTAAAGTATGTGCTACTTTTATAGATGCTATTCTGAGGGCTCGTTTATGCACCCACGGTTGAAACATGTGAGATATACTGAACTGTGATCTTTCTTATGTTTGGATTTAACAAAATTGTTAATGGTCTCATAATTTTACAATAATTGTTCAGAAATGTAGAAATTTCACCCAAATTTTTGAATTAAAGAACTTTTAAGAAACGAGAGATTGAATCAGCGATTGTATTATGTTTTGTAGGTATGTGAACTGCCCTAAAACAAATATTATTTAACATACCATTGATTATGAAAGGCCGTAGCAAAAACGTAACTCTCTGAAATGTGGAGGTTTGCTTTTCGAGAATAGTAACAAGTACCTGGCTATCGATGGCTAAAGGAAAAAACATGTACCACCATTCGCCTTGAAAAAAAGATCCTGAGCCCCTGTACTACCTGTATACAGATCTAGGATTAAGTTAGTAGACCATCCATCCTTAGAGAAATACACACTGCCATTAAAGGTTTGCAAAAATTTAAGCCATTATAGCTGCATTTCTTCCTTCGTGTCTTGCTCTAGCCTAATAAAACGGTGCGGGTAAAGTATGCCAATGGTCGCATCATGCATTCTCCTAACAAATGCCCTACCTGTAGAAATAGCTTTCGTAAAGAAATTCAACTTCCCTAACAAAGATTGTAATTGCGTAAGTGTAATATTGTCTTTCTGCCTACATGGTCTTATAGCATTCAAACTAGGTCTATATACTATTTCTCCTTTGGGACTCTAACCATCATAGAAACTGTATCAACATCCGATCCTAGGAAGGTGAGATTATTTGTTGGACCAATAGATTTATCATCTGCCAATAGAACCCCTAATTCATCAGTAATTTGTTTGAATGAGTCCATTAACTTTTGACAAGTGTCAAAATCTTCCCCAGCAAAAATGAAGTCATCTTAGTAATGAGAGGCCTGCCTTCTGTTCAACAATCCACTGCAAAAATGTAGCAAACTCTTCAAAAACCTTGCATGATACCGAACAACTTATGGGGAAACACTTGTCTATGTAATAATTTCTGGCCATTTTAATTCCCTGGATTTATAGGTAACAGTTTGAAAGCTGATTTTTATATCCATCTTGCCAATACATGCCCCCTTACCTAGTTTTGCTAACATTTGGACAACTGAATCGAATGATGAGTAGTGTACTTGTACACTCGGCAAGGTCAATGAATAGGTTGACACTGTTGCCCTCTGCTATTGACAGATGTGTAATGAGACGCCACCCTGATTTGTCATCTTTAGGGACAATTCCTTTTGGTGATTCTCTTGGATTAGAGATAGGCAATCTTTTATAAGGCCCCCAGTCCTTCCTAATTTGACCTCACTATTAATTTGGTCAATAGTCTCTTGGGGATGATGATGTGCCGAAACTAAATTGGAACATTCTAAATGGATTCTTGGACCAGAGTAATTGAGATCCAACTGAAAACCCGGATAGTACTTTTTTTTGCTACGGACCTGTTTGGATAATTGACTAAATAATGTTTTCAAAACAGATTTATTGATTGGGATTTTTCCTAGCACCCATATGTTTTTGGGTGACTCGGTAGTTGTTAAATCTTAGGAACAGTTGTTGTTAATTGTGGTCTCCATTATTGTTGTGGTTGAAACCCACAATTATGGTTGGTTGATGTGTGTGGTGCTTGTAGTTGTACATCTGGTTGGGGCAGTTGCTTATGAAGCTGGTTCTGTGTCGGTGGGTCTGTAGGGGTGGCTGTTCGATGTTCTGAAATGGCAGCTCGCCTTGAGCAGCCGAGCGCTTCTTCGCTCTCTTGGAAGGGTCATGTGATGGAGTCGCAGCTCTTCCTGTAGTCAATAAACAAGAATAATTATTTTGTAAGCATGAATTTCGCGTTTTTATCACAGGAGTTGCTACAACCTAAATCCATTTTGTAAGTGAGGGTTTATTTGATTTATCTATGTCTGTTCATTTTAAAATGAACTGAAATTGGTAAATCATTTATAAATTGTCGAGAAAGTGATGACTTGTTCCTTTTAAAGAGTCCCTTTTACCTCTTATTCCATGATGACCGTAGTTGGGCGAAAATCTTGTTGTTTTCAGCACGTGTCAATGACTGTCAATCACAACCCACGTGGTACAAATGAACGATACAAGATTTATACGGTTTGTACGACCCTTAAATTTCCGGAAGCTCATAATTACATTAATTACATATAGAATTATATTAAATAACATTGGTGTAAAATGGTGATTTTTTTTTCACTTAGATTTACCATCTTTATGGACCGTAAGAAAACCAAGATTATATTTTATACATCTAATGACCCGAATATTTATTACATACATTTGTAACAATAAAATGCTTTCTTTAGTGTTTCATACGGGTATGAAGGTAACGAACATCGTACAAAAATGATTATTAACCAGTGTCAGCGAATTGTGTGTGTGTGTGTGTGTGTGTGTGTGTGTGTGTGAGAGAGAGAGAGAGAGAGAGAGAGAGAGAGAGAGAGAGAGAGAGATTACCGATAGAAGTGTTTTGTAAGACAACATTTTCAATAATTTGAAAGATTTTGTAACATGTACATTTTCGTATTAGACCAACATGTCTCTTTCTTTAAAAAAAAATACTTGATTTTTTATCATGTCACTGTTGAATTCAACATTGATTGATTTCAGGTGGCTTGGAGTGAGCGCTTTATCGAGGAAAATGTCGGTAAGTAACTTCCGCTTCTACTGGCAACAAAAAGCTAGGTTTTCCTCCGTTTCCGGTTAATTAACGCCAAAAGAAAAACCAGGGATTTTTTTTATATCGGGTCGCAGTGATAAAATACTCGATACATACAAAGTTATTGATTTTAAAATGTTCGAGGATAAAATTTCAAATTATTTATTTACATAAAACTCACTCTATATACCCTAAAACCTTGAAAATTAGCCGGATTTAATAATAAGCCGGTTTAAAAATAAGCCACCTATTTCTTGCACTGAAAATTACTCGAAAATAAGCCTGTTTTGAAAATAAGCCAGTCATGACAATGCCAGTTTGGAAAGATTATTGCTTATCTTTCTATACTCATATAAACTGTGAAGTCCGACAGGACAGTGCATGCTTCTGACACCGGAAATTGTTAAACAAACATTGACCACGCGACGAGTCAACAGGTCGCTGGTTACGTAATGGCAAATAAACTTGCTAGATGTAAGGAACAGTGGTCAGAGTGCATAAATATTCTATAACATGAAATAAAATTGAATTAAAAACACTTGACGACTTTTCATTTTACTCTTACAGGTGTTTACCTGGATATACCATTTTTAGAACAGTCAAAAAGTTCACAACCGATCAATTACAACTTATATTGTTTTGACAATAAGCCGTGATTATAATCTTATCGTTTACGGGATTTTTGCATTGATAATAAGCCGCGATTTGAAAATATGACGGTTTTGAAAATAAGCCCCCACTTTCTTACCAAAAGTTAGAATAAGCCGCGGCTTATTTTCAAGGTTTTAGGGTATGTTCAATCAAAAAATACGAAGACTTTTGCCATAGCTATGTTATTTAACGTCATATTATTACTAAATTTGGTAGACATAATCTAGCCGTTGTTTCAAACAATTTGAAATATAAAAAGATCATATATTCCTTTATTTCGAAGAATTATTTAGAATCTAATCCTGCAAAAATGAGGTCACGGCGCAACGTCAAATTTGGGTTCTGTCAATAATAAACCATATTATGTTGAAAGTAATATCTCCATAAATTGGGCTTAAAACCGACTAATATTAAAACATAAAATTACTTATTGCGATGACATTCTATGTACCAAATAATGACGAGATATATAAATTAGTTGAACAGATATCAGTAACTAAAGACATATAGTATTCTTTAAAGTTGACTAAAACACTGACGTCGCCGGACGTCACGGCGCAACAAAAAGTATAAACAATATGAATCTAACTCGGGAAAAAGCCGATAAAAACTGTGAAAATGCTCAATGGTGGGAAAAATAAGTCAAATTTTATTTGCACATTTGTGTTTTAACTCACACATTTTGTGGGGGTTGTGGTAAATGTATTTTGAACATCAAACAGTACGAAAGAGAATAGAATATCTGTAAATATTTGATCAACAAGTAAACAACGTCATCTGACATTCAGGGATTTTCTTACTGTAAACGAAGAGACATGCGGTAGAATATTAGAAAAGTTCGAGGAACTAGCTTATGATTTTCGAACAATTGTGAACAAATAAAATGTCAAGTAATATAGTGCCGATTTAAATTGTATGGTGAAAAGCACAAGAGACTAAGGGTGATATAAAGTTTGGATATTTCTATTAACCGTGCTTGCCTCATCTTGACGTCATGTTTTCAACGTTACCCTGCGCCGTGGTGGCAAAACATATTGATTTTTAAATCGGGTAACCAAAATACCTTTTCATCAAATTGAATGAAACTTCGTATATCAATAAAATAAGTACTGTTGCATAAATTAATCTGTTAGTTTTGACTTTAATAAAAAATATATGATAGACAGCCACATTGTCTTCGTATTTTTTTATTAACTCCTGTATTTTGATTATAACATCCTGCAGCAAAGACTAAGTACTAGTTCTAAACACTGTTCATGTGTAATAATACTTGTGTTTTATAGTATCAACAATTGAACAAATTTAGAAAAAAAATAACATTTTTTGCATTTATTTTGGTGTTCTCTTATAATGAAAATACATGTATATCATATTAAGTTTAATGTGAATATAATTTATTACTAACTATATGCACTGGACTAGTACTGATTAACATTTTATCTTCCGTGGTTTCAACTTTTTTCGTTGGGCCCACAATTTCGAGGTTTTCGTTGGTCAGCAGATCCCCCAAATTTAAATGTTCAACGAAGTAAATACCATGTCAAGAATATAATTAGTGAATTGATTATCAACGAATTTACAGGAATCTGTGCAGCTTACAAAATCCACCAAAAATTAAAGCCCTCGAATATTGATAAAATTACACTATATGTAACTTCTATTAATACAGATTACATAAAGGCTGGTTACGGTAACGAGACACATCCAGCCTCTCTTAATTAAGAGCGCTGGATGGTTGTCCCACCAATTTCTATGCTATATTTACCTTCATTATAAGAAGAGCTCTGTATATAGAAAATGTCAATTTGAAAGATACATGTATATATATACGCATAAACTATACAGTACATTTTGGCCAGACAGACGATATGTTTTTTTCTGGATAAATGGTTTTAATGTGTATTATGATTTAAAAAAATCGACACAATGTCACAATTTCATAGATTTTACTAAGCTTTAGTTTTGAAATATTTGAATTGATTAGGTATAATATACCGTGGTCCGCAAGTGTCGTGATCCTCAATTCTAATTGGTCCAAACTCAAGTGCAGTGCTATCTTCTAAAGTTGATTGTGTTTTGGGATTTTTTTTTTTTTTTTTTTTTTTTACAAATACGTACATTTCGTAATTTGATTTTTTTTCGTGCAAAAAATCTTAACAACACAAATTCAATATTTTTACATAACACCTAGATTATAAAAATGCGTTAAACATTCACGCTTTTTATTGCAATATCAAGATTAAATATTCTCACACTCGACACCATGATGTAAGAATGCCCTTTACTAATTGAATAAGTCTGTTCTTATATCTTTGTTTGTAGTTTTCATTGTAAAAAAATTGTTGTAGATTAAATTTTTCAAAACTAAAGAAATAAATACATGTAATGAATAAATAAATAAATAAATAAATAAATAATTAAATAAATAAATAAATAAATGGCACGTTACAAGGGAAATTTTGATTTCAGTACCTGTAAATTATTGCTATAACGTTATATTAATTCACAAAACAGAGACCAATATCGGCTTTCAATTATTTTCTATGAATTTTTGTTTGTTTGTATTTTTTTTTCAGTGAACTGAGAAAATTGTTTTTACTGCAAACAGGGTATTTTAGAGCATAAATCTTGGTTTCAGTTAATGTGTAATATAATTATGTATAAATACATGCCAAAGATGGTCTGGTCAAATTTTTGATTTTATAAATAAAAAATATATTTGAAAATTCAAATTGCTATTCTTTAATATCTTTTAAATCTATGGATGAAATCTGAAGAATAACAAATAGTCACATAAAACACAATATTTTACAAAGAAATTTTAACTTAATATGATTTTGTTTGGGATCAGTTAAATTATAATCGTGATCGGTTCATATTTTCCAATTTTTCTTGAATTTCACCTTCATTTCAATTTCGTGTTGAAATATGATTGTATAGCAACTGTTTAATACTAGTGACTGCTGTTTTGTAGTTTTTATCCATAGGTTTGAAAAATATCTACAATTCTTGATTTTCATTTTCAAATTTTATTTGGCAGTCTTTGACAAGTATTAATTTTATAGAATATATAAATGTATTGTGCATCAATTGATAACAAATTTTTAGCTCTAAAATATCCTGTTCGCAGCCAAAACGATGATTCCGGTTTCTATTAAAAATATTTTTAAAAAATCATATAAAATAATTTAAAGCCGATATCGGTCTCATTTTTGTTAAATCATTTTTTTTCCACAAATGATTCTTTATCGATCCATCAAATAATGCACGGGTGTGTCGAGCCACCTTAATATTGTTCATTGTTTTGCTGGCAACAGTTATTCGAAATCTCTGAATGTTCACTGTTTTACTGGCATCCTACAGATCAATTTATTGCCACAAACAACTTCGCTCTTGAAAAACCAACAAAACAGAGTTCTGATCTCGTGACAACAGGTGTCGAAGGGTACTCTACGCTAGCAGTGGATGGAAACAGCGAAACGTGTTCACAGACAGGTAACTTCCGGTAATCATCAACAATGAAAAAAAAAAAACCTGAAAATCAGCATTCAACTGAAAATCTTTGTTCCCTAATCCTTCTATAAAATTCTCTAATTCTCTAATTTATAAAATGTTTTAACAGGAAAACTTCACTGGGTACAAACAATCAAATTTTGAATAATAAACCTATTTTAGATAAAGAAATATCGCCTAGCTGGTGGGTTGATCTACGAGCTATCCGACCAATCGAAGCTGTGATAATCAAAGGCCCTAATGCAGGTATCGGCAAAATTTTGAAAATTTTAGAGGATCAGGCCCCTGGGCCATAAAACTTAGACAAGTTTACTTTTGATCTAAGTCTCACTTTTTAAAACTTAGACGAGCTCACTTTTGATCTCAGTCTCATTTTCCCACTATATGTTCCATTTGTAAAAGTGAGACTTAGATCAAAAGTAAGCTTGTCTAAGTTTTATGGCCCCGGGGCCAGATGGGCGTGACATTTTTTAGACCATTGAAATCTGCTTGTGACAAAAAGCTCTGTTTAATGATATAGGACAATGTTCAAATTTTTATGCTATGATATTTTGAATTTTTCTTAACTAAAAAAATAGCTTATGGTCAAATACATCATATTAAAAATCTTATGAGAGATCTAATGGACAACCATTGTACAGTATGCTATTTGAAGAGAATCAGTTAGAATCAGCAGTGAAAAGGGATGTGGAAAGGGGTCGATTTTTTTCGAACTTTGAACATGAATTAAAACGATGTCTTGACTTACAGGTCTTCAGAATATAAGTATATCGATTCAGAAGACAGAACCAAGTTTCGCGGATGTCAATTCCAAGCATGGGGCACTTTGCTATCGACAGAGCGAGATCTCGAAGTCAATCATAACTAGCTGTGGACGAAACACGGACGGAAGGTGGGAGCATTATTACGTAACGTTATAATAAATTACAGTAAAGCTAGTCAGAAAACGGGGTTTCCTACCAACTGGAAGTTGGATTTTAAATTTGGGAGGTGGTTTTACAAAATCAACTGGTCTATTAAGGATCCTCCACACACCCGGGAAAAGTTTTGCATACAAGCCCATGCTTCTAAAATACTTGAAGATATGGATTTTTAGTATGTGTTCGACTTGAAAATGAACGCAAAAACTTTCAATTTTGGGGGAAAATCAACTTTTTAAATTTTACCGCTCTTCATAAAAAATAAAAATTCCTGCAGTATTCGAACTCGGGACCTGCGGGTTGGTAGACCGACGATACACCCGTTGCGCCACAGAGATAGTCACCAAGTCTGTTTCTGAATGAGTTGAAATCGCCATGTTGTGACGTACTGTCATAAAAAGTAGAAGTCACGGGGTGTCGAGGATCCTTAAGCCAATGAGTGCAAGCTTTGTTAAGACCTTGGCACTAATTTTGTCGAAAATCAATATCACCGTCTACAGGAAAAAGTTCTTTTTTGATTGTCATAAAAAAATCCACAATTCTTTATATTATTTTATTTTGAATAGAATTTGTAGATGCAAAACACTAATCAGTTGAAAAAAATGTTCCAGTACATAATTATAAAAAAAAATGGAATGGTCGCGAGCGGAATAACGTCCCACCTAAAACGTTTTCCATTTTCATGTTAATCCCTTCTATGCAGTCACTTGGACCGTGTATTAGCACCTCATAATATTCAAAGAATAATTCCTTATAAGACCTTATTACTAATATTTATATAATTTTTAATTAAATATCAAAATATAGTCATTAATGAAATGTATAGGGCTATAGTTTACAAAATCGATTCGTGGTGTTATTACAGACAAGGATACTTGAAAATGTAAATATTACTATGTAAAACAATTCCCATAAGTACTTTCAGTGCTTTGATTTTCTAAATTGAAATTAGTGGTCAAAGACAAGTTTGGGGACGAGGGAAAATCCTCATCATTGATTACTTTCAAAAGTTTTTTTATTGTAAAAATCATTATTGTTTATACGTTGTAGTATCGGATTTACAAAAAGTCAGCTCCATGAATTTACGTAGTAACTGTGACTCTAATCTGTTCATCTACGTATGAACTTATGAATCGATGGTTTTTATTTTATCTTTGTTGTTAAGAAGAATATCCATAGAACGCAGAAAGATGTTTCCGTAAGACAATTATTTATACACGTACATGTATATGAGAGGCTTAAAGGTTACACTAGGAGCACTACTGTATTTATCTATAGATTATCATTACTTGTGTCAGAATAGACTAAAGCTAGGTTGTATTTGGGCAAATCTAATGCTTATATGGGAGATAATAAAATAAATATATATAAATAACAGTTTGAAGGCTGGTGGGGGGGGTGTTGAGGTTGGGGGTAAAAAAAAACCAGGCAAAATCGTCCTTGTTCTATATTACGTTTGGCGTACTTTTTAAAAATTTATCATGTTTTTTTTTCCTGTTTTGTTGTAGATACGTGGTGATTCGAAAGGAAACAAATCAAAACAATGCTAAGGCATTGGTGCTGTGTGAAGTCCTTGTAACACAGAGGGTCTAGCTTGTTTTAGTTTTCTTTTTTGCTATAAATTGTGAAAACAACCAAAGAAAAAAGAAAAACCAATCAAACGAACCAATAGCGAAAAAAAACTTACTGTTAAATTGGAAGATACAAATCGACCGATTCAAGTAATGAAACATCAGGCGAGAAAAAAAATTTCCCACATTTATTGGATTGCAACTTCATCAGAATATGTTGTCTTATGGTGTCATGTGCATGTAAATCGATAAATTTAAAAGAAAAAGCACTCAAAAAAAATAATAGAGAAAATGTCTGGGGTGAGATAAGAAATGCTAACTAGGCGTCAAAGGTACAGTTTATTTTATAGTAACACAGTCTGCCTTAAGGTTACTACGTATTAGATGTGATAGAAACGCCATAGAATTAAGATGTCACAAAAATAAAACGTTACATTCAGTTCTTGATATCAGAACGATTTTAACGTTTTATTTAAGTATTTAGTTAGATCATATGACGTAAATTTACGCGATTAAGAAGAGGGCGGAGGTAAATTTTACTTTTAAAATATGATCTAACTTACTTAGAACATAACCCACTTTTTCATTCGCTGATCAAAAGTTCTGCGCCAATCAAATACAGCTGTATTATCTTTCTTTTGTTTTCGGCTCTCTAAGCTGTCAATCGAAATGTGACTATAACTAAAAAATAGGATGCTACTTATTATTAGGTTGTTATTAATTAAATTGATGAATTACGGCACGTGTTTGATATAAAACCTTACGATCTTGGAAACGATTTTATGCACCAATCTTCTTGATGATGGATCATAGTAGTTTAATAATGTTAGTTAAACCTGTTTTTGTGTGTTTTGTTATTTGTGTTATCTATAAACTTTGTCTCTTATTAAAAATTTGAACTGTTTGTTTCAAATAAAATTCTTTTCAATGTACTGCAGTAATCCTTTTGAATTGTTTTTCCCCCCACATAATTTCACTGTCGGAAAGCCGATGACCGTAATATATAATACGGTCATCAAAACATGTCGGCCGAGCTGAAATTTTTCATTCAAGATTTCTTTCATTTGTTAGCATGTATCTGTGTAATTTAATGTACGCTAATGAAAACTTGCTAAGTATATTATCTGAATTAAAGAAAATAATGATGTTGTACGACATCAAAGTTTTTGAGAATGATGACCGTAACTTCTGGGTTTTTTTCAATAACGTAATAGGTTAAAATTAAAAGTACAAAATAAAAGTGACTCATACTTATAAGGATTCATTTTTATAACAATTACCCCCAATGAAGCAAATAAAACCAATAAAACATATGAAGAGTTGATTTTAAATAAGACATAATATATTTAACATGATTTTTTACAAAGATTACTGTCATCTATATAATTGTTTAAGGGTCATCATCTGCTTGCTTAAGTGTGTTACGGTCATCATTCTCAAAAACTTAAATGTCGTATAACAGCTTTATTTTCTTAATTTTTAAGAAGTTGTGATGGTCGATAGCAAGTTTTCATTAGTAAACATTCAATAAATTCAATCAGACAATCTGATTCTTGTAAACGGTTTTAAAACGTTATCAACGGTACACGACTTAATTAAGTTCAGACTTAATGACATCAGACAATATGCAGATTCATAAAACAAAAATTGCCATGGAACTACATGTATTCCCAAATCAAGAAAAGGAAATAGATTGGAATTTCGTAACATGGAACCCACGAGTAGGTCAGTTGAAATGATAAGGCCTGGCTTTCTTGTCACGGTCGGGAACGTATGGCGGCATGATGTGGCAGGTGCTTGTTTTGGTTTCAATCTGGACTCTTACAGGGATAAATGCCCGAACATTGAGTGAGGATCAAGCAGAAACATTACATAATCTCCACAAACGTAAGTACATTTACATGTATATTGATTTTTTCTATTAATTTTTTAAAAAATCATATCCGACATCAGAGTATTAAACAATAAAGATACAATGTAGTAACACTGTCATTCTGTAAATTTTGAATGTACTTGGTGTGTGTAAATATTCAAAATTTACCGTATGACAATACCGCCAACGTCTTTTTAACGAGTGCAGCATCGTTGAAATCGTTTAAAGAAATGAATTTGCTAAATAGGCAGTAGTGTTTGCTATGACGACCTGGGCTGCTATAGCACGGGTAGTCCCTTTTGGAGCATCCATCGGCCCCTGAACATCCTTCCTCAGAGACCAGAGAAGATCAACACGCGGTTTTTCCTGTATACTAGATCGAACAGAGGACATTACACTCAACTCGTCGCCAATGACTACGACAGCATTAGGAATTCCCACTTTGATGGAACCAAGGACACCAAATTCGTATCGCATGGGTTCCTCGAAAATGGTTTCGTCGACTGGATGGCGGTACGTCGTCGTCTTAGATAAAGCATGGTTTTTAACATTGCACCAGACTATGATTGCTGAAGAAGTTTATTCAATATTTTGTTCGCAGAAAATGAAGGATGCCTTTCTGAAGGCGGACGACTTTAACGTCATTCTGATTGATTGGGGCGGTGGGTCTTCATTCCCATATACCCAGGCCACGGCTAATACACGTGTTGTTGGAGCGGAAATTGCTAAGCTCATCAAAGTCTTACAGGTAAGACAGAAGAAAAAATACAACCGTAACTATACATGTATAACGCAGACAAAAGTATGAATTCCCAATTAAGTATAACATGTGTTCGATTTTGTGTGAAACTGTAATTATATAATCAATCGAGAGCTGATGTTTTATCATTCAGAGAGTTTCCAATGCCGATCCAACAAAGATCCACGTCATTGGACACAGTCTTGGTGCTCACATTGCTGGGTACGCTGGAGAAAAGACGCCCAACCTGGGGAGAATCACGGGTAACGTATCACGGTGATCAGTCTCTTTTGTTTCACGGTTATAGTCATTATAGTTCATGCTCCACGAAAAAAAAGCCTTTCATTGATTGTTTTACTATCGTTTTCCAGGTCTTGATCCTGCTGGACCCTACTTTGCAAACACCGACAAAGTTGTCCGCTTAGATCCTAGTGACGCCATCTTTGTTGACGCTTTACATACAGACTCCGAGAACTTGGTTCCAAACATTGGTCAGCACACATCAGCAATATTTGCTCTTCTGTGGACATTCTAACATGGCCTCTGCGTACGCTGAACTACTATATATCTTATTTCTGTTTGATATGCAGGATTTGGAATGATGCAAGCTGTGGGTCACGTGGACTTTTACCCAAATGGCGGCAAAGATCAACCCGGATGTAACGCCGATCCAGTAACACAAATATTGATACAAGGAGGAATATATGACGGTTAACTTTACTATTGAAATCTTTTCCTCAAAATACACCGGGGCGAACCTACAGGTTATGTTTTATCTTTACTCGTTATATAACAATATTTCAGGGACAAAACAATTTATTGCATGCAACCACCTACGAGCTTATGAATATTTTACGGAATCGATCAATAGCCGATGTCCATTTGAAGGCTACAGTTGTGATTCTTTCGACCACTTTGAGGTACCGCTTATGACATAAAAAAGCACGTACTATTTCGATTTTGTTTCAAAGACGTGAGTGAGTTACAATCTTGTGACATAATTTCAGGATGGCACATGCCATTTAGACTGCACCGTACCCGGTGGTTGTGGTAAAATGGGTTACCATGCCGACGAGTTAAAATCTGTAAAAAGCGCTTACGGCAAAAAGTTTTTCATGAAAACAACATCACGAGCCCCATATTGTGGTGAGTAAGCATTTTGTTACTCGTTTTGAAAGAAATAAATTTTGATAAAGAGAGTGAGGAGAGAGTAGTAAGTTCTTTCCTTTCTTTCTGTTGATTCTGATGTGCAGAATATCACTACGCCCTCCGTGTGACACTTGGCAATCCATCGGGGTCCCATCAATGGCGCGGTGAACTCAGGGCAAACATACATGGCACGAACGGACAACTCGGTGAACGAGTGATTACCGACGAGTAAGAATGCAACCAAAATGGTCTTAATTTTTCTAAACCACGACTGATTTTTGAATATTTTTTTTTTTTTATAAAATGGCGGAAAAAAAAAATAATGAATTGTTGGCAATGTATACCTATCACCATTTTTCATTCGTAGCTATGTCTATTTCAATCCCGGGCAGAGCTACTCGTTTCTCATAGCCGTGCCCCACAACATCGGCGAGATTCGTGACGTGTCGCTGGAGTGGTTTCATCACGGCATCAGTATTAATCCGTTCCAGTGGAACCCGTTCAATCTTAGACACCCCGAGTTGTTTTTCCAAAGCGTTGAAGTTGTAGCCGGAGATTCTTTTCAAAAGTAAGGTTTCCAGAACAAACACAGTCTCGACTTATTTCATATAGGTGATTAATTCATATTTAATTTAACCAACACTAACTTTTTAATCATCAAGTGACAAAACCATTTATTGCACAAATTGTGATTGAAGATCCAGACAATGAATAACAAAAAAAAGGGGGGGAAAGGCCTTTAAATGTATAGGATTAACTGGGTCTAACACAACTGATCAATAACTCCTGATTTTTACTATTTATGTAGTCTTTATTGACCATACCGACATTGCACACTTCATATCAAGAGAACACAAACAAATAATCAAATTAATATTCATATGAGCTATATAAAACACTACCCTTCATTAACACAATCTGAAATAAAAAATGTAAGGTTTAAGTGGATGTGGTCAAAATTTTCACAATAAATGTACGCAATTGTCGATTAGACAATGCACAATCAGTTGTTTGGTGAAGATTTGCCTTTTTTTTAGTATACAGCAAAGTGATCAAACTAATATGGACGAGAAACTACGACCTACAAAAATTAACCACAACTGGTCAACATATGAACTAATGAACACATTTTTCATATTCTAAAGCTAATTTCTTCATTTTCATCTTTTGTAGAATTAAATTCTGCGGTACGGGTGGAACAGAAAGCGATTCCCCGAGAACTCTCAGTAACAAATGCTGACGTCACAGGATATATGTGCATTATTTAGTAGAAATAAACAAATCAACGTTATTTAAACTTGATACAGATAATAGGGGAATGTTTTGTACAGTGTATACAACTTGCCTATATTCCATCCATGCTTAGCAGTTTGCTAATTGCAGATGGAATTACCGTTTTACAAATTTTATTTCATTAAATCGGCATGAATTGAGGAAGGAGACAGTAACTTTGCAACATTTATTGGCAACAAAACATAATCATTATAACAGTTTAAAACATAATACATGTATATGACATAAATAACAATGTACTTCAAGCCCGCTTGTGTAATGAATCTTGACGTTTTAATATTTGAAATTACTGGTAACTAATAATACATAATTAATTATTCAAATATTTGTATATAAGAACTACAGGGTTTTTTTCAAGATTAATTTATGATCTTTACGCCAAGTCCCATTAACCTGCCCTATTTACAACGAATTTTCTTGGAAGTGAATTCTATGATTTTGAGTGCTGTTTGGTGTTACAGTTCTGTGCAGTTTTGTCAATCGGGCTTGTGATTGGTCAATTTTAAGATAACAAAAAGACGTCACTGACAAACACGAAATACTAGACTCAAGCGGAAGCATCACTATGTTGTCTATCTGAAAGCCAGAGGCGACGTACAGAACAGTACACCTTACATTCACGCCCCAAAGCACTGAAGTGCGCCGATAGTATGATACCCTTGTTCTCCGCGTTCCTGATCACCTGTATCATAGCAAACAGACAGTTGTCAAAACGTTTTAAAAAATCTACTTCACAAAGACGCTTGACTTATTATTTTGTTGCTTTTTTTTTTAGTTTTTGCAAAAATGATGAATATATTTTGTTAAAAAGGTGAGTAAAATAAAGCGCGCAAAAAAGCTGTTGCAGTTGATATCTCCTACGCCACTCCATGGCAATAAACACGCCCTATTGTATGCGCCCCCTGTTCCACGGGTTCATTTCCTACAAAAACAATGAACACAAATAAAGACAAGCACGAAACACAAACAAGTGTTGCTGTGAGATGGATGTCGGTGCAAACACGCCACCCTTATTACACGTTTGTCCTGAAGACCGAAAACAAATCTGTTAGCGTGCAATAAGGGAGGCGTGTTTCGTGACATCCAAATAGGATGGGTTTCCATAATGAGACAGTCCGTTTGACGATTTCTTTAAGCAAAGTATTAATCCGAGGTCCCGTAGGCCAGTACTGGTCCGATTGTGAGGTAGCCCTCCTCTCCTCCATTCCCTTTAGAAATAAGGGTAGGTTATTTAATATGGCAACCTATTAGCATTTTGGACGTGTAAAGAAAACAATTGTACATATTTCATTATAATTGTCTTCATGGACCATTCTTTCATTGAACTAATGTAAAGTTACCTTTTTTGCTGGAATAAAATTAATACAAGTACTGCGGTTATAGTTGTAGCTTTACATTTTATAACTTATAATAAAACTAACAAAATACATTTTAATCACAGGTAAAAATAAACCATTGTTCATGTATACTGAATTATAATCAAATGAAAGTTTTAATGTTCGAGAGCAAAAAAATCTACTAAGTATTAAAATGAAGAATGTGTATGCTTTTCAAAGCAGCGATGTATTTTATATTCTCTCAAATCTTATTTCACTAAGCTGGCGTGCATGTCAACCTTGTAAGCATCGCAAAACACTAACATCCAAGGAAGAAAATGCAGTGCAAAATTCACTTAATAAGGCTAGATTCTTGTAAACGTTTTAGAGCACTTTTTCCCTCCATTTAAAACTTCTAAGATTTGGAATTATATAAATTATCTGTCAATTGAAGAAATATTAATTCGTTACGTCTAGCCTCCTTAAGTGACACCATTAAATTTTTTTTTACTTAATGCATGAATTTTTCTTATTAACCGTTCTCATTATACCAAATATATCTGAGAATTAATTATTTCTCTGCAACGGACATATTAACCAAATTTAAACACAAAATGAATAGCTCACCGGTATCTCCAGCGCGGAAAGCAAGAATTGGCAAGTCGTCTTTGTACGTGACAAAACCTTCGTCGGAGCGCCATTCAAAGTCATTGCTGTCACAGTTACAGGACAATGATTTGTTTGTGCATGTTCCCGTGTCACCGCATGCGCAGTTACCACTTCCGGGCTTTGCTCCGGGGAAGTAAGTAGCTGGAGTGTTGTACTGATTGAACTCGCTACTGCGATTTGTCCAAAAAGTCGTCCAAGAATCCTTTTGATGAGGGTTATGAATAACCGCACCTTTACATTCCCATCTCAGGAACTGCTTACAGAATTTTGATTGATCAATGAGGGCAATGACGTGATCAGTTGAGACTTTATACGTCACTTTTGCAAGGTAACTTCCGGCCCCTTCGTATCCATTTACATTAGTGCGTGCTTCTTTGTCATGGCCTTTATAACAAAATATTGAAGTTTCAACTTAAATCATGTATTTTTTAAAAGCTGCGCATAGGTAAAATTATGTAGTCTTATGCAAACACATCCAAATTCAATGCTTAAAAGTGGAGACTAGATGATAGGGAGTGTAAATTATCAAGATCTTTTTTCAGTACTTAGTCAGTGTTTCTCACCTACTACTGTAACTCCTATCCCTCCTTCAGATTCCATATCGCAGTACAGCCATACTGGCTCTAGTTCTGGCTTGTCCGAGTACAAGTCTCTCCGTTCGGGTTTTAGTTGAACCAGACCGCTATCTACCATTCCCATGTCTCGTAAATTACTGCATGTGGCAGCTGATTTGAAACATAATATTCATTTACTTTTAGGATTTCAAAACAAAAAAAATCCTCAAATATGCTGAAATTTGTACAGATATTAAAATTTTTCCGCGTCTGTACTGGTAACCTGTAATCATAGTTATTTAAATCCAAACTAACTGGAAACGTTAACGTTAGCAAAGAGGTATAGCGCACTCAATATACGATTTCGTTAAAATATATTCAAAGAAACGCAAATTACACAATTACCATGCTCTAAGAGTCTTAATTATCTTACACGACATCATTAAAATAGTCAGGTTTTGTCAGGGATATATAGGAAAATAGTTAGTATGTGATAAAAAATGGTATATTTGACTATTTGAACCACTTTAAACCAAAGAAATCCGATTAAAATTATGTTCTACGGGTATTGTAGTACACGTTTACATTGAATTAATTTTAGTTTAACGTGGTCTTCGTACTGAACATTAGAGAACTATTTCAATTAGTGACTTTTCTAATACAATCATGTATATAGCCATATATATTTAAAAGACATACAATAAAAGTTGTAGATGCATGGTTTAGTGGTAAAGAGGAGGTCTTTTTGATTTTGTGGTCGCTGGATCGAGTCCACCAGGTAGTAACTATTTTTTCATTTAAATGAAGCATGATAAGAATAGTTAAAATTACATGTATTTAATCGGCTGGATTTTTTTTCAAATTGTATTTTTTCTAATTATATCTAAATCAGCCTGAGTATGAGCACACCCACTAAAAATAGATCTCTAAAACTAAA
Organism: Magallana ariakensis; assembly: GCA_020458035.1. Classification (NCBI taxonomy): domain Eukaryota; kingdom Metazoa; phylum Mollusca; class Bivalvia; order Ostreida; family Ostreidae; genus Magallana; species Magallana ariakensis. The sequence continues at coordinate 33,084,053 of CM035817.1, forward strand.
AATAGATAACACTATACATGTATTATATATATATAACTGTACACTTAGATTATTGCATTTTGGTTGAAGTTATCAAGGTTCAGAATACCAACTAACATTATACACTGATTTCTTTTTATTCATTTCTCGATGCAGGTTTCCCGAATTTATGACAAATCAGTTCCTACAGACACCATTATAAAAACAGTATCTATGTTTCGATAATCATATTGCGACAGGTACCCAAAGCTATATTTAGTAACAGCTAGGTACTTTCCGTCCAGACACAGGTGTAGGCGAAATAATGGGAAAAGGCGCTATACCTATTTTTGATATAATGTCTATCTTTATTCTATCTCGAATGAGAAAAAGTTGTGACTTTGGTCTAAGATAAAAGAACTGTGTACCGTAAGGCCTGCAAGGGAAGGTGTTGCAATCCTCCGTGCCATTGCTCGTTCCTTCGCAAGGCGCCGTCAAATCTCCATACGAAGTCTCGTTACAATCTCGGGTCCGCCATCTTATACCTGTTCCACAGGTGGCGCTGCATCTTGACCAACCTGACCATGACATCCAGTCTCCGGGAACTATTGAATATATACAAATAATATAACTCACTTTCTTCTGGAAAAAGTTTGCAGAGTTGACAAATTGAAATGGAAAAAAAATAACCTCAGTGTCGTGTATTGAGGAGGATAGAAAATACAGTTTATGACATGTCTAGAGGGAAAAGGGGGAAAAGCGGAGATAAAAGGGTGGCAGGAAGTTGGCAGTGGGAGCACACAAAAAGGACACAGCTCACATACAAAGCTGACTTTTTTAAATATATAACACCTATATAAAATAAAAGAATAGATTAAGTTGATGATTTTTCCGCGATTCAAAAGTACATGTACAATTTTTGAACTTGCTTTAGAGTAGAAGTAAACAAGATTCACTCAAATTTGTTGAGCTGTTGTCTTACTAGGGCATGGATTCTCCCCACAGTCCCGTTTTTCCTCGCCCGCCCCCGCACACTCTGCTCCTCCGTATCTAGGTCCGTCACATGACCTATTTCTGTACTGCAGCCCGCCGCCGCACGTCACTGTACAGTCTCCCCACAGGGACCAAGTCATCCACACCCCGTCCTCTGTCAAAGCAACATAAAAATACAGCGGAGTGCTTTTAAACAAAAAGCTCTTTGAGGTGCAATGGGACACCTCTATATTGTGACGTACCGTTCCTATCGAAATAAACAGTAAAATCAAGTATAATTCCATAATTTTTTTTCACCCAAAATTGTCACCAAACAGTGTAGCGCAATGGGTGAGAGCGTTAACTAAGAATCTGTCATTCATGGGTTCGAATCCAGCTGGGGCTTTATTTATTTTACCATTTCAAAAATTTTTATAACATAATTTTTGGTCAAATATTGTATAATTTTAAAATCCTAAGCCGGTGAAACTAGTTTGTTTATCTACATTAATTTCGACAGGTGTCCCATACCACCTTAATTAAAACACCTTTGTCTTTAAATGAATGAAGCTACATGTAACGAGTTTAGAGCAAAAGGAAATATCAATGTCTCGGCAGCACCTTCACCTGTACATTGCTTCCCAAATAATCTTTAGCTTAATAATGCAGACAACTTGGTGATTGATACTGATAATTAAGTATTTTAATTAAATATTAGTATAAAAATTTAGAACTATTGACCATCAACACAATCATTGCCAAAACAATGTTTGCCGTGGTGACACCCCCCCCCCCCCCCCACAGAGTATACTGTACGTAAACCACGCCTATCTTTCTATCCTTTCGGAAGTTAATTCTATGGTGGAATCATACGCTAGACTGTAGATTTATCCATAGAAATGACTCAACCTTTAATTTTAACAATGTCAAAAACAGTATTCTTAAGAACAATTCTCTCTTTTGAGATGCATCGCTTCTCTTACCTGGACAATTTTTCGAATTACATGTCTGGGTCTCTTCCCAGGCGCCAGAGCAGTTTTGACCACCATGGAAAGGACCATTACATGTACGACTTCTAAGCTGTGACCCTCCCCCGCATGTGACGTCACAGTTACCCCAATCTGTCCAATCCGTGAACTCTCCATCCACTGTAACATTGTCAGCGTTAAAGCAATGCAGTTCAGAAATATCAGTATAGACTTGAGCCATATGTAAACACCCGACAGAAATATATTAACTCACTTTTTTGCATTGGCAATGATAGAATTCAAAATTGATTCATTCAATATTTCTTATTCGATGTGATATATGATTTTTTTAATTTATTTTTTTATTTTTTATTTTTTTTCCTTACACGATTTGAAATAATAATTAAATAAATGCTTGATTTGAAAGAATTTTAACAGGTTTGTTATCTTAGAGTGCTAAAAGCAGGGAACACACAGTGAATTGCGGCCAATTCCTGTAAATTCGCGTTTCTACAAACGCAAATTTACAGAATTTGACATAGTTGTGGACATCTATCTATAAACACTCAAATTAATAAAACAAATAAATTCTCAATGGTCCCGAGATCTGAAAAAGAAAAATAGTTCATCCGCCATCGTTTCTGACCAGGACACGGTTGCGTATTGCACGCTTGAGAGCTTTCATCGGGACCAGTGCAGTTCGCTCCGCCGTGAAATGGACCGTTACAGTCTCTGAAGCGTGTCTGTATTCCTCCGCCACATGATAAACTACATTCTCCCCAGCCGGCCCAATCCCTCCATACTCCATCAACTATAACCGTTAACAGTATTTTATTAATATTTTTATAAAGGTTTAAGAAGGCTTGACGGTTGTGGTCATTTTTAGATTATATTAACCTCAATGAGATGAAGAGCTCTATATAGATGTAGATTGCCGGTAATACTCAAATTACAAAGCTAAAATATTTGGATTTTACTCTGCTTAGTTTATGGTTTAATAAACCATCTCTAAAAATTTTTAGGATTAATATGAATGGTATGTTGATCACCAGCCACCTTAACATCTATCTTCAGTAGAGAATAAAATACTTCAGTTGAATCGTTATGTTACTATACTTTAGGTACCTGGGCAAGGCTGTGTGTTACATTCCTGATAACTGTCCTCTGGCCCTGTACAGTTCTCCCCTCCGTGGAATGGACCCTCACAGTCCCGGACTCTTTTCTGAATCCCTCCTCCGCATGTTACATTACAGGTGCCCCACTCCCCCCAGGATTTCCATTCTCCGTCAACTAAAGAATTTGTCACAGAAATTAGACATGATGTATTTGAAGAAAGGAAAGAGCTTCTTTTTTAAACTGATGTCTATAGATAGAACTAGAAAAATAAATGTACTCACTTGGACACGGCTGCGTGTTACAGGTGGACGATTCTTCAAAGGCCCCGGAACAGTCCTTTCCTCCGTAGAAAGGGCCGATGCAGGACCTATTCCGCCACTGGATCCCCCCGCCGCAGGTGACACTACAGTCGTACCACCGAGACCAGTTACCAAACACTCCGTCCACTAAAAGCAATGTGTTATATTTTCTTACTGTGGGAGCTTTGTCTCAATTAGGGGGCGAATTTGCAATTTAAAAAAAATTATAAAACTTTAGTCAGTTTCGTTCTCTTTTTGTCTACTAGCATTCTCTATTAGTGAAAAAAAAAACATTGAAATCAATACATAAGAGGAAAACAAAACTTTAGTCAGTTTCGTTCTCTTTTTGTCTATTCTCTATTAGTGAAAAAACCATTGAAATCAATTCATGAGAAGAAAAACATGTCTAATATTTCCTCGTTGTCCTACTTTTTCCTATAGCCAGAAATATTACCAAGATTGAAAACATATATCTTAAGGGGGGTCCATCATGGAAGATTTTGACTCCTGTTCTGGTTCGTGACGACAAAGAAATCGTGACGGAGATGTACTCATTAAAGTTTTAATCTCGAAAGCGAATAAGGGATGTTCCAAGAGGGAAGAGAGGGCCGGCGGGCCCACCCATAATGATTATAAATATAACATCCGGGTAACACTTGTACTTGCATCCGTGTAAATACAGTACTTGATCTTAATTGTACAATACGGGAAGTTTTGTCTCAGACCTGGGCAGTGGTGAGTATTGCAGTCCTTGGTCTCAGTATCATTGCCGGAACAGTTCATTCCACCATAGTACGGCCCATCACACGTACGATAACGAGACTGGTTTCCCCCGCCACAATTCTCACTGCAGTTATCCCAGAGAGACCACGGGTTCCAGACACCGTCAACTTAAATAAACAAAACCCACGTTACATATTTTTATTTTAATTCTGAGTGAATATGTCATTTGACTGTAATCTTACTGGGACATGGGAAATCGTTGCAACTGCTCGAATCCTCATCTTCACCCTCGCATGATTTCCCACCAAAGAAAGGCCCATCACAGGTTCGGTTACGTAGGCGTGTTCCGCCCCCGCACGTTACGTTACATGTGCCCCAGCCACCCCAAGAAAGCCACAGGCCATCCACTGCAACAGTTACGTAGTGGCCAAATTACTCCACAATGAAAAAAATAAACCTGTTGTGACAACAAACGGTTATACATGTATATATGTATATACACCAACACTGTGCCTGCTCTACGACCTTGTATGATACATTGAAAGCAACTACTTCAAACTAAGACACGGACAGAAGACAACAGTCATTTGTGTAGTAACATTCTACAGCGTGGCAGCAAATACTAAGCGACGCTGACGAACGATACTGACTTGTCGGAAATCCAAATCGACCATGTCACAAGAAACCTGAAACAAATCGTGGGCTGATGTTATGAAATGACGATGATAGGAGGAGAAGGTGGTTTTAGGCCCGTGATATTTTCTCTTTCTTACCGGGACATGGGAACGTGTTGCACTCTTGTGTATCATTCAAAGAACCGTTGCATGGGGCACCCCCGTAGAATGGCCCTTTGCATGTGCGTTCACGTGTCTGATTTCCACCACCGCATGTGACATCACAATCCTCCCAGGGGCCCCAGACATCCCAAACTCCATCAACTATAATTTAAGCGGTCGAGAAAAGAGTTAATAATGTGATTATGATGACGAAAATAATTTCCTTTTTTGTGGATATGAGAGAAAGAAAAATAGTAGAAAGTTCGTTGCCTGGACAATGATGATCGTTGCAGGTTCTGTTGTCTTGAAAAGACCCCTCGCATCCACTTCCGCCGTAGAAAGGTCCGACACATATACGGGATCTGCTCTGCTTTCCCGATCCACAGGACAATGAGCAGTCTGTCCAAGTCGACCATTCCATGAAAACACCATCCACTAAGCAAAAAACACTTGATATTACGAAGTGTCATTTGTTAAGGATATATATGTCAAAATTTTCCAAAAATAATCAATTTTAAAGCTGAATATAATATTTCATTCACCAGGGCAGTGATGTGTATTGCATTGTTGGGAGTCAGAATAATTGCCCATGCATTCTTGGCCGCCATGATATGGACCATCACATGTTCGATTTCTGGATTGAATCCCTGTACCACAAGTCGTGCTGCAGTCTGTCCAGTTTGACCATGGGTTAAAAACGCCATCAACTAATATAAAAAAAAGTAGTTTTAAGATAAATGAGTATTTCATATCAAAACACACCAACCGTCCATTCAAAATACATGTATCTTTATAAACCTTTACATTCTTACTTGGACACGGAAAATCGTTGCAGTCTTGAAGTTGAAGGGAATCTCCTGAACAGTTCTTCCCTCCAAATTTGTTTTCTGTGCAGTAACGATATCGTTGTGTTTGACCTTTTCCACAAGTCTCTGAACACCCGCCCCATGAGGACCACAAACTCCATTCACCATCAACTAAAATCAAAAGTTTCCTTCAAATCCTTACAAGATTATTCGTTAATATTTTTTTGTTTTCGCTACATGCATTGCGTAATACGTTAAACCACAATAAATACAAATTTACGTTCATTTGTTAGCAATACCTGGGCACGGGGTGTCCCCACACACCTCGCTGTCATTTCTTGGACCTTCGCAGTCTTTTCCACCAAAGAACGGACCAATGCAGCTCCGAGTCCTGTTTCTCAAAGACCCACCACATGAAACAGAGCAGTGGGTCCAAGTGGACCATTCAGCGAAAAGTCCATTCACTGAAAAGGATTTCAAGGCATTTAAGAAAAATATTAAACCGTGTTTTTAATATCTTTTAAAATCTAATAATACTAGCATATCTTCTAGAACATGGATACCTGGGCATTCTTTAGTGAAGCATTCTTGGTTTTCGTTTTCTGGTCCTGTGCAGTTATTTCCGCCATGATATGGCCCATCACAGGTACGGTTTCTGTACTGGACGCCAACCCCACAGGTACCGAAGCAGTCTGACCAGGCTTGCCAGGTATTCCACATTCCGTCCACTATATAAAACACTTATCTACGACTACTCTGTAGCAAAAGCTCGATTCTCAAGTGTAGCACTGACAAAGATCCTTCTACCCTTGCATGGTGTTTATGTAAAAGGTTGGGAGTAACATGAAGAAGGGTTAAGCTTGTGTGCCACAAATAGAAACACAGCAACAGAAGCTAGTGTAACAACAGTTTTCTTATCGTATGAAATAATTTCATACGTTTCAATACGAAGAGGACAAGTGCTTGATCATTTTAAAAAGTATATGATGCAGTATGTTAGTAATATTAACACTGGAAAAATAATTTGTAAGTTGATAAAAATATACATACATAGTAATAAATGCGCACAAAAGCGAACAATAGCAATTGATAGCCGCGGGTACATACCAGGACAGCTAGATGGATTGCATGGCATTGTTTCATTGGAAAACCCAACGCATTCCGAGCCCCCATATTTTGGATCCTCGCAAACTCGTGTGCGATACATAAATCCTCGTCCGCATGATTTCGAGCAAGCTGACCAATTTGACCAGTTTAACCAAAACCCATCGACTAAAATATTAATGAAACATATATAAATACGTTCTATTAGCTGGATGTTTAAATCGTTAACGGAAAAGAAGTGGAAGCATTTGGATATTTATTTACCGGGGCAGGGAAATGTGTTACAGTCTTTTGTCTGATCCCAATCACCGGTACAATTCTTTCCTCCGAAGTATGGGCCCTCGCATGACCTATTTCTGGACTGAGTACCATTCCCACATGTCAAGCTGCACGCTGACCAGTCGCCCCAAGCCTTGAACACCCCATCAACTGTTACCAAAGCAAATAAAAATAAATACATTACTAAGAAAAATACAAATTACGTTTGTTAAATTCAAAATTAAGTTCTTAAATAAACGGCAATATACCTGGGCATGAAAAGGTGTTGCAATCTTGTAATTGTACGGACGGCCCAGTACAGTTTTCTCCTCCAAACAAAGGCTGTTCACAGCGTCGTCTGCGCCAGATGGATCCCCCACCACAAGAAACGTTACAGGAGGTCCAGTTTGACCATTCGTGCCAGTAACCATCGACTATGACACACCACACAGCAAAAACACGACACGGCACAGCACAGCACAGCACACAAAGCACACAGGAAAAACAAAGTTATGGAACATTTCAGAAATCACTTAATTTTCAATAAATCAACAGTAAACAAATGTCTTCTAATTAAATTTCCAAATATTTTCAACGTTAAATTTAACGCTCTGTTATAATTATCGATTGTTGCTTATAAGTGATTTTCTGAAACAATCCATGATATTTCAATCAGGGGAAAGCTTAGAATAAGGTATAGCCACGGCACTGCAATTCAAAACAAACTATCTAATCCTTACCCATTGGGAATCACCAAATGAAATATCAAAATCGCATTGGAAATCATTACCTGCACAAGAGTGAGTGTTGCAGGTTTTAGTTTGGTTCCAATCCCCTAGACAGTCGCTTCCATTATAGAATGGGCCAACACAGTTACGAGACCGGACTTGCTCCCCAGTACCACAAGGACGACTACACGATGTCCACGTGGTCCAAGCCTCCCAAACACCATCAACTGATAAGCAAGCAACAGCAACACAGTGCAACACGGTGCCAAAAGCAGCAAGTTGGGTTTTTTTATGTTTCAAAAGCAACATGTTTTAAAAATGTAGAAAGCCGTTGTTTGATAAAGCAGATTAAAAGCTGGATGCGACATCATTTCTACTCAGTAACTATTTCAACAAACCGCTTATGTAAAGCAGTAATTGTTATATGAGGACTTTTTGAACAGAATGTCTCCTTACTTGGACAGTTGAAAGTGTTGCAGGTAAGGCGTTCTTCTGTGGGGCCCTCACAAGGATCACCGTCAAAGAATGGACCATTACATTCTCTCCTCCTGGATTTCTCTCCTCCTCCACAGGTAACGTTACAAGAGTCCCATTCAGACCATTGTCTCCATACACCATTAACTAGAACGATCGTGATTGTCACTTTAATAAAGATTAATGGGAAAATAAAATAAGAAACTCAACTTCTGTAATAGAAAAATCCCGAATCGTACCTGGACATGATGCAGCCACACATATCTTCTCCTGCGTTTCGTCTCCCGTGCAATTCATGCCCCCGTACAGCGGACCCACACAAGTTCTGTTCCTCCACTGGGTTCCGTTTGCACACGTTACAGAACAATCCGACCAATCGGCCCATGCAGTCCATACTCCATCCACTAGAAAACAAAGAATCCCCCGTTCAATATCCTGTAAAAAAAAGGCTTTGTAAAGAACATAACTGTAAGCAATGTTTATATACCTGGGCAAGGGTGTTCGTTACATTTTCTCGATTCCTCTGAGTGTCCTATACACGTTTCTCCACCGTGTAGAGGCAAATTGCATTCTCGAGTGCGATTCTGTATGCCGCCACCACAAGTTACCGAACAACTCTCCCACCCATTCCACGTCTTCCATGAGCCATCAACTAAAATGACACGATGGATAATGCAGATAGACAGAGAAAGAGATTATAATCATTATTCACAGCCCTTAAACCATGCATCATCGTTCTTTGTCAGTACATTTATCCTCAAGTTGTAAAATTGTATAGTTCAAATGCGTCTACCTGGACAGGAAAATGCGTTACAAGACTCGGTTTCATCCTTTGGTCCATCGCATTCTTTTCCTTTATAATATGGACCTTTGCATGTACGGGAACGGTTTCTGGTTCCGTAACCACAAGACACGGTGCAATCACTCCACTGCATCCATTCGTTCCACACACCGTCGACTGTAAAAGGAAAAAACTCCAGCAACGTAGATAAAAAAAATTTGATTGTTTAAAACATTGGATTTTTTTAAAGTAGATCGTAGACTTACCTGGACACTCTTTTGGAAAGCAGTCTGTTGTTTCACTGTAGTCTCCGGAACAATTCTTTCCCTCATGGAATGGTCCAAGACAGGAGCGTGTTCGATATTTGGTTCCATTGGCGCAGGATACGGAGCATTCAGACCAAGTGGACCATTCTCGCCAGATGCCATCCACTACCACATTGAATTAACATGCAGCTCAGAGAAAATGTTAGTTATATCGGACAGTTAGTACTATACTGGTTCTGCGCACTTGTGAATATATGGGAGCATGCAGATTTGTGTTATAGGGCGTAGCAATAGCATGAATTAAGAGGGGTTGGTGCGTCGGGATTTTTTTGCAGGAAAGACTGAAGCTGGAAACGGTTATATGTACATCAATTTTACCCGAGCATGAGAAATTATTGCAAGTCTCAACTTGATAAGCACTGCCTAAGCAAGAACCCCTCGTCGTGTCGCACTGCCTTTGGCGGGAAGTTTTCCCGCCATCACATTGAGCAGAACAAGCTGTCCATGCTTCCCACGTAAGCCATACGCCATTTCCTACGAAAGTCAGGTCATGTGATACAACTGATAAATACTAATAGGGTTATTATTTTACTTTTTAAAAAAACCCAAAATAAAAGAAAATTTTGAAATTACGCTTAATTAATATTAAATGTAAAAAGCAGTTTGTAATGTGGAAGTTGCACTTATCTTGTGTAACGTTAAAACTGGAAATCTGTTTGATACTGTGAATTAGCAATAATAGAATGGCTGTCAGAACATAGTGTTTCTTTTAAGCTTGATAGTGAGTGATAATTGTTGTGAACTTCTGTGAAGGCGCAGAACAGTGATATTATGGTGAAATCAGTGAAAAGCAAGTTAATTGTTTGTTGTTTTTTTTTACCAATAAACAAGTTTTCCATATCATTAATTCAACATTCAACAATTTTAAAGTTTCCTCGAAAAAAAAAACACATTAAAAAAACGGAGTTGCACATAATTTACATAGAACTGTGGATATATATTAACAAAGTTACAGTGCACTCTGTTAGTATGCTAAAGAAGAAATGTAAATATATAGAAATATGACATACCTGGGCACATTATCATTGTACAAGGCTTATACTCGAGGTCGGTATCGGGACACTCTCGACCACCAAAATTTGGCGGAGGGTGGTTACAGACACGCGTGCGCGTGCGAGTTCCGTTCTCACACGTGACCGAACAGTCTCCCCAAGAGGACCACAAACTCCAGGCACCGCGTACTGAAACGAAAAATGTGTGATGTTGCAGAATAAATAGATCAAAGTTTCTTTTATGATGTATGACTTAGAAGATTATTTTACCCATGCATTGAACCCCGGCCATTACTGAGCACTGGTCCGCTCTCACTCGCAGACATTGGTGGAGAAAGGATTCACTTCCGGTACACTCCAAGGAAACAACATCCAAACTGTCGGATTTGCCGTACGCGCCGTCAGTCAAAACTAAATAGAAATGAGAATCAGAACGTCATACCATTAACGGATTTTTTTCTTCTTCAACATGAACAAGAAATCAATCTCTTTGTCGATTTCATGTATTCTCAAAAAACTGAGTCATTTTAAAATTCATACATTATTATGAATTGAACAAAAAAATCATTTTTACATTGAAGGAATTCAATACATCTTGAAATAATGCCTTTTTTTATAATATCATTATACTGTATACAGGGAGATATTCGCCCCCATTTTATTTTCGCCCATTCGCCCTCGTTGTCAGTGGGCGAATTTAGATTTGGCGAATTCCAGTGTCTCAAATTATATCTCTTTAAACACAACTGTGTCTGGGTGAATTCAAGACGGGGCGAAACTGTAAGTGTAGAAAGGCGAAAATTACACGGGGCGAAAATAACCCTGTATACAGTAAGGTTTCACATTGTAAGTAATTCCGCCTACCTTTGTGAGCCCCCAAGAATCCCCGCTGTTTACAAGCCGTGTCAGCTGATCGTTGGGTCCACCTCTCTCCACAAACCTGCATCCATTTCTTGGAATGACTGTGGTACATTTCTACCCGACCCTCTCCGAATTTTTCTCCGTCCCTGAGGCGTACCATTCCTATAGAAAGAAATGAAGGGGGAGGGGGAAGAAACGATGACCGAAATAGTAAAATAATATGTATACATGTATATGGGAAATCACAGGAAACGTAGCGATTTTTTTTTGGGGGGGGGTTAAAAATGCATGTTTTTTAAAAAAATTCCAGAAAAAACTAAGAAAACTCAGCAGTACCATTGCACGGAACTGAATCACAAGCCATTGTTTCGTTAACAGGTCCAAGGCAATACCGATCAACTCCGGGTGTTCCTCCATTTCCACATGTGCGTGTGCGTGAGCGGGAACCTTTGCCACAAGAATTGAGGGTCGAACACTCTCCCCATACTTCCCACTCATTCCACACTGAAACATTAATAAGTAAGGATGTCTGCATTCAAAAATGTTCAAAATTCGTGTTTGTTGGTTAATCTCTAAGCAATGAATCTACATCTTACTTGGGCATTTCCTGAATTGACAGGCCTTGTACTCCGTATCCCGCCCGTAACACTGAGAGGAGGTGAGATCCACCCCATTGTCTAGGTTTTTGCATTTTCGTTGTCTGATATGGTAGCCATTTCCACAGGTGGTTGAACATTGTGACCACTCAACCCATTGAGCCCAGCCTAAACTGTCCTCTTTTTATATGAAAAAGACCAAAGAAAAAAATGACTACAAATTGTAAAATGTTACATGTACATGTAGTAAATGAATTAACAATATATGACCATAAAATTAGCGTTTATATGTGGTTTTTAATTAGTGAAATTATTTTTCAATTTATTTGTTTACTTTATTTATTGATGCATTTATTAATCTTTTCGTCTTTTTTCATCAAACTAAATTTTTAAAATCATTGGAAAGATATATGTTCATCAATAATCAGATCTACCTTTGATGTCACATACGCCTCCTTTCCATCCATTCTGACACAAGCAGAAAAATGTTCTGTTACCGGTTACAGCAGAAACCGTATCTAGGCAACGGCCGCCATTTTTACAGGGATGGTTCCCGCAGGGCCCAATAGCATCCTGAATAATGAAAACAAAATGTTTGCTTCCATTCACTATGGGTTTTATTTGTGTGAAACGTGAATTAAATGGCATTCACTGTTGTAAAAAAAAAAAAATGCTGCTAACATTTCGGAGGGAAGAAACTGAAATAATTTAGCGTTCACACAAATGTTATTCAATTCAAAGAGTTGGATACAAGTTATATACATGTGCATACAAGCATTTTATAGGGTACTTTTTTCATCTAAATTACAATCATTGTGTTAGTACAAAATATTTTGTTTTATTGTTTTACTTCAAAACACGACACAATATAATATTAAAAACATAACGTTAGGTGATCAAAGATTACAAAACTCACCGAGAGTAGGCATAACCTTTATGAGACAACCTTATGTATTTTATTATACTGAATGTCTGAGATTAATTTTTAAATCGAAATATTTTGAAAACTTTACTGCTGACGTGAATTTTACGGCGCATGTAAAATTTCGGTACCAAGTGTGTTGCTAACGCTGAGGGTTATAGAACGGATTATAAACTGCGTCTAAACCAATCATATTTCAGTACTCGAAATTTTCGCGTTGGTTGACAATGGTTTTCTCGGGGTGTTACCTTCCCAAACAGGAACTATTTATATAGTATCATGCGTTAGAGGATTATGTTATTTTTTTTTCTACCTTCATAGCCCGCATGAATTATAATAGAAAGCATTTTATTGTTTATATTCATATCTTTCTTCACAAGTTAATGAATTGACCGTAAAGATTAAGTATAAATAACTAAATCATTGTTAATGTACATCACAAAAAATAGCCAAGTCATCTTATATGGGATTTTGAGTCTGACATCATCATGATTATTTCGTCCAGTCCGTGATTTTTCTTATCTTGCTGAAGGTTTTGACTGATATGGTTAGAACTAGATTTTAAATTATAGATTATTGCCCTGTCAGTTACTAAAGAGCTATGAATCTCAATCGGTTTTCTTGAGAAATAGAGGAAAAATACTCTTTAGATGTTAAATTAAGAAGCTCGATTGTAATTAAGAATAAAATACACTGTACAGTTTTAAAAAAGGTAATTTTTTCTTAGACTGTTGCATCATAAATAAATAATCTTGCAGGTACAAAGGACTGTAAATACTGTAGAATATTCAAAGTTAATGGATATTATTTACATCCACTACATTTCTGTAGAAAAACTCAGTAACTAGTTTATGAACAAATCGGGATCTTAAAGGGTTATTTTCGCCCCATGTAATTTTCACCCTTTCACACTTGCAAACAGTTTCGCCCGTCTTGAATTTGCCCAGATACAGTTGTGTTTAAAGAGAGATTAATTTAAACTTTGGATTTCGCCCAGTCTTAAATTTTCCCGCTGACACCGAGTGCGAAAGGGGCGAAAATAAAACGGGGCGAATATTCCGTGTTTACAGTATCAGCATGGCAACTTTAAGTGCAATTTGCCCGAGGATGAACAACAAACCGATTCACTAACGGGCAAAATAAACCGCTGCAAAAAAGACATTTGTAACAAAAAATGGTTTTTTTTAATTCTTGATTATTCAATTTTTATTCAAATACCTATTTACCTATAATTCGTAAAGTATGTAGATATTGGTACATACATTGTATTTAACTTTTAGAGATAAATTTTCTTGAACCTTTTCGTCGAGAGCGTTAATTCAAAATAATCTTAGCAACACTGAAAACAATAGGAAACGCGTACGGACTGACGACATACATTTTGGATTGTTCGTCAAGGTTGTCTTTAAATTTGATCGTTAATGAAGTATTTGTTAATAAATTACTCAATTTATATGTGTTTATAAGCGTTATTTAAGAGAGATTCAACGATCGAAAAGTAAGTTTTTCTGCGTGTTCATTTATACGTGGTGTTTGGCAATCTGATTAAAATCAGCTGTTCTGATACGCTACCACTCTCCAGAGCTGATTTTAATCAGATTGACGTGTACGGGCACTGAAGAACGCGTGCAGTGAAGACAAAATTCACATAATCCAATTAGCGTGTTAACCACCAAATGATGTATACTAATATATATATAATATCATAAACTATTGGATTTTTGGAGAACTATTCAATACATAGGTAATCTTTGAACTTGAATTTACGTATAATACTTGTACAAAGTTATAATTGGTTAAAAATTATCCCAAAATAGTCTTTGAAAATGATACTGTATACAGGGAAATATTCGCCCCCGTTTTATTTTCGCCCTCTGGGCGAATTTCAATGTCTCAAATTATCTCTCTTTAAATACAACTGTGTCTGGGCGAATTTAAGACTGGGCGAAACTGTTTGCAATTATAGAAGGGCGAAAATTACACGGGGCGAAAATAAGCCTGTATACAGTATTCATATACATGTAAATAAGAATTTAAATAAATATTCAAATAAATCTAAACAGGAATTTTGCATTAAAAGTTGACTTTCTTCTTTATTTGTGTCAAGATGAAAAAATATTACATCCTTTAGATAGTTCTGCTCGTCGGCGATTAAGATATTTATTAGTATCTCTTTTTACAAAATAAATAAGATATTTAAAATCATAAAATTGTGTGAATTTTCCAAACTTTTTTCTTTTTTGCATTTTGTTTTCACGGATTTATTACATGGCAAACAATATTTTTATGTTCTGTACCAGTCCATGCGATAAATGTCTTAAAGAAGCTGAATTGTTGTTTTAACATTGATATTCACATCGTCTGAATAAAATATTTATAATAAAATTAACAACTTGCCTACAATTAGTTTTAAACGAATGGCACATATCATTTGATACTAAAAACACAGAATCTAGATATTTTACCGGGTTGATGGAAATGGCTTCCTTGAGATAATACACTATCCCGGTCGTGCTGGAGTCGTTGGCCAGGTCCTCAGGAAAGTCCTCGTGAGTCGCATCGTTTAGAAGACAATGTCGGGTCTTGGACGCAAAGTTGAACGACTGACACCGTGCAGTTCGGTGGCATTCCATCGCACACTGAGTAGCCAGGAACTTTGTCGAGAAGTTGGAAATCTGGTGGTTCCGAAACTCATGTCCAACGAATGAAAGATTTGAGTTCACATTGAAAGCATAAATTCTGGAATCTCTCTGTATTTCTGTAATTTGACTGGAAACGCGCATGAACAACAGCAAAAATAAGGGAGTTCCCGATGCTGTCTTCATTGTTTGGCGTCTCGTCCCTTGTAGGGACCTTCCTGGAGTAGATTTGACTAAAATGTATGTGGTCTTTCTTCTATTGATGACGTATCATCTTCAATTATTTATTTAATTAGTGCTACGGAAAGAAATAAACAGTAGGTATAATTGATCGTAAACCTGGACCGTGTTAATTAAATTTTGCGTCAGGGTTTGCAGTCAGTGTACAGACTACCAGAGCAAGCCTCCCGTATTGGCTACCTTTATGCATATTTAATGATTTACCTGGCTTTGTACATTTGCAGGTAAAGGGTTGTTGCCCAAAGATCAAAGATGTTTTACTTCTCAACTTGATTGATTGTCATAGGTTTTTAGATAGTATTTTACCGAAAATCTGGCAGTTGATATTCTTTTATATACATGACAAAAAATATGAACCAAATAAAAGAATCCGTATATAAGCGAGACTTTCAATATTTTATTTATGTCATATATAATACAAATGATATATACAGTCGTACCCACTGACAATGAAACAAGGAAATTTGATGCATCATTAATAAATTAATCAATAAATAAATATCGTTATTGAAATATATTAGGGATGTTAACGAGTACTCGACTATCGCTCGGTCACGCCGATCATCGACCAAAATTTTCTTAGTCGATTACTCGTTAAAAATGGAAGAAGAAAAATCAAAACAATTTTTTTCTTAACGCTGCAGTTTTTGAGCTTCGAATAAAAATAAGAGTTTTCTTTTCTCTGCATTTTTGATCATGTCACACTCTATTCCATCGAACGGCTGTCCCTAGTATATTTTTAAGAGCGGCTAAAATTTGATCTCTTTTGAATTTGTAGATCAAATTATTGTTTTGAATAGAAGTACTTATGCAAACATATACTTGAAGAGATCAATTTGTGGTTCTTCTAATTAGTTATTTATTGGATTAGATGTTTATATCAATAAAATAAATTTAATCATCTCAAGGCGTTTGTTTTTATCATCATTAACTTTAATTGTTGATTTGGCACGGCACGGGACGCTTCATCCACGGGACAATGACGTAACATGAAACATGTCAAATTTAAGATAAAATGGAGCTTAATTATGTGTAAGCGTCACAAGAAAAAGGAAATGCTTAGACAGACATTAGCTAACGGATATTTAGATAAAATACTTTTTTATTTATTTGAAATCAAATACATCTAATGCGTATTTTCATAAGTCTTTAAATGTTTATGGTTTAAGATACGGTGTATGTGACAGTAGAATTATTTCATTTGAAAAGGACACACAGTTTCAAATAAATGAACGAGTACTCGACTATCGCTAAAGACTCCGATTAATCGACTAAGCCAACCGAGTAAAATTGACATCCCTAAAATATATTACTATGTGACTTTTTTGTCGCAATAACTGCCCCTGGTGTAATTCAGTGTTTTGATACCATGATAACCGTTGATCGAAGAGAAACTTGCAAGAACGACTTTTCTTTAACCATGTTTACCTTCTGTGAAATAAAACTATTTTCCCCCATAAAATCTATTTGAACACTGCCTAGACCTTATACATGTAGCGAATACTATAGTAAAGAACAGTTGAAATCATTGATCACACAAACACTAGTCCGATTAGAACCATCGTATTGTGTATACGAAAACATGTGTAAGTACATAGGGAAGTTTGTTAGACAGTGAGTTATAATTATTGGTATATTTGTTGATTTCTTCCGAACCGCAACTTTCATAGAATCTTCAAGAAGTTTGTACATAATATAATTATTCTTGATTGATTTATTTAGTTCATTTAAAAGGTCAAATGGTGTCCATTTGTTTGACTTACAGATAATATTTTTGTGTCGATGTGCTAAAATCCTGAAACCTTAACATATGCACATGCAGTGCTGTAATACTGCAAGGTATACCTGAAGAACTAAACAAGGTTCGGTCGTCTGACCCTTTTTTCTGCGCAGATAGATACACGAGACACTATGACGTCACTTCTTACAATCTGGCTGATTCTTGTAGGTAAGTTATAATAAAAATTTTACTGTTATTTCAAACAGTTACCAAGATTACGGGGGAGAATGGCGGTGGGGGGGGGGGGGTTGAAAAGTACTGAATGTTTTACTATTTACTCTGAACTTCTTATTTTGATTTTTCATGGGATTTCGAGTTGAATCTTATATTTCTTAATCAAAAATATCAAAAATTAAGAAGAAAAAAGAAATATAAATATTTTTTTTAAAAACCACAAAACGAAGCAATTACATGAATAATGCAATTTTAATAGCATTTCTTGTAGCTTTTCTGCACGGCGCTAACTTCTCTGCAACAAGCAATCCACGAGCGTACAAAGCAGTATGTTACGACTATGTCGGCTGTTTCAACAACCTCCCCCCGTTCGACAACGCTCACTTGAACTTGCCACAGTCTCCAAATCAGATAGACACTCAGTTCTTGTTGTTTACGCGACGAAATCCACAAAATCCAGACTATCTGAATTACATATTCCCAACATCTATCATTTACTCTCATTACCAAAAGACGTCTGCAACAAAGATCATTATACACGGATTTTCCAATTCCATGATAACGCCATGGATCCATGCAATGAAAGATGCGTTCTTGAAAAAGGTTTGAAAAAGAGAATTGCACATTATATCTTCTGATCATGTTTACAAGAAATGTATATTTTTAAAAAAAAAATGGCATGGTGTGCACAACCAAATCAATGAGCTGATGTACGGGCAAACACGCTTGTCGCTATTGCAACCGGTCTTGTTTTCCTCAACACATTGTTACGAATTGCTTTATATAATTACATGCATCTTTTATCGCTATTGTGATACAAATTTTATTTCTTTTCTATTTCTCTTTTTAAAAGTAAGGATTGTTGTTGTAGGGAAACTTTAATGTCGTGATCGTAGCTTGGGGCAAGGGGGCAGCGCCTCCGGGTTACAGCAAAGCGGTCTCCAACACAAGAATGGTAGGAACTCAGCTACGATTGATCATCGACAAAATGGTGCAAGCTGGTGGTCGTTTGACCGATATTCACATCATCGGACACAGTCTGGGGGCCCACACTGCGGGCTCAACGGGAAGACAACTTCAAGGCAAAGTAGGCAGAATAACAGGTAAAATCTAGAAAAGGACAGGAGGTCCAGAGCTCTACCTCCGAAAAATCAGGGGTTTTGACCATCCATAGGGTAAATTTACCCTAATTGACCCCCTGCTTTAACAGCAGCAAACAAAAAAATCTGTCAAAAAAAATCTTGGATTCGCGCCTGGATTCATCGTTTGCCTGACGCTTTTGATTCTTGGTTGTTTATTTTTTTTTCTTTTCCCAATTGCAGTTAGCAGGTTGAATTACGAATCTACAATGCTTCTGTTAGTAAATAAATGTTTTACTATTGTCAGTTAGTATTATAAATGTACATACTTTTAGTACCGGGTATGCTGCTCAATTCTGTTTGTCTGTAGGGTAAATATTGTTCAAATCAACTTGTTATTTGGTCCGAAAGTAATTGGTAATCTGCAATTAGAATTGTTTTTTAATTTGTTACAAATAGTTATAGAACTAGAGCCGAGCTCGTTCCAAAGCAACGAGTAGGTCTTCCGTTGAAGCTTCGTGTTGAGAATCAATCTGATTAAAACCACCTCTCTCTCCTTACAGTTGTTAGAGCCTGACAGATCTCCATTCCTTCTGACCAATCAGAGCTTTAGAAAACAATTGGAACTCTTCAAATTGAGACAGACAAATTAATTCATGCCTTTTTTCTATGTAACCTTCAGTCTCAGTATTGAAGAGTTGCACTTCTCATTAAACAGATAAAGGCATGTCTTTGGTATGTAGGAGTTAATTTAGATTGTATGCAAATGTGGAGGTCATGTGAAGATGACCTGTTACCGATACCTACATGTATCACACCCTTAGAAGGAGAAGGGGGATGGTTTTAATCAGAGTGGATTGTCAATATGATAATAGTAACTTCAGAAAATCGAAAACGAGGCTCAATTTTAAAGTATTATTTTAATACCAGGCAAGTTCTCCGTTTAACTTACTTCTCGTTTTTATCATGTTAAGTTAACTTTTAAAACACACACCATATATTTACGTGTATATAATTATTCCAAACAGAAACACAAAACGATAAATACGTACAGCTGAAGACGCGATAAAAACTAGGCCTAGCCCTATATCAAAGTGTAATAAACACAAAATACATCGCGCTGATGCATGAAAAACAGTGTTATGTTTCATAAACATTTTCCTGTACTCATACTTACAGCTCTACCGTTTACACATGGAATAATTTATGTAAAGGACAGTGTTAAAATTAAACAATTAAAACGAACACAAGTTGTTAATAAACGATGACGCCTTCTCCAACATGAGGGTGCGCTACACGAGAGGTGCTCTGTGGGAGGGACAACTCTCCGTATAATGTTTGGCCATGCAATCACTCAGCATCGTATTTGCTGTGGTGAACAAACTTAACGAAATCTTAGCAAGCAAATTAAATTTTAAAATACTAAAATCAGTGTAGTGGTAAGGGAGGAATGCGTTGTGGGGCAGCTCTAACTTCTATTGTTTAATATGATTTTGTTTTAAATTTGCCAAAACAAATTTTTTTTTTGCTATCTAAAAAGTGTGTGTGGTGGTAGGGGGGTGCCCTAAAATTCAATTTTCTAAATGTTAATTTAAGGGACATTTTGGTTGCGAGAAATTGGGGCAAAACAGAAGTGCACCAACTTTCATTTAAGTTTCTTACCTTCATATTCCTACAGTACTCTGATTGTTTGCAGGTCTTGATCCTGCTGAACCTGAATTCGAAGATCACCCTCCAAGTATAAGGCTGGATCCTACTGATGCAGTGTTCGTCGACGTCATTCACACGAATGGGGCACCGCCGGATCGGCTGGGTGCTGGGTTAATGCAAGTTTCGGGTCATGTAGATTTTTATGTCAACGGTGGCCAAAAACAACCCGGATGTCCAGATCCAGTTCTTGGTGCAATTCATAGTCTGATAAATCACAATGCTTCCGGTACATTGGGGGTTTTATATATATTTTTTTAATTTTAAGCTATACTAGTAGATGTATCTAAAGCTTAAGTTTACAATAAAAGTAAACCGTTAAAAAAACTGAACTTTATTTATTTTACAACGATTGATAAACAAGTTCTACAACTTATATTAATATCTCTCGTTGGCACGGATGTTAGCGCGAGGGGGTTATTGCATTTCAAGTAAACCGTTATTTCTACTTAATGTATAAGTACATTTTGAAAGTCAAATGGCTTAAGATCTTTTGATCTGGACTGAAATCTCGTTTGAGGATATATTATTCCTCTCTCCTTTTTTCTCTCTCTCTTAAGGAGTTCTTCAATCTGCATCATGTAGCCACGGGCGTGCCCACGTGTATTTCACGGAGTCCATCCTGTCGCGCTGCTCATTCACGGCATTCCCATGTGAAAGTTACGTAAGTTGTATTTGAAACTGGATCAAATTAACTTACCGAATTGTCTTTTCAATGAGCGTATATCTTACAGGAAAATTTTCGTAATGGTGGATGCAGAACCTGTGGCATCCATGGATGTTCTCAGATGGGTTTGAACTCGGATAAATATCCAGGGCGTGGGAAAATGTACCTCAACACCCAGTCCAGACTTCCAGGGCCATTCTGTGGTAATACATGCACTGGATTTACAATAAGATTTCTCTATTACTTCAAAAGATGATTTTAAATTGAAAATGTATACTTTTCAGTTTCATGTGTATCGTTCATTACAGGCTACCAGTACGTGGTCACCACGGCGGTCGGCACAAACGAGACTGTGGGTCAACTATTCTTAACTGTTCATGGAGGGACAGAAACGACCCATCCAACGGCAATTACAGAGTGTGCATTTTTTTGTTATCATTTCTTTTCTCATATAATTTTTTATTTTGTTTAATTGTTAAAAGTGTTATAGATTTAAACCAGTAAGTTTTGAAGAAAATGTACGGCTACTCGTACTTACACTTAAATTTGCGATCGATATGTCTTGCCTTGTATTTTTAATGATGCAAAAATATTTAAGTTAAATGAGTAGAAACCAACAAAAGTGTGAATTACCTTTTGTAGTTATGAAGAATTTTTCAAAAGTGGAAGTCTTATAACGAGGGTGGTAGTTTTTCCGAGCAGACTACAGGATATTACGTCAGTAGATGTGCTCTATAAGAAGAAGAGGGGATTCTTATTTGGCTGGAGCAAAGTGAAAGACCATGCCATTTTGACATCAGTGTCCATTGAAGAAATTCCGTCCAACGAAAGGTTAAAATTTTTGTTACTACAGTGGTCTTCCCAACCTCGTGTCTTGGTTGCTTTCAGAGGCAGACTCATTTACAGCCTTGCTAAGATAGGCCTTTTTTCGCATAGCGTAGATAAAATCCTTTAAATGTTAATTGTTTTACACCATAAGTTTACCATGGAACATTTTGGGGAGTTGATATTAATCAACTCTCCTATGCAGTTACTCAGGCTAACCGGAAGTGAAACAGTGTTTGGACCTAAACACAAATCAACACCGCTGACAACATTTAGATTTCATCGATAAAATTGATGTAATGTGTTCTAAAGCATTGTTTTTCAAGGAAACTTATATATAGATAACTTGTAAATAGTCAGATTTTAAATGGTACGAACAATTTAGATATTTTTGTAGTCGTACATTGTATTTATTCCTACGCCAGAGTTCAACTTCAAGATTAACGGAGACAGCCGAGCGTCTGGTTGAACGAGACTAAAGTTCAATATTGCTTGGATCCATACAATTTCTCAGAACTATTTCGATTACTGATACGTAGTTTGATGGAATTAATTCTTTGAATATTACACAACATGATTCATATTGGGTTTTCACGAAATTCCTGTCGGAGAATTCATATTATAAAAAATGTGCGTAATTCAAATACATATAGGAAACTACCTTCCATACAAAATAACATCGTTGATTTTAAAATAAATAGTAATCGATAAAATCAACTCCCGCCAGTAATTCAGTACTGTGACAAATGATTACTTTATATTTATTTGATGAAAACAAAGCTGTTGTTTGATATTTTTGAAATATGTTTTGGTAAATTTTTTTTTTATATTTTCAACAATGATATCTTGAAATTTAGCCATTAAATAAAAAAAAATATGTTCTTACTAAATAACAAATGAACAACTAGTACTTTTATACATCCCTGAAAACAATTGAAAAAAGATGCAGGTTTAGTTTTTGTATGTCTATATTTGTGCTTTGCATTCGTGATTCATTTTTCCGCCACCCACAGGTTCACTTTTTGTTTGCGGGGACAAGCTCTTACCGACGGAATACCGGCCACCAATATCAAAAGATCCTCCTTATCATTTTGTTAGAGAAGACAATTGGAGACAGAAGACACTTGTTAACGGTCTATCTGTTATTTGAGGTTCAATGAAAGCTTATCAGTTTGTTGTTATTTTCACTTCTTAAAATACTGTGGAATCATTAATATTCACGGTGGATAATAAATATGCATAGATTTCGTGGTCTAAGCTTAAAAGCTGACAAAAATCTTATTGATTTCAATGAGCCATGGCTGAGTGGCCAACAATGAAATAGACAGGCCTACGTCACATTTTTGTTTGACACAACCACCCAAAGTCCAATGTCTTGTTAAACTGGATATACATAAAATTTGGGACACGTAATTTTGTTATTTTTTAAGATACCAGGAAAATATTATCTCGTGAAAATCTGATATTACCTCGTGAAAAACGACTTATTTTCTCGTAAAAACGTGATAGTAATATCTCGTAAAACGACTTTAAAATATCTCGTGAACATGAGATAGTATTTCGTGAAAACGACTTATTATATCGTGAAAACGACATATCTCCTAAAAACGAGGTCAAATATTTGAATCAAATTTAAAATGACATTCATTGTTAATATTGATGTAGTGCATTAAATCATGTAAAAGGAAACTTTTCATAAGGAAATATGCTGAACTTGGTTTTAAATACATGTAGATAGCAATTGTTTACATTTTTGTACACAATATGACATCTCAATTCCCCCATTAAAAAAACAAGAATTTTTAAATTGCATTTCTCTATTGTAACATAAGCGTAAATATCCAATAAAAATTATATTGTACACCAAACAGATAGCAGCTCAATTTTCCTGAATTGTATGGGAAAATGTAAACGTATGATTACGTACAAATCAGGAATGATAACCCCTTCACCGTCCCTCCCGCTTATTAGAATTTTGATGGTCATTTTAGCAATGTGCAAAATGGGACGGACACTTGTCTTAATTTTCACGAGACTTTGCCTAATTGTAATATAATGAGACATAAAAATTCGTTTTCAACAATAATTTAACAAGCCTTCCCCCTTATACAAAATTATAACCAGAACAAGTATATATATATATTTCTATGACAAAAAAATATCGTTTTTTTTTTAACTTTGTAAAATCATATTGTGTAGATAACGTAAAAAAATATATGGTACATTTAATTTCGAAAGGATTAATCTTTAGAAGGGAATAGAAGGTCTAAGAATTGTGTCGTCCTCTGATAACTCAGTGGTACACAATATGAGGTCACAGATAGCAATCCTGTTGACTTTTGTAGGTAAGAATGAGTAAATATTCATGATCATCAAAAATTAAGGGTATTTATAAGCATTGTATTTCAACAACTTGATTCAATCTTAGACTATCCCGTTCAATAATATTTATTCGCGGAGCAACTGGTAATTTTAGGTACATGATATAGTACTCTTATTCAATGAACACGAGTTTGTGTGTATATATATATATATATATATATATATATATATATATATATATATATATATATATATATATAAATATATATAAATATATATATATATATTTTTTTTTTTTTTGGTCGAAAGCCGGTGTATATAGTACGACGAGTACAACAGAAAACCCGTATGAAAACAAAACAGTGTGTTACAAATATGTCGGCTGTTTCAACAACCTCCCTCCGTTTGACAACGCTGCTTACGACCTGCCACGCTCGCCCGAGGAGATAGGGACTGAGTTCTTGTTGTTTACACAGAGGAATCCATCAAATCCAGACCGTCTGGATTATGTATCCCAATCCTCAGTCGTCAGCTCTCACTTCCAGAGCAGTATCCAGACAAAGATTATAATCCATGGATTCGCCAATACAGTGAAAACCACATGGTTGTACAATATGAAAGATGCGTTTTTATCAAAGGTAAAAAAAAAAGTGCGTTCGTTACCAGTGTCATTTGTCTTAAAAATCAAATATATTTTGTTTAAATTCTTTGAAAAAAATTCAATTACAATGAACAATCCTTATTATTTTATGGCAATATCATAATAATAGGCGTTTAATATTGATAAGAAACTTATTACACACAGTATTCCGTCTGTCTAAGTGTCTTATCAAAATGTTGAAAAGGTGGAACAAACAATTCTATCTTAAGAAGTTGTTTTATATTTCGACGAAGGTTTTTATTGCTCAATTATTTCCTCAACAAAGTAATTCATTTTTACAACAGAAATATAATAAATACGCTGTAGATCAAAAAGACATATTTGAATTATTTAAAGAAAATTGTGTATTTTTTAGAAAGTCAAAGCAATTTATGACAAGGAAATTAAATAAAATACATTTTAAAATATAGAAATATACAAATCTCGTTTCCATTTCTAATACTTTTGTAGTACTCCATTTATGAAATTTCGTGAGTTTTGAGATGTACCCTTTTATAAATACCCAAAACGACAGAATCTAGTCTTTTAGTACATAATGTACGATATTGTTTTACTCAATAAATATTGCTATTTTACAATTTACCCAAAGAAGCCAAAAATGGGAATACCTATATATGTATAATCCTTAAATGTACCCTTAAAGGGGCATGGTCACGATTTTGGTCAAAAAATATTTTCCCGAGTTTAATGTCTACAATGCTTTAATAAGGTCTATTTAACAGGCAACCAAAATTTCAGTGTCATTCGTTGAGTTATAAGCGAGTTACTGAGCTTACAATTCTTTGCTATGTAAACAAAGCTTTTGTTTACATTTTGAATGTTGAAGTAAAAATTCCAGTTTTAGACTTAAAATGACTGTGTTAAACGTTAGAAACTGTTTATTTATGCTTAAAAAGAAAAATTAGCTTGAAAAAGATTTTCTACTGGTATATTGAACATATGTAAACAAAAACAGGACACGAGCCTTGTTCACATGACAAAGAATTGTGAGCCCTATATCTTGCTTATAACTCTACGACTGACTCTCAAATTTCATTAGATCATTAGAAATGCATTTCTAAAGCATTGTAAATAATAAAAACAGAAAAATAGAAAATCGTGACCTTGCCCCTTTAAGACGAATATACTTTTATGAGACTTTGCAGCTCAACTAATATTAAAGGGGCATGGTCACGATTTTCGTCAATTTTTTTTTTCCGATTTTAACGTTTACAATGCTTCAATAAGGCATTTTTAATAGGCAACCAAAATTTGAGCGTCATTCGTTGAGTTATAAGCGAGTTACAGAGCTTACAATTGTTTGCTATGTAAACAAAGCTTTTGTTTACATTTTGAACGTTGAAGTGAAAACTCCAGTTTAAGACCGAACATGAATGTTGTAAACGTTAGGATCAGTTTATATATGCTTAAATTGAGTAAGAATATGAAAAATCAGCTTGAAAAAGATTTTTTACCGGTATATTGAACTTATGTAAACAAACACAGGGCACGAGCCTTGTTTACATTACAAAGAATTGAGAGCCCTGTATCTTGCTTAAAACTTCACTGCTGACTCTCAAATTTCATTCGGTCATTGGAAATGCATTCCTTAAGCATTCTAAATAATAAAAACAGAAAAATAGAATTTGACCAAAATCGTGACCATGCCCCTTTAATGCAAGTAACACATGATTCAGAGATAAGTAGTTTTAATTTTTCTGCTGTACTTTTTACACAAAAACTCAAGTCTTCCCGCAAAATACCATTTTGCTAACTGGACCTAAAGATGGGATGAAACAAACCTTCATGTGATTATATATCAATAACAGCATCACTCAGTGTCACAACCCTTCATAACTTTTCCTTGTTTGAGGCTCCTCCTCCAAAGGAAACGCTCGAGATTCTAGAGGCATATTCTGATTTTCGCTGACAGGGAGACTACAACGTGATCATAGTGGCGTGGGGGGCGGGAGCTGCGGCCCCTGACTACAACCAGGCCGTCTCCAACACCAGAATGGTGGCCACCCAGACCCGGCTTATCATCGAGGGGCTGGTCCAGGCCGCGGGGAGGCTCGCTGACATCCATATCATAGGTCACAGCCTGGGGGCCCACACCGCGGGATCCACGGGCAGACAGATGGACGGCAAAGTTGGACGAATCACCGGTAAGATGAGATCGTAATAAAAGGGGGGATTCTAACTGTGATAACAAATTAACTTTAAAGACGTGAATTTAACTTTTCTTGGTTCTTTCTGTATTGAATCTCATCACATTTATCAAAATATACAGAGATTACTAGTATATATGAAATTCAAAATAATAAACATATTTACAATAACATAACGTGTTATAGATTTTTTAAAGATTTTGCATTACAATGATTTGAAGTACACTTGTATTTAGAATAATGTGAAGTTATGAGAACTTGGTTTATCATTGGTTTAAAATTGAAGCATGCGAGGTGGGATGTTTATTAAAGGGAGCATAATTTATTCATTTAAAAAAAACAATATTTTTTATATGATTGTTTTTTAAAAATTCATTATGTACTTTAAAGTAATAATATTTGTATGAGGAATACACTTGATTGTGGGATATCATGTGAAATATCAGAAATATTAAATATAATTTTTCCAGGACTGGACCCAGCTGAGCCAGCTTTTGAAAACCACCCAGAAGGAGTAAGAATCGATCCCTCGGATGCCGTTTTTGTGGACATTATCCATACAAACGGAGCGCCCATACGGCGGGGCGGGGCAGGCTTAATGCAGGTGTCAGGTCACGTGGATTTCTACGTCAATGGAGGAGAGAGACAGCCGGGATGCCCTAACCTTGTCACCGGGACTTTTGAACAGCTGTTTAGTCGCAACGTTTCAGGTAAAATAGAGTTATTATGTAAGAACGAGTTAAAATAGTTCGTTCGCGAAAACAAATCTCGACGCCAAGTCTAAAATCTTCAACATATTCAATTATTTGCATAGACTAGTTAGACTAGTTAGAAATATTCGTGACAACGAAGTTCTTGCGAGCCACAATTTTTCTCACGCGAATAAAGTTGGTTGCGGTAAAATTGTATTCTGCTATTATATTTATAGTTACTGTAAATGATAATCTGTTTGAAAGATGTATTCTGATAAATTGTCTTATTATCTATAATTGTTAAATGTAATTGAAAAAAAATCAGCCGTGGTAATGCTTTTTCCATTTTTATTTGGTCTTTTGAATTTCAGATAGGAGGCGTTCCAAACACGACAGATTTTTAAAAATGTTTAATATCTCTGAATACATTTATCTTCCAGTTCTTTATGACATCAGGATGCAAGCAACCGAACATTTAATTACGTATTTTGTAATGTAGGAGCAGTTTTGGCCGCGTCATGTAGCCATGGCCGGTCTCACGAATACTTCACAGAGTCCATACTGACAGACTGTCCCTTCACCGCATACCCATGTGACAATTATGTTAGTGTGCTTTTTATAATGATATGGAAATCGTCTTGCTAAATACAGTCATAAAGTTCCTTGGCATTTAACAAACCATAGCCCATCTAATTTTCAGTGTCTTGAGCACTAATGAAAGAAAAAGAAATGTAGAAATATCGTTTTAGTTTACTTATTGCAAAAGTTCAAAATATATTTGATTTTATTTCCAAGTTTTCTGATTATTCTCATTAACTTTGGGGAAATTTTGTCGAAAATGAATTGAATTGTGAAACCAAACACCTATAGCTTATACAATTTAAATAAGAATATCTGATATTTGTTCATACTTCGGGTGGATAAGTAGAATTTATTAATACACACAACAGGTCAAGTTTAGTGCTGGAGGGTGCAGTTCTTGTGGAGGGGTAGGTTGCTCTCAGCTTGGCCTGAACGCAGACGTATATTCAGGACGCGGGAAAATGTTTCTGGACACCCTCGGCACGGCACCCTTCTGTGGTAAGCATCAGCTGATGACAAAGCTCTAGGGGTTGCTTAAAAAAAGGAAAACATGGCTTGAAACCGTCCTTGTTCTAAAGGTTTTTAACATTAATTGAATATTATTTTCAATTTTTTAATGAACTGGTAACGTTACACATTATCATAAAACCATTTTGCTTCAAATTAGAAAAATTGACGGAGAGACTTTATATTCCAATGACCCTCTTTTTTGTGACAAATCATCTTCATACCCTAGCAGTGAGTAATAATTAGAATAAAGTAAGTGTATCACCTTTCAGGTTATCATTATCTTGTAACCGTTGTGATTGGAACACATGATGCCATCGGTCAGTTACTTTTAACAGTACATGGTACTGCTGGCCAAACGCATCTGATTCCCGTGACTGGGTAAGCCCCTTACAGCCAGTTATAATATACATGTATATCAGTGCTTATTTAGGATTTCTCCGATGCAAAAAATGATGGTATATTACAATGAAGATATTTTCAGAAATATAAAAGGGGCATGGTCACGAATTTTTTCTTCAAATTTTACTTTTCTGTTTTTAATGCTTACCATTCCATAATGGTCAGTCATATAACTGTCAGTTGTCAATACAAAACTCACAATTCTTTGTTATGTTTTGTTTATATAGGTTTTATGTACTTGGATAAGCTTTGTTTTCCATAGATTTTTCTGTCTGCAAGTTTATTAATGAATATTATATAATATAACAATTTCTAATGTTGGCACTTCTTATTTGGTTTTAAATTATGTATATTTTCTATTCAGCATCCTAGATGTTAAACAAAATCATGACACAAGTCTTGTTTACATAAACAAAAATTGTGAGCTCTGTTTATATCTTGACAACTAGCGTTAACATTTTGGCTGGTCATTTGAAATAGATTAAAGAATTATTAAAATTTTAAAAGTAAAATTTCAAAATAAGATGTGGTTTTGCAGTTCTGGAGAATCTTTGAGAGCAGGGATGCCTCATTCCAAAGTAGTCGTTTTGGAAAGAAGATTTGCGGATATTAATTCTGTTGATGTTCTGTATAAGAAAAAGAGGGGATTTTTGTTTGGATGGGGAGGAGCACCAAATGATATATCACTGACAACCGTTACTATTGAGGAAATCCAGGCCAACAATAAGTTAGTATTTTTATCCTCTATTGTATCTTTATTACAGTAGCGTCGGAAGCAAATTGAAAGTTGGGGGAGGGGGCTAGACTTATCAAAAACTTTGGCAAGCAAAAAAAGTTAACTAAAGGTTATGTATAACTTTGCAAAAAAGTGGGGGGCTAAGCGCCCCCCCCTCGGTTCCGACGCCTATTTATTACATATATTCTTTAAAATGGCTTTAGTAATATTTTCTTCAAAAATTATGCGCTGAAATAGCGAAAATCATTATGACACGATATAAGTTTTGCATTTATTCATTAAAAACTTTCAGCATTACTTTTAAAAACCTTTGTTATTAGAACAAGTATAAAGATACAAATATCCATTCTTCTTTCTAGATTCACGTTTTGCATGGGAAGTTTACGCTTCCCGGATGGAGTATCCGTGACCACAACTCAAAGATCTGCCACCGGAACTTGTTAAATCATGCAATGAAAAAATAATCGCTATTTAATTTGGCAAAGTTCAAAGTTTTATTATGGAAACAGATATTATGAAATAAGAATACCAAGAAGGACGTTTTCAAATAAATATTTACAATTACGTGCACTTGTTGTGTTTAGATGAACCACCATTTGCTTTAACCTTTTTTTTGAGACCATTCATATCATGTATCAGCCGATCATACAGAGAATTTTTGGAGTTGATTGACGTGAAATATTGTGATATTTATATTGAGAATTCAACCAAAAAAAATTTTTTAAAGTAGTATACATGTACTTACTTACTTACTTACTTACTTACTTATCCTCTCCGTGCCCCGGAGGACGCATGAGGCCGTAAAAAAGTAGTTTACAAGATCTTTATTCAAATCTCGTTAAAAAAAAACCTTTTTGGAACTTGTATATCAAAAACCTATTCAGTCTACGTCTAGTTCATATTTCCCTTTCTTTTCCTACCACTGGTTATCTAGATTGCTTCTAGGTTTACGACTTTTGTGCATTGCAAGCAAAGACGACCAACTTCACGGTCAAAATCTAAGACGCACATGAAAAGTCAAAATAGAAACAAATTTAGATGTATGATGTATGACCGATATTATATAATCTGGTCAACGTACGATTTGGTCACCAGGTGCAATGTTCTGTTAGTGATATGGTTAGATGGGTTCCTTATCTCTGGCAGAAGGCGTCGACTATGGCCACGTCATGGATAATCCTTGTCGGACTGTGTGTTCAGATTTGTGGTAGGTGTCTCGCATTAGTTCCTTGATTAAAAGATCTTAATAGATTTCTTTTCTAAAAAAATTGATGAAATATCAAACATTTACTATTCTCTATCACAGGTTCTCGTTTCCATCACTTTTTGTCGATTTCTTTTTTAAATCGTAGTTCTTGGAGAGCAGTGGAAATCATTGAAAGGAAAAAAGTGTTAGGTTGATTCTTTCAATTTTCCTTCTGTTTACCCGAAATTGTTTGGCACGAATTAAAACATTTTTCTTACGGAAATCACATTGGAAAATTCTGGGGGGGGGGGGGGTTGTCCTTTCGGAAATTCTTGAAACTGCACTTTGAACAACTTTTCAACATAATAATCCGGGAATATTCATGTCATATGCAATGCACTTTTGATTTTAATCCGTGTCTTCCAAACTGATGCGATGGACGGGGTAATTCAAAGCATTATTCTTGTTGGTTTTTTTTTTTAGTTATTAAAATCATTTTTGAATATATTTATGAATATCGAAATATTAAGCAAAACAATTGTTGGAAACTGGAAATGGAATTGTGTTAACGTACACTTTCCATTAAGGGGGTATGGTACACTTCCATATTGTGACGTACATATACTTTCTATCGAAACAAACAATAAATAACAAATACAAACAATATCTTTAATATGGATTCCTTATATAGAGCGAATATCGTTTCATTTTAATAGGAAGTACCAACTATGACACGACACACAGTCCTGGGTCGACGCCCTCTCCAACTTCGGTGAATATAACAACTGAAAAGCCGAACCCTTATGCTAACAAGACAATTTGTTACGCATTCGTCGGCTGCTTCGATAATTTCCCGCCATTCGATAATGCTAATCTCGACCTACCCCTATCACCCGAGGCGATTGGTACAGAATTCTTACTTTATACAAGGAGAAACTGGAACAATTTCCAACATCTCAACTACTCCTCTTTAACATCCATCACAAACTCCTTTTATAAAAGCAGTTTAAAAACAAAAATCATAATCCATGGGTTTACCAATTCTATTAAGTCGACATGGTTATACGAAATGAAGAATGCCTTGTTGACAAAGGTGAGCACAATTCCTCTCAATGTTTTACTATCGAATGTTGTTTTAAAATAATAGTTGAATTAAAACATTAATGTAAGAAAGACCCTCTATAAAATCAAAGAAATATGCTCTGAAGAATATTGCCCTTGCCATAAACTATTTTTGGTCCCAAGATGATGCGGAAACGGTAATTTATAGTATAGTAAGTTTTCTCAGTCATTTGCTTTGCTTATTTCCGGTAGGATGATTTCAATGTCATTATTGTGGCATGGGGAAAGGGAGCCACGGCGCCAAATTACAACCAGGCGGTGTCAAACACTCGGATGGTTGGGACTCAGCTCCGTCTGATTATTGACATGATGGTAAGGGCGGGGGGTAAGGTCGGCGACATGCATTTGATTGGACACAGTCTTGGTGCCCACACTGCGGGCTATACTGGGCGACTCCTTCACGGAAGGTTGGGTAGAATCACGGGTGAGATATTAAGATATCTTTTTTCCAATCATACACACTCAGTAAATGTATATACATGTATATACGACCTACTGCGAAATATTTACATTTTCTGGTGTCTTTGTCTGTGATAACATTACGAATCAATTTTGAAGCCTAAAACCCAATAATTTCATAAAAGATGAGCGACACAAAATGGGCGTGTCTTATAGCATAACCGAAAAACGGTATTGGCTGTGCCGCGTAGTAATACATATCATGTGCTACATGAAAAAATAGTGGCTTTAATTTATGTTGTTTTAAAGTGTAGAAATTGGAAATGATATAAATATCACAGTATACCCTTCGGACTTTATTGGATTTGACCATGCCCCGACCAAAAATATCACCTCATAATACTCAAAGAATGATTCCCTTTTCCTTAAATACTAGTAATATACATCTGCTGCATTGTCGGAAACTCATGGTCATCTCCTTAAACTTTTTTCGTTTCCATAGATAATTAGTATTGTTAATTCACCAATGAGAAAGCAAAACTCTTTAGATTTTTGGGGAAAAGCGTGTAGAGCCAATCAAAATACAGCCTGAATTATCCAAGAACGAGAAAAATTTAATGAGTTGGCCCATGCACGGCCAATAAGCGTATGCGAGACTTGCCGTGGGATTCCGATGGTGGCCCGACAGAAGACGTTCCGTTTCTCTTTTTTGTTTTTGTTTAGGCATGGACCCAGCAGAGCCCGATTTCGAACACCTGTCAGAAGGAATTCGATTAGACCCTGCCGATGCTAACTTTGTCGATGTCATCCACACCAATGGTGCCCCAATCTCTAGTTTGGGTTACGGTCTGATGCAAGCCTCTGGTCATGTCGATTTCTACGTTAATGGTGGCGAGAAGCAACCTGGTTGCAAAAATCAAATAAGCGGATTCTTCGGATCACTTTTAACGTTTAATACAACAGGTACACAAAAACTCTTTTCGTCTCTAGACACCTGGCAATCCATGCTATTTTTGCTCAACATATTGAATTAATGATCTGAGTGATCGAGTGCTTGCTTTGCTCTTCAGCCATTGGAGAAGCAGTGGCCTGTAGTCACGGACGCGCCCACGTGTATTTCACTGAGTCCATACTCACTGACTGTCCTTTTACAGCGTACCCATGTGATAGCTACGTAAGTTCACGTGTCTAATGTTTCAATACCTTTTCCCAGTACTTTCTTTACCATTTTTAGGACATCTATATACACTCTGCGCCACTTTTTGAGACCCAACTCCGCCTTTCATTTTCACACACAACACATCTATAAAGGGGATCTTTGATCTATATGCGACTTCTAGGATCTCCTGGGGTCATAGAGTGCTACAATGAGGGGGGAAAATGTTACTTGGATAAAAAAAAATGTTCTGAGGAAAAGACGTAAAATTGATGCAATATTGTTTGAAGAATTTACAATTCTTATCAAACCGTAGTGTAACCCCTGAGTTAAATAGAAGAGCCACCAGGAGGGAGGAAAGGCCTTTTGTAATGAATTGATTTGATATAGTAAAGATGGTTAGAGATGACAATGTTGCCCAAGGGAGTGATGTGACCATGGGCCTCTTGTTGTTTTGAGCGATGTCAAACAGTAGGGCGTTTCTTGATATTTTGCACCCTGGGAATGAATTTACTAGTCTAGACTCAAAGTTTTATATAACATTTCAAAATAAAGATAAAGTAACTTTGATTTCAACTATATTTGGTTTTCATGACTTACAAAATGAATTTTCTTTGTAGCAAAATTTTAGTCGAGGGGAATGTATGACTTGTGGGACTAGAGGGTGCTCCCAGATGGGATACTACGCCGATCAGTATACAGCCCGGGGCAAAATGTATCTCGTAACTCAGGGTAATGAGCACGGACCGTATTGTGGTAAGTGTTCTATGATTTTTGGTTTAGCAAACCAACGTGTATGTATATCCGTTGGTTTGCTAACCTTTCCCTATGTCTACTAACTAATGTTCAGATTGAATATGTATAGCTAATATATCTTGTGTTGCATTTTCGGCTCAAGGTTTTCATTACGTGATTAAATACGATCTGGGAAACACAGATACCTACGGCACGCTGTCTATCAAATTGAAAGGGACATATGGACAAAGCAGTTCGATCGCCTTTACCGAGTAAGATGCAAGATATATAAGTAATTCATTAAAAAGAAATATATCGACTGAAAAACTTATTCAAGATAACTGTCTTTTTCATACACAAAACTGGGATAAAGGAAAGATGCTCACCTGAAGACGAGTGGAGTGGAGACAAAGTTGGTAGCTGTGCCGGTGGAGGTTGGAGATGTGACGTCAGTGGAATTAGTCTACAAGAAAAAGAACGGCTTTTTATTCTGGGGAGGTGGAGCTAAAAGTATCCAAGTCGTGTCCGTGTCCGTAATGTCCGGAGAACTAGGTGACAGGTAAAGTCGTCTCATATTATCTGAACATCGTGTTCTGTCTAATGTTTTTATTTTCAATATTAGATATAGCATACCATGCAGTTAGTGCTTTAACACACATCACGCAGTTTTAATAATTAATATTTAGATTATCTAAAAAGTGCAAATTACACAATTTGTAGGCAAAAAAAATGTGGTAAATTATATTTATGGCAGATTATACCGTAGCTCGCTTTCTGGTAAGGAAGGAAAAGTAGCACTTGGGCAATTAAAAACGAGCAAGTTTTCAAGAAAGAATCTTGAAAATGTCTACATGCATACTTCATTGATCTGACATACATTACTTCCTGTGATACCAAGATAAATATTTTTTGAAAACAGAGGTCCGTTGGAACAAGAGGCATACCATGAAAAAAAAACAACCCAGTTATCTGATTGTGTCTATAAAAAATATACATGTGGTTAGACACCGTCACAATAAGGAACGATTTGGCCTATCTGTTAGACAAGTTTAGATAAATAATCATAAATCTATACTAACTTTAAGCGGCCAATGATTCCTTCACCATATTATAGGGAAATAAAATACCGATAATTATACTATTATATGTCTCTTCCTTTTCAAGTTTAGCTATAGGTTATTGTTGTAAAATTTACCTTTTAAAACCCCTGTAATTTAGTTGTTTTCTGTATGGTTTGTAGGGTTGATTTTTTTTTTTAAATAAATTTTCTTTGACGTTTTATTTCACAGTTTCTTCTTCTGTGTAAAGCATTCGCTATCTGATGGAAATGCGTTCACAGCTACAAGACATACAAGTCCTGTGTGCCGATAGCTCGTACATCATGGTTTACAACTTGGTAGATTCTCCATTACAACTGTCAGCATGTTGCAATGTGCATGAACATGGAAATTAAAACTTCATATCTACATTAGTTCCGTTTTATTTTTTTAAACGTAGATCCAAATTAAATTGATTTTGATTTTTCAAGAGAGAAAGAGATACTAGTACTTCCTTTTCAAAGTCGAGTGCTAGAATGATTTTTAATTATTCATTTTTATGACAATTAACTCCTAAAAAAATTGTGTCGTCTGCAAGACAGCATTTGACGTCTGCTTTTTTTGATGGAAATGTGTTCGTATTGCACATTGTCATTTTTCTAGTTTTCATGTCATTAACATGATTTATATCAGAGGAAGATTTGCCCACGTGTCTAGATTAAAATTTGGAAGTACTGCTTTGTTACATATACATACTTGAAGCATTATATATCGCAAGTAGGCAATTGAAGGACCGAGCAATTTAAAACTTCGCTGTGTGGCGTATACATACAGCTGTATATATATCTCCTTCCATTGATTGGTGTTCCAGAGATATTCAAAAAGGGGGCACATACCTGAGGTTATATCAGATAAAAAAATCGAAAGAGGAAGTTAAACTGTTGCAGTTGTCTTGTGTGTTTCGTGCATGGAATTCCTTTACTCTGCGAGGACACCATGACATCTGTTAGCACCATCTAGCCGTTGTTCCCAGAACGCAACAGGATATGGTGAGTGGCACGAAAGTCGAGTCGATCTTTGTAAATATTCAAAAGTTTTCTGTCTTTCATTATAAGAATTAATAATTTGATGGATGTCATGGCCATTGAATGCATGGTTAGCAAAGACGAACTTAAAGTCTTGTTAATCTACCTCGTTTTATTTCACTTTATGGTGAATTTAATAAAGATAAGGTCAAGTTTATGTCAATAAGCTAGTGCTGGTATTTATTGTCTATGTACCAGGCTTAAAAACAAATACCCCCTAATGATCATGTATCTGCCCAAAGAGCAAAAATGAGAGAGAAGAAAATATCATGATCGAGGTTTTTTTGTTGCAGGTGTGGAATTTCTGTGTAGTAGTAAACTAACATATTGATGTAGTGCACACGCCAAGAATCTCGGGCAATATCCTTTATATCATCAAAGGATTGTTGATTCTTGGTATTATCCGAGCAACTTTTATATATATATATATATATATTAGCCTGCCTGCTGTATAGAGGGGTCTTCCTGGGGACACTTTCATTAGAGTCAATATAAAAGCTCACACCAAGAAAGCAGGAAGTCTTCTCTTAAAACAATGCACAAAAGGTCTGCTGACATCGTGTATATATATGTATGATCACTTTGAATCACACATTGTATTTTCCGTTCAAAGTGCACGGCTTCATGTGAATTAGGAAATGGGTAGCGATTAATTGGAAAGTGGGGGAGCATTTTGGCTGGTATGATAATACTTAGACTTTTTGGACACACTAGTACTGACCTAGTAATCGCGCGTGATTCTTTTTTTATCTCACGGATCTTGGAGGGGGAGGGTCAGGAATTTAAAAACCTTTCGACATATATTATACCTTGTTGACTTGGTCTGTTGAAAGGATTGTATATATTGCACTTCTTTGCAAATAGTTTTGATAGAAGTTATTCAATATTTAGACGATGTGTTTTCTGATCGATGCTCTGAATCATCATTTATCATTATTTTTAAAGGAGAACATTGCCACGTCTTCGAAGGAATAATTATATTAGTTGCGAGATACAAGAAATGTTGACATTCGTATTAACTTGCTCTCGTCTCTTTGCTTTAGTGTTTGTTTTTGAGGTTTTAAGGATTTTTATCAGTGTTTAAAATTCCGTATATCTGCACTATGCCGTACTTGAATTCTATCAAATATATTATTCTATGTTTTTTATTGTTAAAAAATTTAGAAATAAGCTCTGATAGAAACAGTGGTGACTTGAGGAAGTCTAGTGTTCATCGTAAAATGAATTGCAAAATATACGATTGTGACAAAAATCTATAAATTTGTTTTTTGTTTTTTTATCATATTGGCATTGATGGAATAAGTTTAATAGTGTATTTACATTTTCCCTGCGACATAACGCTGTTTTACAAATAACGTTTCGGTTTTTCTTTTCATCGTAGAATGAGTGCTTGTGAATAAATTAACCCCCTGATAATTGGGTCACTATTTTTACTACATGTTCGGGAACAAAACCGATTGAATTAAAATAAATTGTGTTAATTAAAACATCACATCACATTAGACGCATTTTGGTTTTAGCATATATAATGAACTCCTTTCAAACACGTATTTTTATAAGACAAAAAAACCATTGAAGCAATAGGCATAATTAAGTGATCGTGGAGATCTAGATCTACAAATGAAGTGTTGCTTTCTGTCTTTTCTCACAAATAATGATAAAAAAAAAGGTAATCGCAACATCCCCACTATTTTGTGCAGTGCGTCCACCATACATATGTATGGCACTCCAAATTCACAAAAATGAGCTAAATTGATGAATTAGGTTTATCGACTGTTAAATATAGTTACGAACCACAAACTATAGTTAACGATTCGTAAACTATAGTTATAGTTTTACACTTCTGAAACATAGATGATCGCGTTAACTATGATTTACAGATGTGAAATATAAATGAACGTGGTTAACTAAAATTTGCGGTTCGTAAACTATATACTATATATACTATATATATATATATATATATATATATATATATATATATATATATATATATATATATATATATATATATATATATATATATATATAGTTTACAACCGTTAAACCTAGTTAATCGACTGAGAAACTATGATAGGATAATTTTTTGTGAATTTGGCGTGCCACACACATGTACATTTGCTTCTCTGGCAGTTTCACACTCAGATATCTGACGTTCCGAAGGAAAAGCACCCTGTTCCTGATGCTATAGTTCTTCTATCAGTGTCAATTTGTCATATGAAAGTTATTTTCTCAATCGGTTTTCAATTACTGCTTTTTTAAATTGCTTTCGGATTATATGGAATTTTATCACGTGACGAACCTGTTTTTATATCCATATAAACGTTAAAAAAAAGGATAACTGAGTTATCCTTCAGATTTTCCGCACGATTCACCGTTCTATTATTTATTTATTTATTTATTTTTGTTTAATTTGTGGGACACATAATGTTGAGTGAATAAATTAATTTGCACAACAAAATTGAATGACAAAGCTAACTAGTATAAAATTAAATCAATTGAAAGTAGCTAACCATGACTAAAACATGAAAGCAAGAACTTGTGTTTTGGGGGGTTTCTTTGGTTTTTGTTAGTGCTCTGTAGCATTCTATTCTGATTAAAATCTACCTTCCACTAGCTCCTTAATTTTTGATGGTCGCGTGACCATTATAATTAGGAGCTATACACGTAGTGGAGGGTTTAATTTTAATCTATACAGTGTAGCATTCGTTTATGTTCCTATAGAATGTTGCTCGTGTTATGCAATCGCTGGACATTTAAAGATCGAAATGCTGATATACTGTAGCTTTAGAAACACTAAAAAATCTTTTTTTAGTTAATCTTAGACTTGTAAAAACATTAAGAGAACGTAACTCTGTCAGCCGTAACGTGATGTTCGGCAGAGCCTGATAATTGAACTGACGCCCTCGGTTTTTATTAACAACCTAACACATGCATAAACGGTTGTGGACATAGCAGCTAACAATACAATGCCATATTAACTGTCCGAGTGATATCTTTAAAATGAAATTAAAAACCTGTAATGATCGCAACAGTGAGTTAAATCCCAATAAATCAGCAAAGAATTTTCAGTTTTGTTGTTTATATTTTTAAAAGATTTTACTTTCCAATTTTTCATAAAAAGTGTGAAACTGCTCAGAATTTCATAGAATCACCTCAAAAATCGATCAGCATGTCCGTCTGTCTGAAAAATTTAGACATTAGTGTCTATATTTGATTTTTTTTTTTAAAGTTTGGACATCTTAGTTAAATAATCTTCTTTTTTTTTAAAGTTTGGACAACTTAGTTAAATAATCTCCCTAAATTTCAGTGATATTTAAAAGAATGGATTATATGCTTTTAGCCCGGCCTCGATCTATATAATACATGAACGGCCATACATACTTGTATATATGCATATTATTCATTGCATTTTCTTTTATTATTTGTTAAGTTTTATGTTGCATGCAGGCTATATATAATGAAATTGAATTGGTTTCCTCCCATTTCACGTAATTGTTTGGTCAAACTTCCTGTCATTTCATCTCCTACAATGTATCTACAGAGTGTATAGCTAGCCTCCCATTTGACTCCACGATAAATGATCGGATCGTCGGTGACCTACCGTGATCTTGGTTTATTTTAGAGACCTATACAGTACTGTACATAGTATGCTTCCTTATTTATTTTTCAACTGATATCGTTCGGCAGGGTGTTCATTCTGGATAATGCATGCAAAAAATGGGACTCGGTTATTCGACAGTTGCACAATTTGCAGCCGCAACCAACTCCCCAACCCTCATTCCGCATCCCCCGAATTTTAAAGCCCACAAAAACAGTCCTACCAAAAATCACATAAACGTTTAATGATTATGTAGGTTTATGAATGATTAGTATGAAGGGGGGGGGGGTTACGGCTCACGTATTGTTGAATACTTTATTTGTGTATATGTGTAATTTAAACATTATGATAATTGGATTGTATAACCGGCAAATCCTATAATTATGAACCTTCCAAAAACAAAGCATATGACTGTAGGGGAGAGGGTGTCTGGTTAATATGTTTTGATTTGTTCTGGCTGTGTCCAGATTTTAGATTACGCCCCCTTGTTTATCCGACTTTCCGGTACAGTGAGCTAATGTGTCACACCAGGAAGTTTATATAGTTTGTTCTCGGTAGATAACCATGTTCTTCATTCAGGAAGACTTCATCCACATCGCCATATCTTCCATCGGTGGTAAGATTTTTAAAGTCTAAAAACTTATTATATTTCTCCTCGCCAAAACTTATGTCACGCTATTGTAGATTTATTTACATTTGATTGCTTATAATAATGTAAACATGCCTGTAAATATTGATGCGTTGTAAATATTCATTGGCCCCGTATTTACATAGCGCACTGTTGCATCACAGCTATAGGTCATTCTGTGTTAACTTGGTCGTTCGTAAACATGCCTGTAAATATTGATGCGTTGTAAATATTCATTGGCCCCGTATTTACATAGCGCACTGTTGCATCACAGCTATAGGTCATTCTGTGTTAACTTGGTCGTTCGGCATTAACCTAGAGAATGGAACTCAGTGACGCCTTGAATGAAAGCTGTTATCAACAGCAACATGTTTTAAATGTTAGATTATTTTGGTAAAAAAAAATCTTATATTTTAAAGGTACATTAATGATTTAAACGATTAAATACGTAATTATATTGATATGTCCTGCATACAACTAAGTTAACTTTTCTTTTTTTTTAATTAGTAATATTTTCAATATTTAGGTTTTTTTTAAAGAAATCCTCATGTGTAGGCTTTAACTTATAAATGCTTATAATGATCATGAATGCTTAATCAAAAAAAGATTGAAATGATTATGAATTGTTTATGCATGTATGATCATTCCATGAGACTAAAATTAAAATACGATCATCAATTGATATCAATTAAGCTCTTTGGTAAAACTTGAGCAGTTCCATGAATTACTTTTGTATGATATGTGGCCTTGAAACAATATACTTTTAAAGCAAATGCTTATGAGAATCAATAATTTAAATGCTGGCTTTAATAAAACTGAATATATCATAAGGAAATTATCATGATTAATTGTCAATAAAAATGAGAGGATACCAATATAGGACACAAGACGTTTTTCTATTTTAGATTTCAATGAAAATTCATTCCTTATTTATTTGCATGATTAAACCGGTTCATGTTGAAAAAAATCAGAGTGCATTACCAGGCTATTTTTGGAGTTGGAATATTTTGGATTTTCCTTTTTATAGCATTTTATAGCATAAGTTTATAGCATGCAAAATGCAATTGACTGCTTATAAATAAAGTCGTAGTATATATTTTCCATTGAAACTTTATGATTATCAGGGATTGCGTAATGAAAATCTTCGCTTTCCGGAGATAGAAAATAAATGGAATATAAGTCGCTTCTGACCTTAATTTCATGGGCTGAATTAAACTTTAACAACATGAATGGTATTGTGTATATTTGATGATTTTAGATCATTTTCACAATGACATTAAGTAAATGTAATTATGTGACATTATGTGACTTAATTTTAATGACATTAAATAAATGTACATGGAGAGATGATTGGATAAGTATAAGTTGTTTATGTAAAAAAAAAACAACCCGATTACAATGTGATATAATCACAATGAAAAATTTGGGATTTGAGCCCAATGCAAGAACTTGTTAACCTGTCCAGGTTATTTCCATTGTTAACAATTAGTATCAGCATAATGTTGATATACAATGGGTCCTAAATATTTATTAGTTAAGGTGATGACAATCTTTGAATTAAATTGTGGTTAATAGTTGTGTGATTTTGAACACTGTATATTTCATGAATTGTTGCAAAGCAGATGGGATATTTGTATAAAGTATAATCAAAGAATGTTTATAAAGACTGGAAAACCTGACTCGGTCCCAATGATATAGCTGTTAATTATTCTAACCCTTCAATACTTTTGATGATTCTAAAAAGAATGGTTAAATTTATCTGTGGGCTGGTAGTAGAAAAGGTGTTTTTAAGTTTGTAGTTCATGCACCTTTGGCGATGTATAAACTGAGGATACCGTATATCTGGGGTTTTTTCACGTGTCACAAAATTTGCGAAAATGGGAAAAATATGTAGCATTTTTAATTCGTGTCAGTCATTTTTGCGATTTTAAAAGTGTCTTATAGATAATGATACAGAATATAATTTCTGCGTATTTAATTATTTTGCGATTTGAAAGAGGTCGCGAAAAAAGCGAAAATTAGATCATCGCGAAAATGACCAGATATACGGTTTATACAGTATATATTTTTAGAGGGGATGCTGCATGGTGGGTGTACCTGTATTTGGTATTTGTGGTTCTGTGTAATGTTGACTTCATTAGATTGTTCCTCTCAGTAATGGTAATTAAGCCTTAATGGCTTAATGTGTCCAACATTCAGAGATAGTCTGTATATGGTTTCACAATGCTAGATTTCAGATTTTTAGAAAAATATCTGATTCAATATAACTGAAACCTGCAATAAGGGATAAGTTATAGCATAATGTTTATGTGATTGAATAGACAGTATTTGAATTAATTACCGGTATTTCTTATTTAGTAATTACCAGTAGGTATATCTTGACATCTGGTGATCTACAGTAAAACATACCATAATGACATACCTACTAAGCCCATGTTTGGATATATCCATCACCACACAAGACCAGATCAGACTCGATCAATCTCCTTCCCTCATTTCACTTCTAGCCTTTTTGAGTAAGATGCACCGGAATATTTTCTGTTAATAACGTTTCACTTGGCGAAGAAGAGAGATTGTTTCTCTATTTTGGTGTTTATTATATATTCATTTTTTGAGTCAAGAGTAAGTATTTGACAAGGTTTTGGTGGAAGAAAGTCAAGACAGTTAGTGGTCCTCGTAAAGAGATCTTTATAAACTTCTTTTGTATGTGGGCTATATAGCTAGCCTGATCAGCTTACGATCAGCATTTTAAAATTATTTTGATGAATGGACAAAATACTAGAGCACCTTTAGAAAGCTTCCACAAAACTTCCAAGGTTTCTTATTTCTTTTTTATATTTGGGGAAAAAATAGTAGGTTGTACCAAGGACAACTGTAATATTAATCTGTTTTATGTTTATCTTGTCAATTTAAAACCTGATACTCTGTAAGTTTTAACGTACAAGTTGGCTCAGAGGCAGGAAATATTATATGTACGTGAACAATAGCCACTGGGGTATAAGTATAAAATTTTACTTCCTCCTAGAATATACAGTAGAGATAAAAAAAAAA
Source organism: Magallana ariakensis (assembly GCA_020458035.1). Taxonomy (NCBI): domain Eukaryota; kingdom Metazoa; phylum Mollusca; class Bivalvia; order Ostreida; family Ostreidae; genus Magallana; species Magallana ariakensis. The sequence goes on from CM035817.1 coordinate 33,127,873, forward strand.
CACTTAAGGGAATCTATTATACCAGTAGACATCTTCAAAAAAATTGAGGAAGCTAGCAAAAGATTTTCTTGCCTATAAAATTTAATGTTATTTGTTGAGTAAAAATGTTCTATAGATGTCTTTTTCTTATTTGTTGGAGGGAAGGTGTGTGGGGGTGGGGTGGGGGGGAGTAGGTGATTGAGGGTAGAGATTCATTTTATTTTCAGACAAATATGGATCATTTTAGTACATAATTAATAACAGGCATATCAAGGGGTTACTGTACTTCCAACGTCTGTCACACAACTGTCACTAAAACCCCTATACCTCTTTTCAGGCCTGTCAAGAAGGAATATCTTAAGGAACTATAAGCATTGTTGCCCATTTTTTACCCTCCTATATATAAGACTAGAATTGAGTGATGGACAACTTTATACATGTATAGGTCATGCTGTAATTTACAATGCTTATAATCTTGCATTTTTAGGCTTTAAAAACTCGCACAATAAAATACCTGAAGTTTTAGCATATCATACCCTCTACCCTGACTTATAAAGCAACTCTTATAAAGTTCATGAAAAGCTGTTTTTTTTTCTTTTTATAGTTCATTTTTCATCACAAAGTGGCATAATTTAATCTTGCACAGGACTGTGAAACATCTATAGAAACGTAGTGACTTAAAAGTCAATAATGTGAATTTTTTACTGACTATCTGATGGGATCTGTCGGAAATCAATATATATACACTAACATTTATGAAATAATTATGCATGAATGAAAGGTTAGCATACGATTTGCACATATCTATATGAATACTTTGATATATATAGTTTGATCGCCAGTGCCAGATAGCACAGTAGGTACAGCACTTAACTAGAGATTCAGGGGTCCTAGGTTCGTATCCCAGTTTGGTCCATCTTTATTTTTCCCATCGATATCCCATTTCATTTGGTGCAGTGGACTCAGACAGGTTATTTTCTGACTAAGGAAAGAATCTTGGATGTTGATCTTCCAGGGTGAAGATCATGTAAGGTAGAAATGTGACATTAAGACTGTTTGAACACTCAGGTGCTGGCAGATACCATAGCTCAGTTGGTAGAGCACCTGACCAAAGGTTCTGTGGGCCCAGGTTCGAATCTCGGTCTGGTCTGTCATTACCGGTATTTTACCCTTCTCATATGACTCTGATATTTCCTAGCTTCATAGAGTCAAGTAAAAAAATGTTTCATTGTATGTGGCTAGATTATGAAAAAATCAAAGGGGTTTGAATTTTATTAATTAATATAGTTTACTGTTTATTTCTGTATATTCTGACATAACACATTTGATCGTGTGAACATTTGTTCATTTCTACAGGTAAATAAGATATGTATCATGAACCATGATAGCTGACTCCCTCTTTAGTGAAAATTTTTTGAAATTTAATACAGTTCATATTACGGTATCCCTGTTTCTTTTGTATGGAATGGTTAGGGAAATAAGGATCTATTGCAAATAACAAAAGAATTGACCTATAGGGGAGATGGATTTCCCGGAAAAAAATCACTTTTAAAAATTAAAGTTTATTTGTTATTCTCTATCGCACATATTTCTAAATTTATTTTAAAATTTGGTCAAAGTAGATGCAGTTCGTTCTTTGTAAAGAACGTGTGCATTGAATGGTGACATTTTAAGCCAAAAATGTAGGAGGAAGGTTTATAGATTAGAAAAAAAATGGGGGTGGGTCAGTTAGATTTTTTCGTCCCCTTGCCATCCCGCATCAGGTACGTCCCCTTATACAAAGGATGCAGCTGTTAATACAGAAAAGAGTTCAGTTGAATTAATGTACAGTGAAAGATAGTGTTCGAACGCGTCGTAAAAATCCTTCTACATCTACAAACATCACTCTTCCTGTTATTTCTGTTGGAAAAACTAAGGTGACGTGAATTATTTGTCACAAAGAGTCAAAGGGTTTGCGACCTTTGAAATCGCGTCATGCGAGACTTTTGATAGTTGCTAATATGTCCGTGGTTGTAAAATAAATGCATATAAAGAACAAGTAACTATCATATGATAGAATGTTAACTGGAAACAAAATTTTTAAAAAACATTCATAACTCATACTGCTCAGCAACATCTGTGAAACTTTTATTTCAATCACTATACATTTTGAGAACTAGAACCTAAGAGAGAGTTTAATGTGTATGGCCTAAAATCAAGAAGTGGAACGGGAATTGATATGCTTTTTGTAAAGATGGAAACCGATACCGGCCCTATAGGTCAGGTCTATTGTTAGATACAAGTGTTCCTTTATGTTCAAACCTAACCAGCACATCCCATCATGAGCCTGAATTATCCATGACGGGGATGGAGGTCAACATGCAATGGCCTCAGTTTAAATGTCCTTACCGGTAACCCCATTATGAATATCGAGAATAATTGTACTATATGTCTAGTACATGCAATGTTTCGTTGCAATATTACCAGTACTCTTCGTCAGTACACTATTCACCAGTATGTGGATTTAGTTCCATAATCATTTCATATTAGAAGTCGTAATATCAAATACATAGATCAAAGATAATTAAACCATATCTTCTTTCAGATTTTTTGCGCACAAATATTATTTAATTTGCAAAATTTAACATTTGCAAAATGCCAGTCTTTTATAAAACACATACTGCCAATGTCTTAATAAAAGTTACATGACCTCATTATCATTGAGGTTCTCAGTAATGGTGTTAACATCATAGTTACATGTACATGTATATAAGCATACATGTTAACCTCCAGTGATGAAAAATAGGTAGATTTTGAACCGAAAAGCGGTAGCATCGCGCGCGCAGTCGTTTTCGCGTATATTTCAAAGCACAAATTTTTGTGTACTACATATGTAGTAAGGGTTTCTGATTAGTAATTTATGATATCAACTAAAATATAAAAGACTTTTGAAATTTACTAATATCAACAGAAGCAATAAAAATGTTTGCATGCATTTACCTTATATTGATTACCGGAAAGTTTATTTTTTTTAGGAAAAATATTTGAATGCAGAGACTTTAACAATTGCCTTTGTTCAGAAAAATAGGTTAAGTTGCCAAAATTTAACATATAAGAGAAGTAAGAACTAGTAGGAAATCGTATATTCTTTTTCAACATCAAAACGATGTTTATTTACATGCTTATTACAAATCATGCAGCATTCAATAAACTGCAAGTGAGTTTACTGTAACAGTTATGGCAAAGTTAAAAGATATATTCAGTCATCGTTAAAACCACGTGTGGAATTGCAAAGCTTCTTTTTCCTTTGCGAGGATAATATCGACATGTCTTGTAACTAATGTAATCACGGGAAGTGGCTTCTTTCATCGTTCAATGTAAAACACATGCTTGAAAACTTGTCATTCAAGCGACTTAATAAAGCGTTTGTGTGCCTCCGATTCAAAGTCACGCGCTAATTTCAAACCCGACGAGATTTTTGACCACAATGGCTTCCAAAATGGCTATCTATCAAAACAAGGAACTTATTTTGAAGAAAAGCGGTAGAATTTTTAATAAAATCGGTAGGCGGGAGACAGAGCCAAAAAGCGGTAGACTTCCGCGTAAATCGGTAGAGTTAACATGTATGATATAAGTTACATAGCACTAATCTCATGGACATTGATGCTGCAATGATAATTGTGACATCAATCAAATGTTGATTCAAGCAATGGCTTAAATAATGTTAAGAAAGTAAAGACCTAAAATATTTTGATATGATGTTATATGGTATATATCTCTAAATTAACCTCTGAAGAATCATACATAACTCTGCCTTCACATTAGTCAGTTTATTCACTCTACACCAAGATCTAGGCATTATGCACATTCATCAGTAGATACAATGTAGGTCTTGATATAATTGCTCTTTATATTATATCAGTAATTTTAATAATACTATGGAATGCATTTGAAATTTTAGACAAATTTTGTTAAAATGAGACTACTCGTTGTGATATTATATGCTTTTAGACATTCCAATTTTCCTCCACAAAAATCAAATTTGGGATTTTTTAAGGGTTATTTTTGAAGAGGAACTGAACTAAAATAAATCTTATCATCATGTGGATACCAGTAAATTTGACCCACCACTTGACTAAATGTGTCCTTCCTCTGTGTCAACTGCAATTGGTACATGTATTAGGATGCTTATTCCAGTTCACACAAGTCACAGAGGTGGCCTATTGCTATATCCATGTCAGTTGAACCAATGAAAAAAATCTCAACTTCTGAATTAATTATTAAAGTACAAAAACAAATTTTGTGTGTAATACATGTGAATATGTGCATTTATAAGGTATACTGAATTGTGTTACAATTAATGTATAACACTGCCTCATGCGACTTTGATTGTTTTGTTAAACTGTAAAAAATTGCTTTGATCTTTGAAATCATCCATTTTCCTTGGTATGTAGCAGAAAACTAAATGAGTCAGAGCATGACCATAGTCCTGATTGGTCATCAGATCTGATGATGGCCTGGCTGGCTTTTGGCTGGATCATTTCTCTTAATTAAAATAGGTCCTTTTATAGAGTCAAATCATGTTTTATATCTGGATGAACATAAAGGTTCATGAACCTCTTGTTTTAAATTGTGAGAATTAAAGTTATATGTATATAAAGGTCCTAAAATATAGTTGTAGCTGTGAAGTTAGTTTTACATGTACGTATCATGTATAGAATTGTAGAATGTACGTATCATGTATAGAATTGTAGAATGTACGTAGCGTATCTGTACTAGATAACCATTGGTTTACATTTATTACAGGAATTATTTGTAATCGATATGACATCTGACAATTGTATACATCCATGCATGTATAAATAAATTTTCAGAGTGACAGCTAGAACTAAATGTTTTGTGATAGCTTTGTAAGACATTATAGAATTATATTTAAAGTGGTCATGAACAAATACTGTTCACCACTCGTCACTTAAGTAGAACTGGAGAGTCATTTTCAAATTTGAGAATACCAAGTATAGTCTTGTCAGCATATTTCTTCCTTGTTTGTAAACACTTTTAATGTGTTCTCATGTTGTTAATATATCACATGTATATTTATAATAATACTGCTATAAGCAATTCAGAACACATCTAACGCTTGTGTGTATTTATGAATATGTAATTACACTTTGCCACGCTTCAGTACACTTATCATACATACGTACGTAGTATACATCCATTGCAAGAATTAACATAAAATACACATGGCTCTACATACGGTAATGCTTGACGTGTGTATTGGAGGAAAAAGTAGTGTTTATACAGTCATCATTTTACGCTTCAATACATATGTGTTGCAGTGGGGTATACTTTTTTTATTTTATACAAATGTGTACTACACTTTTTCATATCATAAGTAATTACTAATGAGATACTTGATCAGTACTTTAATAGATCTGTACAGTACATATATCAGCATTGGTCAAACAATGACCAATACAAGCTCAGGTACCAAGATTTTAGGCAATTTTAAAATATAATACGATATGATTGTTCAAAGTACAACCCCCCCCCCCCCCCCATCGAAAAACTTATTATAATATATATATTATGAGAATTTTAGGTGATAAGGGTTCTTTTATTTCTTCTTCTTCTTCTTCTTCTAATAATTTATTATAATGATAATGTATACTAAGTTCTATCTGGAGCACTGTAGTCATACATCATTTTTGAATTGTATGTACATTATTTATATATATCATAATTATTCTGAATTTTTTAATTATCAGGATGTAAATAAAGCAAGACCCGGGACTTTCTCGAAGCCAAGATCAGCCCTTCAGGAAGATAAAAACTTGGGAGGAAATGTAGGCAGATCACAACCAGGAAATAAAATTAGTAGCAGTGATGTCACAACAGCAACAACCCAACGTGCAAATGCAAAAGAATCTTCATCAACGGGCTTCATCAGCAAGAGAAACAGTAAACTAAACATTCCTGCTGCGTTTTTGGCAGACAAGCAAGAACCAGCCATGAATAGGCCACCAGTAGTTCCGAAGAAAACTGTGTCAACTCCGGTGGAGGAGAACAAACTGGGGGTGACTCCTAAGCCGGCATTAAAACCCAAAGTTCCCATGGATAAGGAATCAAGTGTAGCTACAATACTCAGGACCATTAATAATGCGCAGAGTAATCTGTCACATGAAAACGGTGATGTTTCAAACACTGAAAGTGAAACAGTGAAAAAACCTATAAATCCATTTCTAGCATTAGACAGAGAAAAGAAAGTGGAAAGTTCAACTAATAAACCTCCTATAACTCCCGTAAAACCAGTGAGTAGGTCAGATTCAGATAAACCAGTTCCACCATGGAAAATGCCAAAACCTGTTGAATCGGACAAGCCTACACCACCTTGGAAGGTCCCTAAACCAGACACAGGCTCAGAAAAACCGGTGCCTCCATGGAAAGCCAGAGCTTCCCAAGAACAGGATTCTGAAAACAAGAGTGAAAATGTTCCACCATGGAAAGCCAAAAAATTCCCAGTGGACACCAACAATGTGTCGGAGGAAAAACCTGTGCCATTGTGGAAACAGAAAAATCTCCAAAACAAGCCGGAGACATTAAACAAACCAGAAGCAAATAAATCTGATTCATTCCCCACTCCATCTTGGAAAGCAAACACAGAGCCTTTAGCAAAAGATGGCAACAAGCAACCACCAAGTAAATTAAAAAGTCCATTCCTCGCGAACAAATCGGAGCTTAATGCGGTTATAGGTAAATTACACAGAACAAGTAGTGCATCATCAGATGAACCTCCCCCTGTGCATCGGAGTTTAAAACAGAAAAACTCTATCAAGCGGAAATCCTTAACAAGAACTTTCGATCAGAAGAAGTTTTTCGCAGTAGACTTACAGACTGTGGAGGTTGATAACAATCCGCCTCCGAAACCTGCCAAGATGTTAGGTGCTGTAAACATTGACATCATTATTGAGAGGTACAAGGCTCGACTTGCTCCTTCGTCAGGTATGGCCAAAAACAAAACAAAAAATAGACAAAATACAAATATATTACTTAAGATAATTTTTTTTTACATTTAGCCGAAATTCTTGAGAAAAGAAATCAAATCCTTTTATAAAGAAGTTAAATTTAAACACCCCTTGTTCTATCTCGTCTCACCTTTTCACATGAACCTAACTATTTTGCTTTTGGTAAGTTATATATATACATTGTGTACAGTTATGTGCACTTCCACAGGCAGTCTCCCATATATTTCTGTGCTTAGTATGATGCTGTCAATGAGTGCATGTGAGATGTCATACTTTTTATCAGTTTTATACACTGAGGGACATTGACAGTGACATTAAGTAGTGATCAACCCTCTGATGGTGCTTTTTTAATCGGCTGGCTCAGAACTATTAAACCTTAGAGGCAACTGATGATCAATTAATGAAATGAATCAAAAACATGCCATAGGAATAAATTGAAATGATGTTAAAAACCCAATGTTTAGTTACCACTCATGAGACACAGAATAGATCATTTCTTCAGAGTACAATGTTTTAGAATACAATACAAGATATACTTATCAAATTATCCAGTCTATATTTAGATAGATATATCTATATTTAGATAGGTCGATAGATTAGTTGTACTGCTTAAGGATTTTATCTTTAAATTTATACTCTTTATAAGTATCTCTTTTTATAGCCTCTGTTTATATTTAATCATTATTTAAAAACAATGAGGAATGGTACTTCCTGACACAAACACTACTTATGACCCCCCCCCCCATTTTCCTATGAAGTACGTACATTGTATCATAATCAGGAGCTTGCCTACATATGCTGTGGACTGAAATTTAGGCTAGAGTTTGTACTTGAATTAGCAAATATGAGATGTTAATTACTTCCTGGTACAATACTTTGTAACAGCTACAAGGGCTTTTACTGGACAGATACATTTACTTAAGTAACAGCTACGAGTGCTTTTACTGGTACATTTACTATAGTTACAGCTACTTTTACTGGTACATTTACTAAAGTAACAGCTACTTTTACTGGTACATTTTCTATAGTAACAGCTACATTGACTGGTACATTTACTATAGTAACAGCTACTTTTACTGGTACATTTACTATAGTAACAGCTACTTTTACTGGTACATTTACTATAGTAACAGCTACTTTTACTGGTACATGTACATTTACTATAGTAACAGCTTCCAGTGCTTTTACTGGTGCATTTACTATAATAACAGCTTCATTTACTGGTACATTTACTATAGTAACAGCTACCAGTGCTTTGACTGGTGCATTTACCATAGTAACAGCTTCATTTACTGGTACATTTACTATAGTAACAGCTACGTTTACTGTTACATTTACTATAGTAACAGCTACTTTTACTGGTACATTTACTATAGTAACAGCTACTTTTACTGGTACATTTACTATAGTAACAGCTACCAGTGCTTTGACTGGTGCATTTACCATAGTAACAGCTTCATTTACTGGTACATTTACTATAGTAACAGCTACGTTTACTGTTACATTTACTATAGTAACAGCTACTTTTACTGGTACATTTACTATAGTAACAGCTACTTTTACTGGTACATTTACTATAGTAACATCTACTTTTACTGGTACATGTACATTTACTATAGTAACAGCTACCAGTGCTTTTACTGGTGCATTTACTATAGAAACAGCTACGTTTACTGGTACATTTACTATAGTAACAGCTACATTTACTGGTACATTTACTATAGTAACAGCTACGTTGACTGGTACATTCTCTATAGTAACAGCTACTTTTACTGGTACATTTACTATAGTAACAGCTACATTGACTGGTACATTTACTATAGTAACAGCTACTTTTATTGGTACATATACTATAGTAACAGCTGCTTTTACTGGTACTTTTACTATAGTAACAGCTACTTTCCCTAAAGATAGGTAATTATCATTAGCTGATCAACCGAGGATCTGAATTTAAATGATCGATCATCAATTCTCATATCATATAGTTGATTTATTGATTTGTAAGATTGTTTTCATTTTGTTTTCCACATGCAAAATTTTCAATTTTAAATAAGCATTTGTAAAAGAATAGAGAAAAAATCCATTATCTGCTAATCTTGATCACTTAATTACGCTCTTGTGCGTCACAAAACAACCTTTAAAATATGAATAAGAGTGAAAATGTAGACAAAAAGATTAAAGCTTCTATATAAAAGTCTAGAAATAGTATTATATGGCTTTATATCAGTAAGTCTACAGACTTTGTTTTAAATGGTCCTAGATAGCATGTATTTAGGCATGACTGTTTACTTCATGAAACACCATTTAGGCTTTTATGTTAAATTTTGTTTGTGAAATAGAAAAATATGTCCGAGGTACCAGCCAATATTTTGACAGCATGCAGGGATTTTATTGGGTGATTGGGGGGTCCCTCTGAGGTGACCCTTTGTGGGATGTTGTTAGATCCTCACAGCTATACACTTCAAAATACAGGCGCATAAAGGGTCTAATATTAAATAAGATTTATCTCACTCCTTGTTTGGCTCTGATAGTAATCAGAATTTGTAGTTAATGTGGGATATCACTATAGAACCGTTTTAACAAGAGCTTGGACTTTGGGTAGTACATGACAAACTCCGATTTGATGAAGGCGGGGTCTACTCATGGTTAACTGTCCAGTCATTGGCTAATAGATATGAATACATTGAACGCAATGACACTCGTCCGACTTCATCCAGGGATGTATATTTCGCTGAAACAGCGTCAATTTCACACAGCAGAGCAGATCTTGGCAAACAACTTTCCGGTTTTGACAGTCTATGAATATTAATGAGCTTCTCTTAGCGAATTAGAAGAAAGGAGGTCAATTATTTGAAAGCTTGTTTTGATGAGCAAACTAGATAGTAACATCCTACCGAAAGTCCAAGCTCTTGTTAAAACGGTTCTAATTTATCCCATTTTATAGATGTGCATGAATGGCAAATAAGCTCAGAGGATATGTACCCTGGTATAGTTAAAACAGCCATCCAGGTGAGTTGAGTGGCCCAGAAGCATGTTAGAAAATTGGCTAACAGCACAAGTCATATATTTTGTGAGACATAAACAATTTGCTAACAAGTGATTTTTTCTAACACATCATTGAAATATGACTCCCTACAATTAAGATATAAACTTAAACAATAATATATCTTGCTTATAATTGTCACGTACATTGGCCGTCAGTGCTTTGATTTTTGTAGGTAAACATTAACAATCACTTCTTTAAACGTATAAGAACTTTAACGTCACAGTAACCGGAAGAAATGAAAATAAAAGAAAATATTATATCTACAAAGCCTGTGTTACATGGTTTTATGGTTGTTAGTTGGATTTTATGTACCGGGTATATAAATTTTACTTTAGCAGAGGTATACATGTATGTTTGGAATTTGTTCAGGTGTGAAAACAGAGCCCTCTCCTGAGGCTGAGGAGGAGGAAGAGCTTGAGGTGGATGAACTCTACGAGGAGCTCCCTGAGGAGCCAGTAGCAGTGAGGAGAAGGTCCGAGGGACAGGATAATTCTAGAGCCTCAAAGGCAGTTTCTCTTATGTATGTCACAGTAGTTTCTTTTTTTTTATAATTGTTTTTTTTTTTCTTTCCATGAAAAATAGATTGAGTTAAAACTGAAATATTTTCACTTATACTTTCATTAATGGTAAACTAGATAAATCTGAAAATGTGATATGAAATTCAATGTGTATGTGCATAATTAAAATATGACACATATACTTAATTATTAATTGATTTTATTTGTGTACAATATGAAATTAAGGAAATAATTGTATGTATCGCACTATCGATGTTCTGTATGTATACATGATTAAAATATTTGTATTACATGTATTAATTGAAGTTTGAATCAGTGGTTTGGTAATGAATCATTTTTCCCTTAAAGACCAGAAATGGCATCTGATGAAGAGGAAGAGGAGTATGACGACACTGCCAATGTTGTAGGCACCCCTCAAGCTAGTCTTCCTCCACCCCCTCCAAAAGACCTCCCCCCACCCCCTGGAATCCCCTCAAGGGGTAGGCCACCACCCCCAAAGATACCCACACCATCAGAAGCTAACAGTAAGGTTCTTAAAAATTGATTTAAGATTATTTTAATTATGAGTTATTGGACATGTGTAATAACAAGCAGGCTAATTTTTGTCCCATTTTACTTTTTTTTCAATCAATTTCAATGTTTTAAGTTCTCTCTGGCACAATTGTAATTACCTGGTAAACAGAAATATCATAATTTTTGAAACCAGCCCCATTTTGAATTTGCTTTTTAATTGATGAATGTTAATGGAGCAAAAATGAAACAGGAGCAAAACTAACCATGTACGATTGGTTTGATAATATGGCATAGACTGAAATTAGCAAATTCCTACTACATCTGTATTTTCATGTGGCTTCTAAACACTATAGATGAATGATTCATCTTTATAGTATCTTGTAATTTTTAGATGAAATAGAAAATGCTGTTTATTGTTACCAGGAACTTTAGTCCTGTTTGCACAATCCAAAATGTTGAAAAAATTGTCTTTGTCTTAAGAGCGCCGGATGGTTGTGGCCAAATTTTGACTATATTTAGAATGTCCTTTAAAAAAATAATAAAAGTCATAACGCATCAGGTCACAAATATTATGCGGCATGTTTTGTTTTTTCATTATAAACTGCAATGTTAAAATTTCAATTTGACTACCATGAAAATTGATTATGATCTTTTAAATTATTTTCATTTAATAAATTGCTCTATGGATCATGGATTAATTAACTATACATATATTACAAGGCTCATTCTTAAATTGCAGAATCTGAATGTGTTTGTACATTTATTTTTTTTTTTTTACTCTGTTTTCAGGTGACCTCGATCAAGAGGAGTATGCGGATGCTGAGGCTGGGGGAATAGTAAGTAATAGAACCAGTTTATTTCTTTTAACCAAAATCGTTTAAAGTCTTCATGCAGACTTAATTTTCAATTTAGTTAGATGTAATTAAGATTTTTTCATTACGGTGGAAAAAATCAGATACTACCCAGATTTTGTATGCATGGTCATCCAAGATGGCTATTATAGAACTGAGGATGTACAATGATATGCAAGGAAGATGGACATTGCAGCTTAGGACATTGTGTACAGTAAATGGAATGTTAATAGACTTGTACAACATGTACAATATGTCAGATAGTACATATGTACTCCATCAATTACAGTACATAGTTATATCATTTACACAGGGAAACTGCTTGTGATTTTAAAATATTAACTACCGTGTTGATTAGATATTCAATAGCTTTATGATAACATATCTGTTTTGTTTTGTCTGAGAGTTAGTTTTAGATATTATGAGAATTTACTTTATTATAATAATAGATAGGGAAAGTGTAAGTGGTATATTTCATATGGGAATTTTCCAAAAAAATATTTGGGTATGAAGAAAGGTATTAAAAAGTGATTAAGCTATAATTTCTTTTTTTCTATTTTTTTTTTTTGGGGGGGGGGTGGGGGTTGGATGCGTGGGTCCTGTAGATGTAGTTAAACAACATATTGGTTCATGTTCAGATATAAATATCTTGTGTTGAGATGACAAACACACTCTAATTCATACCGGTAATCTATAAGATCTGATACATTGACATGCATGTGACAACATACAAAAATAGTACATGTAATCAAAAGTTTGATTAAAAAGAGTTCTGTTTAACAGGAAGAAGAGGGGTTAGAACAGGATGATGTGTACGAACCACTAGACGAAATTCAAGAGTAAGTCAATCGACCCTGCACCCAGGCTAATTATAGCTTTCTCAATTGTGTATATATATATATAAAGAGAGAGATTTCCTCCTTTAGAACCTTTAAAACCTATCAAATGAATTTTCCGGAAATGAGACTTACACATGTACATGTACAATCACAACAGCTAGTACTAGTGTTTATTTGTAGATGGTACAGTATATTCAGTGTAACTGCATGTAGGTTGACATAATATATAGTAGGTCACGATACGGCCGCGCATTTCAATAGAATTTAAATGAGATGTCTTTCAAATTCATTACTTGATTGCTTAAAAGTAAACAGAAATTCTATTTGGATGTATATATAGGCAAAGTTTGATGTGAAGTATTGTATTGCTTAATTTACTGAAAAACTGTCAATTAAATTATTCCATACAAAGCAGCATTTACTTTAGTCTTTGATATCTTTTAAATGAGAGATGTCAAAATGAGTTTCTGACTTATATCCACAGACATTGCTTAAAGTTTTTGGGCTCTTATGTTAATGTTTCATATACCGTACATTTACCAGTATTACCCATATCATATCTACATGTACTAAGATAAAAAAAAGATGATTTTTCTAAAGAATATTTTGCCCATATTTCTTTTCCAAAGGTATACATGTATCATAAATTGAAAGAAGGAGGTGCCAAACCCATATTTAAGTTTTTAACCGAATTGTGATAAAAAAAACAAAAAAACGAATATGAGGCAATATTATCCTGCACTCATTCTTAATGGCTTATCCTCATGCAGCTTCTTTATTAGTACCAACATTATGACTGGCTGTCTCCACCAAGTGTTGTCACGGGATCTCTAACAATCAACAGAAAACTCATTTTATATGGTATTTTCATGCGTTTAAGTACAACTTGATAGCAAAGAGCTCTCAGATTTGTAATTAGTCACTGTATGTATTATATTAAGTACACTGCAGGTTGTTTTGATGTGTGATGTGTTATTGTGCTAAGCATTTTCTCTCAGGGAGATGGATAAAAAAGAGGAAGAAGAAAGAAAAAGACAACAAGATGAAAAGAAGGCTGAGAAAGAAAGGAAAGAGAGGGAAGAAAGGGAAAAGAAAGAGGAGCAGGTACAATGCTCTTCATATATAGCAAAATGAACTGTTACCCTGGTAATAAAACAAATAATACTCTATTATAACCCCAAAAATTATTTTAAAAAAAACGTCTACAGTGATGCCCAGGTGCATATGAAAAAAGCAATGACATACATGTACATATTATATGGCAAATCCTATATGAATAAGATATATCAACTGTTTTTAATGATAAACACACCCAAAAGAATTATCAATTGCATTAAAGACCCAATTTTTTGTCACCTCCCCTTTAAATTTACCTGGATTGAGATCAATAACATACCACTTGTCAATCACACAAGAAACAATAGCCTTAACCCTGATTGACAGATTTGGCCAAGCGTGTCAGCTGGACATCTCAGTCCGGATGCGTTGATAGCAGTTGACTAATGGACAGCACCCCCTTTTATTTACCGCAAATGTTACTTCATATTTATTTTTATAATTTCTTTGAATATTTGAACACGGAAATAAATTGGTACTGTAGCACTGTATGATTGCATTATGAAAAGAAATGTCTCAAGTTATTATTAAAATGTTTTTGGATATGAATATGCGGGAATTTAAATTCTATTTATGTGTATGATGAGATTGAAAAAACAAACATATTAGATAAAAAAAACATTTTAAATGGCTATAAAAAGACTGATGCATATAGAAGAACGTTTTAGCAGTTCCAAATATTTGAGAATTTTGTGACACGTACATGAAAAAAATGAATAATATTTTATACAGTACTCAAAAGTTTATTGATTTATACCGGTAATGATATTTATATGTAATGATGTCATGAAGTACTTTTATATTTTTATAGATTCTTTATAATTATCTTAGCTTTTACTTTTTTATAGAAAAGGTTAAAAGCTGAAAAGAAACGACAAGAAGAGGAAAAGAAACGACAAGAGAAGGAGATGAAAGCTTTAAAGAAAAAGTTCAACGTAAGACTGATAATACCAAGATAATCTCTCATCAGCTGTTTTGTTGTATCCATTAACTGATGTCATGTCCCCCTCCCCCTAATTATATTATGCATTGTATTAATTGTCTGTATAAACACTATAACAGCCATGGATGTCGTTTTTTTTCCAGATTCAACCCTCCGACCTTGACTCACCGCAAGGTGAAGGTGATATCAAGGAAGACGACAAGGGAGGTAAAAACAGTCTAGAAGTCAAAAAGGGCATGAGAGTTCAGTTAATCCGTTTAACTGATAATCCTAAGGGGAAATGGCTGGTGAAATTAGCAGTTACTGGATTAGGTAAGCTCCAGGATATACCTTGTTTGTATTATCACTCTTTTTATTAGATGCAATTTTTTTTTAATAGACATGCAGAGAGTATTGTTTACATTACCTGCATAAAAAACTAGCTCTTTTTCAACTTGATAAATATACTCAAGCTTTGGAGGTTCCAATGTAAGTATTTGAATATTGTACATATATTGCATGTCTTCTGTTTACTGTATGTGGTTTGTATTGTCTATCATATCAAATTGTTTTGGTTCGTTGAATTTTCAAATCTTCTTTTTCTTAAAATCCATTTTAATTTGTTTTTTACAGTATTTTTTTCTTTATTTGAATAGACAACTGTTTGATGTATACTTAAAGTTCTAATCAGTATTAATTTACATTGTAAAAACAAAACCCTCTTGATTTGATAATGCTGATTTAATTAGCACTTTTTCTTTGAAGTCACAATGCAAATATAGTACAGCATATTCCCTGAAGATAATAATCTTCTAAAATACTGTAAAGCACCTTTTATTCAAAACGACTTTATTTTGCGATTCACTGTAGATAAATTGGTTAACGGCGACTAATTTTCACAATCAAAGGTCCTTTGAGGACCACCCCCGACCCCCCACCCCAAAAAAAAACCCCAAGGACAGTAACCCATTTTACATAGAAACCCAACACAACATGGCTAAAAAAATATACATGTTTCATCCGTAGCAATTGAATTGCTCATAACTGATATACATGACCGAAACTTTATGAATGTTTGAAACTAAAAACAAAACCCTAAAAAAGAATATATCTGTAATATGAAACTGTAAATTTTACATGTATCCCTATATGGTCATGGTGAATTGTTTTATAAATATAGCTTATATATTCTGTTCCTTTCTTACACAGTTGGATATGTAGACTCCAGTAATGTAGAAGTGGACAATAATCTCATTAAATCGGTAAGTAATGCTTCACGACTCTGGAAAAATTCCCAACAGATAGCACCAAAAATTAATAACATTCAATGACAATGATGTAATTTTAGATTTGATCAGAATTTTGTTGACTTTTGTTTGTTTTGTGTGACTTTTCTAATAATTTTACAATCCAAATTTATGAAATGAAAATTGCAGCTCATATATTGCTTACATGTAAATTGATCAGAAAAGTAAATGTGTTGTTTGGGTATGCATGCTTTACATGTATGTATTTATAACTTAACTGGTAAATTTACGGTAAGGGGACTTAGATCATAGAAAAAGTATAAATATTCAGGATTTTAGTGCATGGGTGCATTAATTTTCAAATCAATTAAGTGACCAGTAAAAATTTATTAAGTTGTTCATCAGTAGGATACAAATTTACATTTGTTGTAAGATTACATTTTGGTAAGTTAATTAGATAATATGGCATGCCAAATTCACAAAAATAAACTATAAACATAGTTTTACTGTTTTTCGATTGCAAACTGTAGTTTATACACATATGTGAATCTATAGTTTATGACATTGATATATATTTTACATCTGTAAACCATAATTTACTCGATCATTTATGTTTCAGAGGTGTTAACTATAATTAACTGCATGAAAACAACCATTTGCAATTACAAAACATAGTTTATCGGATAAATAGAGTTTCTCGGTTTGTGAAACTATGATGAAAAACTCTTATTATAGTTAAAATGACTTAGACACGATTTGAGATCAAAAATTTTATTTTTATTTTTCATGTATAAATGGTTTACTTGTGCATTTTAAATGATTGACCAAAATATTGAATGTCAAAGTCAAGTTACAAGCGAGATACAGAGGTAAGAATTGATTGTTATGTATAAACAAAGCTTGAGTCTTATGGATGTTTACAAAAAATGTAATGTAGAGAATTACCACTTTTACAAATGACTTGTAAAAAACAATTCAAACTAATTCAATATCTTTATAAATACTATTATCAACAAAAGAAAGTTACATTTGATTGAAACTTACACCAATGCAATTTGACAAAGCATTATAAACTTCTAGATTTATCATATTAATAAACATTGAAAATGGAAAAATAAGATTTGAAAATTTTAAGTTAAATCGTGTCTAAGTCCCTTTAACAAATGTAAATTATAGTTTACAGATGTGAATACGGGTATATTTTATCAGCAAGATTTATTGTTAAAGTTTATTTACAGACAGAAAAACTTAGCTTAGTATTCGCAAATATATAGCTTACAACTGTTATACAGTCCCTGAAACGTTCTACTTTCCCATTTTTTCGTGTGTTCACTTTGTGGTCACTTTGTGCTCACAGTGTGTTCACTTGCACTTTCCGCTCCGCTCCGTTCCCGATCACCGTTCACAATATAAGCGCTCACCGTGTGTTCACAAAGCGTTCACATTGCGCTAACCGATGGTTTAGCGTTCACTTATCATTCAATCAGATAATATTATATTTAGACTGATAAAAATACATACATACATGTAGTTTATTTGTTTTATTTTTCCTGATTACTGACGAAACACAGTGTAAGGATAACTCCCAAGGCACTCCGAATAAACATTTTTTCATCTTGCGTTCACATAGCGTTATCATATCGTTCACAGTGCGTTCACCGTTCACTTTGCGCTTGCATTTGCGCTCTGTTAGCGCTCTGCGTTTGCTCACCATTCATAAGCGCTCACCAAATCCGCTCAGCGTGCACTTACCTTGTGCTTACCGTTCACTCACCTTTCAAGTGGGAAAGTAGAATGTTTCAGGGACTGTGTATGGTTTTGCAGATGAAAACCATAGCTACCAAATCGTTAACTAGCCTATAGTTTGCGGTTCATAAGCTATAGTTAACAGTCGATAAACCTAGTTTATCAACTGTGAAACTATGTTTAACTCATTATTGTGAAATTTGGCATGCCAAAGTTAGATGTATGTTCCTGATTTGACATTTGATTTCAGGAAAGTCTTGGGCCCCAAATAAAATTTGTAAAAAATAAATTATATGTTAGAGTGAGTATATGTATATAGAAATATAAGTTAAATTAGTAAAAAGAAGCATATCTAATTTAACTTCAACCATAATGGTCATATACATATATTTACAGGCATATGAAAAAGTATTGCTTTGATGTAGAAAATCATTACATCAATATTGTCAATTGATAACATTATAGAAGTTCCATAAATTATAAGTGTTATAAATGTTTATTACTTTTCCTTAATTGTTCATATATCTTTGTACATTGACCATTTTAACCTTCAACTAAAATAATAGCTGGTACATATATACTTACAAATGTAATTACGGTAACACAGCTATATTATAGATTTGTATTTACAATTTTAATGTTTTTACTTTTCAATATATCACATTAGAGCACCTGAATTAAACACACATTAGGATCCACATTCAGTTGTTTATATTGTGACGGTCAGACCAGTTCAAATACCGGTGCCTGAGATAGCTTAGTTGTTAGAGCACCTGACTAGAGATGCAGGGGGCCTGGGTTCAAATCCTGGTCTGATCCGTCATTATTGCCCCCATTCCACTACAGTATTAAGCCTGAATAATTTTGTATTAGAGACATGTGGTTGTACATCTCTTTTATTCAACAGTTGTCGTATTGGCTGAGACAATCATGTTAGTTTCTTAAATTATACTTAATTAATGTTTTGATTTTACCTACATGATTTGGTGATCGATGAATAGATTTAAAACAACTAGTGGGACTGGTACTTCTTCTCCATTGATGAATTTGACTGATGAATTTTTTTCGTCTCTATAAATAGACCAGAGTATGATATTTTTTTTTTTCTGAGTTAATACATGTCTCCCTCTTTTACCTGCATGTTATCCTTGACTTGTAGAAGGTAAGAGATTATCACTGCTTAGAGGTGTCGTGTTTTCTTTATGACTTCCATCTTGCATGGGAATAGTATCATAGCTTTCTGCTTAATATGTAGTGCTGGGTACATGGTAGCTGGGACACCCTTAGATCCTGTGTGCATGTTGTGGCTATATGATTTAGAATATGTATCTTATATATGATATATACCTAATCAGACTTTTAATCATTAAAATCAGCCTCCAATTACACCATGAACTGAGAAGAGACTTAAGTCAAAATTTTCAAATTAATTAATTTAAAATTTCAAATACTTTCCATTATAGATAATTTGTTGGTTTGTATGAATTTAAAACAAAGAGTTAATTGATCTCTTATTATTTACCTTTCATGAGATTTAATTTAAATTTTTAGTTTTGTCTTTATAGTCTATTCTCAGTTCCTAGTTGTAAAACCATTTATTTCAAAGGCTGTGGCACTGATGACACTACTGGGAATTTTTTGCCCTCTTTTTCTTTCTTTATTCTCCCATAAATTGTTGTCAGTGAATTTAAAACGGCTAGAACTTTTTTGAACTGTAAGTTACATCTCTTTGAACACCGCTGTGAAAGGATGAATTTGATCATTTAATTTGGAGGGGGGGGGGCATTTACAAGCATGATAAAAAAAAGGAGGGCGAAAAGTTACAAACTCTGTACACAGCAGAATTTATCGATTGAAACATTTCCTTCATAATGTTAATTAAAAGCTAATACTGTAAATTCCTTATTATACGTGAGTACTTAATTCCGCAATTCTGTTGTTTTGTATCAAATAGTGAGAATATATTTTTTGTTATAATTTCATATAGTTCAAAACTGTCTGATAAATAAAAGCGAGATTTTAAAAACCATGTGGGTACGTTGCTTCAGTTGCCTGATTTTATGCGGATATTAATTCCTCGCATTTAATAAGGAATCTATTGCAACAGTATTATAGGACCTGATTTAATCAAACTGCAGTGTCTACCATCTAAATAGATATATTAATTATTAACGAACAATCAATACTCTTTGTCAGTATCTGTTCTTCCCATTATGTAGAAATCTAGCTGATATTCAGCAAATTGTATACTAGTAATGCATTTTTGTACACATATTTAAACTACATGCTTAAGTTTATACTGCTCCATCCAAAAAATCTATTTGCAGTCAATCTCATGGCTACAAACAAATTTTTAGGAAAGTGTATATAGGTTATAAAAATTATTTTAAATATGGTATATTTTGCAGCTGTTTTTATAGAAATTATTTATGAAGTTATTTAATGGTACATGTATTATTAATACTTCAAGAAAACATGTAAAATAACAGTTTCCTAATATTTGACAATTACATGCAATGTAAGGTATACATGTACTGGTAATGCCAATTTTTCTATAGGAAGTATTTATTTTTTAAAAATCATGACAAAGAAACATTTTAAATTTTCACTATACATGTATAATTAAGCATGAACATATTGATCATGTTTGGTACAATTACAGTCTTACTTACTCATAACATTTATGATATGAGCATTCAGTGTATATATTTATTAAATACACTGTACATCTAAGTGCTTGTTGTACTTCATTCTATCTTTACATGCACTTCAACCTGAATACACCAATTTCTCATTTAGTCTTTCAGTTTCGCCTTTAGAGGGATATATTTAAAAATAGGTTAAGTCTTAGAGTGTCTAGTGACTATAAACCTAGAATATAGAGAAATTTTAAAAAACAGTATACGTATGTATGTCTTTTGAGTTTATAGATTTCACTGATTGAGCATCTTCTGAATTATTTGGTTTTGAAAAAATACAATATACGGCCACATTAGTTGTTATAATACCTTGCTCTTTTTGGGTTTGATCATTTTTCCAACAGGTTTAAGGTGGTATGGGACACCTCCATGTTGTGACATTGGTTATCGAAATAAACAATAAAATGAAGTGTAATTATATAACTAGTTTCTTTCCTAATTTTGTCACCTAACAGCGTAGCGTAGTGGGTTAGAGGGTTTACTATGAATCTGTAAGTCATGAGTTCGAATCACGCTGGGGTTTTTACAATTTTTACCTCTCCAAATATTTTTAAAAGCTATGTTTTGGTTAAATATTGTAAAATTTGAAAATTCTAAACCGGTGAAAGTATTCTAATAAGCTGTCCAAAGTTAATTCTATGTTTAACGTAACCCGCTCGCGTAGGTTTAGGAGAAATTGGGTTTTTTAAAATAAAAAACAAATCCCTTTTTTTATTTGAATTTTTCTAGTAAGAATTTACTAAAATACTCACAGCAAGCTGTAGAAATTGGAAATGTTAAGAGCACATTATGAACTCTATATCAGATACTCAATGAGAATGTAAGGAAAGATCCTAATTAAAGAGGTAGCCTACATGTAGCTTGAATACCCAATGTATTTTTACTGATTTGTAAATAAATGAAAACCATTTGTTTGAAAAAATTGTTTGTTTTAATTTTATCACCCTCCCTCGTAGGTTTGATATTTTTAAGTGACGTTAAATGTAGAATTAACTTTGGGCGGCCTTATAATGTATTTAAATCCACATTAAAATCGACAGATGTCCCATACCACCTTAAGTCATAAAATATAAAAAAAATGTAGCATCTGTTCCATTTGATTTGCCTAATGGAAGCAATAACCTTAGTTTAGAAACCTTTAACACTTAGGACCTGTGTCTCAGTACTGGTAGGTGAGTGCCCTGATCGAATAAAGAACTCTCATTATAAGTTCAGTGGTTCTGAGCACGGCCCAGCATTAGGTGTAAATTTGAAGTCATTCTGACATATTTAACATCAATCTATATCAATATGATATACCACAACACCACAAAAACATCATATCAAATACCTAATCATGTCTCAATAGATATTGATACTTAGTAATAAACAGAATAATACGTGTATGCTTTCATTTATTCTTGTTTTATAGACATATATCACATTGAAACACATCATTATGGGAACATTGTATTGGACATTAATTTTTTTGTTAATCATGATGTAGTTTTCTTTGGTTCATAACACTCATAATATTGTATATAAAAACTGTATATATGTGAAGTGTATTTTTAAGCTTGCGTTTTTGAATGAATGAGTTTATTTGTTCTGTGATGATTTTTTTTTTTGTCAACTACACAGAATCTTTTAAAATTTATTTGCAAAAACTGGGACAATTATGAAAACAACATTCCCCATAATTAAATTGAAATGTCATACAAAGACATCTATTCTATTCTTGTCTCAAAGTTGAACATTTTTGACTTTTTTCGTGAGATGTTTTTGTTGATAGAATATACCTTATTTGTATATATATAACTCATTTTGATGTGCACGTGTTGTTTTCAGGTAATGGCGGGTGATTACATGAATAGTCTACCTCCCCCTCCTCCAGAGTAAGTACTATATTATCCTTGATGACTGTAGATTCCAAATTAAATGCAAGGAATTTATATACACAGAAAATCATGAGTAGCACCTCCCGTGGATTTTAAAATCTCTCTTTTATTTTTCTAACGGTTGAGAACTTTTTGAAATTATTACAAAAATTCAGTGCTCACAATTTTACATTTTTGTGATTTGAAACAAAACCTTGGAATCTCGATTGGAATTAAGTGCTAGGCTAGCATTGATACAATACATGTATAAGAATAGGTTCATTCAAAAATACACTTTTCAAATCCATATATGTGAACTTGTTTGTCAATTTCGACCAAGTTTTAATGACCACTAAATATAATACGGCCACGGTATATATCCTTTTCACTTCTATCTTCCATGCTTTTAAATCAAAGAGACCATGATCCTTTCCCTTTTTATCTATAATAATGAGTTTTGGTTATAAAAAAAAGATTTTTTTTTTTTAAGAAGAATTTGCTGATATTCATTACAGGTTTCTGGTGGATGATCCTGGAGAGGAGTATGCTGATGCTGAGATTGGGGCCGGGGAAGAAGATGGTAAGTGTGCATTGTAATCTATAGATGCATGTATAATGGCATCTGATAAAAAAGCCTCATGATTCAGTTACTGAACCTATAGCTTCTTTCATTTCATGAATTGAAGAATTTTGTTTTTCTTTATTTCCTTAATCTTCAAATCAATGGAGGAATACTATAATCTGTCAAATGCATGCATTTTTATGAGATGATTGATTTTTGTTTACCTGATACCACAGTTAGGTTAATTAACACTTGAAAGATACCGGTAGTTACAAATGGTGTCTGGATACAGCCATATGCAAAAGCTCAATCAAATGCTAGTTTGGAAATACCATCAACCTGAAATTGTGACGGCGCGACAGGAAAATGGTAACATGGCTGTATGTTTTTTGACAGTGCAATGTTGTGAGGGTGTTTTGTGAAGTTGTATAAGCACAACAGCTTGTTGTGTAACAACGCAACAAGGTCTTTTTGAGAACACATTGTTATATAGGCTTTTGCAATGCAGGCCCTATTCAGAAATCTGTGGTCACATTATAAATGAACAATATAGTTTGTGTGGAGAGAAAACAAAAAAGGGGGGAACATGAGTATAAGTTATTAATTGTTTCATACCATATTTGAATCACAAGCAAGCAATTTAATATATATGCTTAATATTTCTTTGCTTATCAATTGTTTTTAAAAAGGCTATATATAAAGGCTATATATATGTTTCATAATTTACAAAAAGTAAATGAAACTGTTCATTTAAGAGGTCCATTTACAATGTATTATCCTTTAATCTTCATATTATGGTCTTTTTAGATGAATATAAAACTCTCATCACAACTGGGGTACTGCACAGCCCTTTTGCTGGGCAAAATATGACACAGTTTGGTGAAATATGATGTACCGTAACAGCAATTGTTTAGATTTATCTACCAACCAAAACTTTGCAAAAATAAATAAATATTCTCTTCAAAAGGGCAGTTCCACAATTATAGTGTAAGGGTTAATTTTAAACTATATAAAATGATATTGATCGAGGTACAATGTAAAGACCAAGTAAATAAAAAAGTTTTCAAAAATTGAGAAATAGAATTTTTAAGTGTTGCTTACTAACTGATTATATAAGGATGTGTCTGAGTAAAAAAATTAAGGTGAATTTTAAAAAATTGTTTTCTAAAACAATCAGTTTCAATTAAAAAACTATTGCAATTAAACATATAGGAGTGTCTTCTATTTCAGACAAATTAAATAAATCCAGGTTGAGGACAGTTTCCTGGAGAACGTAAATTTATTTGTTTGAACCTTTAATTTCTTTAATTACATGTACTCATTTTGATTATAATACATGTATAAGATATCTGGATTACTTATCATTCACACGATTTTTTAATTGGAATGTCGTTTACTAGTGAACTCATTTAAATACTACAGATCTTTACCTTAATAAATTAATTGATTTGTGAACTAAAAATTCTCCAATTTTTGACATTTTTACAACATAAACAAAGTGATTGATATTTCCATTTTTCTCTTTTTTACCAGACCTTTTTAATTTCTCTTTGCTATTACTTATTTTTGGTATTGAGATACAATCATATCTCCTATTTATAGGAAGCAGTTCGTTCAGGTACCGGTATTTTTCGACACAAATGTGAAGCATGAGTCTGTGTATGTACCTATAAAAAACCTTATAATGAGTCATTCCCCCTTATAATGAGTCATTCCCCCTTATAATGAGTCATTCCTCCTTATAATGAATTATTCCCCCTTATAATGAATTATTCCTCATTATGAATATTGCACCATTACACAATTGTAAGATTACATCATGTAGTACTGTACTGCTATAGTTTATAGTCATTTAAGAATAAGTAACAAATACTATGGTCTATTAACCAAGCGAGATTGATTTTTTGTAAGATATAGTTCTCAAGAAGCAGCTTAGCAAGTTTTGTACAATTTCGATAAAGGAGAAACCACTTAGATTCAATTTAACAATGATTAAGGTTCTCCGATCCTCAGCCTCAAAGTATTTTTTTCATCATAAGAATGATATTTTTCTTTCAAACTTTATAAATGAACTGATATACAATAAAATTTTTAGAGGGTATCCATGCATTTTACAAAGTTATTGCAAATTTGCCTATGAAGGATATAATGGAATAAAGAAACAAGTTGAGTTTTAAAAAAAAAAACTCTGGTGCATCGATGGCTTGAACTCTATACCAAGATGTATATAAGTGAGAGAGCTCTGTGGATCCACTACGCCAAGCATGTAGTTGTGTGACTGATGGTTATACTAGCAGTAGAATACTAAATTAAAATTGTCTGTATAAAAGTCAGATTTATGGTACATATAAAAGAAATCCGTATAATTTACAGTTATCGAACTTTGCTGAGGATCGGAGATCATTAAAAATGCTTTCTGCTACTGTAAACCAACTATTATTCGTGACGATTTTATTTCGTGATTTACTTAAGATGAACTGGTTCGCGGCAACTAATGTTCGCGACCAAGCCTTATGCAGACCTGCTTTTTTTATTACAACTATATGGTAAATACTGGTACGCGTCGACAAATATTCGGCGCGGCAACGAGGCTCTCGCAAACCGTGAATAAAAGTTGGTTTACAGTATTTCAATTTTATAAGAGACAGTTTAACTGTAATGCGGACACCCTATGAAAAAATATCAATTATGCGCATAACCTGTGTAAGGATTTGTCTGCAATGATTGCAGCGTTACCATATATTGTGCCGATACAATTAAGATACAATAAAGAAAAACAAATTATATTTATAATTAAATTTTGAAACTTTCTGTTTGGCAATTGAATTTTCTAAGAAACATTATGGGGAGAAAGTGGTTGCAGTGGGTTGTCAATAATTTTTTATTTATATTCTTTTTTGGGGGGGGAGGTTATGTACTGTAAATATGTCATTTGAAAATATGTCAGGAACCAATTATCAATGTTTGCATATACCTACAATGTACCACACCCTTGCTACTTATCAATCTCCTACTACCACCAATTGCATTCATAACCCCATAATTTCAATTGCTCCCATAATGTTTTAAAGTTGATATTTTATCGCAAACATAAATTGAAGACAAATTTGTTTTTTATTGATCGGATGGCATAATGATAATACATGTACATGCATTGACTCTGCTGCCATGTTACCATAAAACATGCATCATGGAATATATGGCCAGCAAAGTCGTAGCAGTTTATATATAATGTTAATAATAAGACTGCTTCATAATCCTGGAGCCAGTTCTGACAATCTCAATTTGTTCACCAAGTTTGGGGATATGGCACAATAGTAGCATTACGATGTCCTTGATATGTAGATACCTTAGTTAATTATTTGTTTTCCATAAAATTGTGTTACCATGGAATCAGGAATAGACTGAAAGTTTCATGAGAAATTCTACAACCAAAACTGATAAAATTGCTTTATCCCATTATTTCTTACCCAATATACCAGTAAAAATATCCCTTCACAATTTTATCAAATGTATCTAATGATATATACGTGTACATGCTGTCAACCAATAATTGTTACAAGGATTAATTCAATACTACATGCATTTACAAAGTTCACAATATATAGCGACACATAATTTAATTCAGGTTTGTCACATATAATATTTGATAATAATGTACTTGATTTACCCATTGGAAAACTGTCATTTCGTTCATAACAAAGCAATTACACAGTTTCTGGATTAAAAATATCACAGCCTAATTAAAATGTACAACAGATAGAAATTTAAAGTTTTTAATTACTATTCAGTATACATTTTTGAGATATGTATATAATTGAGAGTTGATAACCTCCAATGGTTGGGATGAAAAAGCTAGTATACCGCTGGTACATTATAATTTTGATTAATTTTTTTTTTTCTCTTTTTTTTTAAACAGGAGAATTATATGAAGATGTGTAGAAGGAACTGATGTGAAACATCTAACAAAGGCTGCTTCTACAAACAGATTGACTGTGATGTATGTTCTCAGTGAGAGACAGAGACTTTGGGCCCTTTACAGGGACACTTAGCAGGAGGGAATCTTCCCGACGTGCTTTCCCGTTTTCACAGCATTCCTTTAAAGTTATATAATAGGCATGCATGCACTTTTTCCTTTATTTGTGGTCTATATTATACATACACTAGCTGTAATATTACTGTCACACTGTCTAAATTGTAATGCAACAACATCCACTTAAATCTTTCTTTTTAATACTTTTTTTCTTGTCATTTTATCACATATTTTTGTAGGTTGATTCAATTAAGCAGCTTTGTTTCTGTATACTGCGCTAGCTGAATTACCACAGCAAAAGTCTGGAAACTGACTTCACATAATAATGAAGTTTTATGAGCAATATTTCCCTTGGGTTTCATTGAATATGTACATTTTATGCCAAAGGAATTTAGACGAATCGTATAGAAGATTTGAGCTTTATAGTGTGCAAGTACAACTTGCTTCCTTTAGTGGCAATTTTTTCCCGTGTTGCAATATAGAGCTACTTAACAAACTCTCTAGTCATGCAAAAAATGTAGCATTTAACTATAGAAAATGTAAACATTAATTATCAATATAGACTTAATATACACAGTACCTTACTTACTGTAAACCAACTTTATTGTTGACTTTATGGACAGCAAGTACTGCCTATATAAGCCCGCACTTTATGGCTATATATATCCTCGAGGAAATGGTGTGCACCGACTTAAAGAGATGATGATGTAATTGTTTGCAATTTATGCAGTTGTTGTTTGTGAACCATGCAAAAATTGTTCAGCATTGTGAATAAAAAGAGGTTTATAGTACTATAATAAGAGGACTTGTGTGATATTGCACATAAATTCAATAGCTAGTCCTGGTCTCTGAATCCTTTAATGTTGTAGCAAGTTTGATGTGTTCAGTAGTATATAGCACTTAATAGTCAACTGTCATACACTGGTGCAGATATTATCACATCAATTATATATAACATGTATATGAGAAAATCACACACATACTGTGGACATTTTTCTGTTCTTTATTATTAATATACATTTAATGTAGGTATGTTTATGTACATCTTTTCAAGGTTTTGTTTATTGATTAGATAGTTTATTACATGCATCTACATGTACTAAATACATGTATGTCTTTTTAAGGCTCAACACACAATGTCTTGTCTAGTATAGGGTGCTCAGCACATGCATGCAGTCTCTTTGTCATATGTTAGTGTAATATGTTGTTATTTTAGCTCAATTTGTTGGACAACTTTTACCAATTTATTTTCATGCATACATCACATGTACAGTTCATGTAAACATACACCAAATGTGCACACTGAATTGCAGTATAAATAGATTTAATTTTTTCCCCCTTTTTTCTCAGAAAACCATTAATATTGTAAAACATACTGTCACAGCATGTTCTTCATTTCTTATTACGTGTACAATATTTATATATTTGTATAACAAATCCTATTTAACTATTCAGTTCTTGTTTTATGAATGACAATCTTTACGCTTCGTTCAACTTCCGTATTTTGGAGACAACTGTTTGATACTACTGCCAACATTCTTGCTTAATAAAAATATATATATAATATATACACTATACATTATTTTTTTTAAATTTTTAACTTAACATTGTATGTTAACTATGATTTGTTACAGAAAACAAAATACCGCTATATAAATAAAATATTAAATAGAAGACATTTATTGCGTTTCCTTTTTATTCATTACAAATACAAAACATACAATAGAGATCAGACAAATCTTGCTGGGTTTTTTTTATTGGTAATTTAAAAATTCACATTTTATAGCTTAAACATTTGGGGTTTTTCTTTATTTGGGCTTAAAAAAATCATACATCAAAATTTTTTTTAGGTGGGTCTGATGGATAACTTAGCGTTTACCACCCAGCCTGTTTAAATATTTTGTAGTGGTTCACGGTAGAGGCATGTTCAGCAGAGCTGGTGCTCACGAGCAGTCTCCAACTTTTATACTGAAGGGATAAGAAATTTGCCTTTCATATCCCTCCAGTATAAATGTATAAATTATTTGGGTGAGCACTCAAGGGCACCTGCTTAGCTAAATAGGCCTCAGGTGATAGAAATGTTGAAATTTTTCATCATTACCATGGTAAATGTATACACAATACTAGCTGGGTTACATTTGACCCCATTTTATTTTTGCCCTGAATACCTATATTTTTCCGACTCCTTGATGTGAATTTCTCGGAGTTGATTGTGAGCATTTAAATTTTATGTTTCATTCATAGTTCATGAAGTAAATATTAGGTATATCTGTGTTAAATTAATACAAATCAATCAAACTATGATAGATTGAAACCATAATGCAAAATTAATGCACATATCATTGAAAGTTCTTTCTCATTAACAAAACTGAACAATAACAAATCACAATATTATACATGTACTGGGTCAACATTCAGATGTACCATACATTTTTATCAATATACATCAATATCTTACTACTAATAGTACATTGTACTAAAAATATTTTTTATTCTAAATGAATATTTTTTCCAAAAGTATAGCCATTTTCCTGAACATTACTTCCTATCAATCAGCACACATATAATGAGCACTGTAATTGTCATTATGATGTCAACAAAACGGTACTTCATATAAACTGACCTTGCAGATGTGGGTCATGACAATATGTTAAAATTTAGCCAATGTTAAATGGCTGGCTAAGTGACAATGAGAAAATCAAGATCTTGAGTCACGCAGAGAACAACATTCATATTCCAGCTGGTGTTTCAGTTGTCGTGAAGTATGCGGTTGAAGGCATTGTAAGCACTGTCCAAATCAAACAGAATCTGTCGCACTTGGTTATCGTCCAGCTCCTCTGAGGCAGACATCTCATCAAATATGTCCAACCTGTAACAAATGATTCACACTTTTAGACTGATTGAAAAGAGGGTGGCATGGAAAATTGCTGCCCATTAAAATAATGGTTTTCTTGGGTGGTTGACTATTTCTATTTAATCCTCGCTGGTGTGCAATATTTATATAAATGAATGATAGAACTGTATTGAAAAAATATATGAATTATGGTTCACATAATTATATAAAGGAGCAAGATTTAAAACGAAGAGAGACTTACCATTTTTTCACTTTCTGAGTGCCTTCAAAGTCTCTGGGTAATATACTTAATCTGTTCATGGTTTCCATGAGTTCTTTCAGATCAGGTTGAAGCTATATAGAAAGAACATTAAGAGTAGAATCTAGTTGTGCTTAAAGAGCACAGATACATTTAAGAATATTGTTCGTACAATTTTTATGTACTTATGTATTTAAATCCCTATACTGTGGAATCATTAAAATTTGTGGTGGCTCAATTTTTGTGGTATTCGAGGGTAGCCCTATCCCACAAATTTACATCCTTCAAAATAAACAAATTTTGAAAGGGTTATTTTTCTTACTGAAGCTGAAAATCGAAGCACCCATGAAATTACATCACCCATGAAATTACATCACCACGAATAACCAAAATTCTCGCAATCCACGGAAATTGGTCCCCACGAATTTAAATGAATTCACAGTATAGCCAAACTAACAGGTTTAGCATAGCTAACATTTGTCATACAATTATTTCCCATCCAACACAAGTTATTGGGGGGGGGGGGGTAATATTCAATTTTCATAATAACTTGCACCAATGAAAATTGATATCTTTGATAATCATATTTCAAATACTTCCTTAGAAACTCATTCCAGATTCAAAGGAGAGTGATAGCTGTTTTAGAGATGATTGCTATTTTCAATACTTTCAGTACTTTGATTTACTGGAGTCATTATATTTGTCATGAATAATCAAACCTTACCTTATCCATAGCTCTGATTTCTAGTCTTAGAGTGTCCATTACTGTGATAAACAGCTAAAAATGAAAAAAAAAATTAAAGCATATTTTTTTAACTTAAGCAGCTTACTTTAATTTACATCACATACTAGCATGTAAATGATAATGCGATGGGTTTTATATTCACATTGTTGACAGTAGCTGATTTAAGATAATCCATCATTTTTATTTGATGCTGAATGAATTAATAACTTACCGACACAATGTCTGCGATAGCTTTACTTGTGTTTCCTTGGCTAATCCCATCCTTGATCGTGATTGGTCGATCCTCTTTTATTCTTTCCAAAGCAGCAGAACAGTCCAACTAAAGAAATAAAATACGTAAAAATAATTCAGATTTTTTTTCCAGTACTTACTTCCTTTATCTACAACACAATCCTCACCAGAAATATCTTATATCATTTAAAGGATACTTGTACATTATATTGGAAAGTGTTTAAACTCATAAAATGTATATATACAGGTACATTGTAAAAACATTAAATAAGTTTGTCATTAAGAAAAAAAATATGTCTAAAATACATTCTTTCATTTCAATGTGATAATCACATACTAATTATAAGAACAAAAATTTAAATAAAATGTAAATTTCACAATAGTGATCCAGTAAAACTTTTTCCCCATAAAAACTTTATCAAAAATTATGTATAATATATATACCCTGTATTTTTTCATGAATTGTTCTACTGTTGAAAAATCTCCCTGAACAAGTTTGAATGCGGCCTTGTATTGCACCAAGAGCTTTGAGCATGCACCAGTGTACCTAAAAGTCAAGAATCATGTGAAGCTCAATTCATACGGTCAATGATGTATTTATTAATGAAATGTTTTCTTTTAAATCTCTATCCAATTGAAATGAATTAGCTTTTTAAATTGTTTTTGTATGAACATTTCACAAACTCACTCTTTGGGCTGAACAGCATCTTTTATGTAGGCTTTCTCTAAACTCTGTAGCGTGTTTATCACAGCATATAATTCAGCCATGTTGTCATATCTATAAACAGAATAAATCAACCCGTAACTATCAAATTCAGCAAAATGAAGACTTGTTTCAATTTACTCAGTAATTGTTATTCCTGAAAGCCATTTTCACTAAACTTGCATGAACCAACCGCAATCTGATTAAAATCAGATCCTCAATCCGCTCATTGTTTTTCTATTGTCGCTACACGAGGATCTGAAGAAAACCTGCTTGAAGTCACCTCCTGGTGAACTTTGTTTTGACCAATAAAATCGTCGGTTTCATTCCTCAGTTATGTGTTTTGGAAGTTATGCCAATACAATCTTTGGATTCCTTGAGGTCATCTACCGGTAATATCAACTTATGCTCCGTCTCTAGCTCGCTGATACCGAAAGATTCAAGAACATGTGCCAACGCTTTGTCATACGACTCCATTTTTGTTTCTAACTCAAAAATACTGTTTCTAACAATTGCTCTGAATGGCTAAGAATATTTTTAAATGAAAGTTCACCAGGAGGTGACCTCAAGCGGGGTTTCTTCAGATCCTCATGTAGCGTCAATAGAAAACCAAGGAGAGGATCGAGAGTCTGATTTTAATCAGATTGGAACCAACCACTACCCGCCTAGTCAACTTTAACTCTAGCTGTATATCTGTAGCTCACTGGTCTAAGAAAGTTGGAGGACCAGATAGCTACAGTGCCATCCATTTAATAAAAAGTGTGTATTTATTGCACACAAAAACTGTGCAGACTTTCTCAATTTATTTCTCTGTATATCCAAGCTTCCATCTCAACATAATATGTTTTACGGTGCGACCGTTGGGGCGAGCGCAGCATGTGACCAAACAATGAATTATGATAAATCAATAAAAATAAAATTAACAACTTAAATAAATTTGATTGCAAAATAAAATAAGACATACCTATTTTTTCCGCAAATAATTTCCATTATCCATAGTTTATAGGATTTCATATGTTATAAGATTTGTTATTTATTTATTTATAAGTAGAACAATAGTTTAATCTCAGATACAATGTTGTTGAATAATGAAGATTTTTAATATACATGTAAATGTTCATTGCACTGTATCTCCTCTTTTAAAGTGATTGTACCGTCAGTTCATCCCCTTTTTTGCAGTCGACATTTTTCTTATTAATTCTTATTTTTTTTAATTTACGTTTAAAAATATTTGCTAAACATATTAAAGGAACATGGAGTTGCCCCCCCCCCCCCCACTTGGGATTGGGAGCATGTAATAAATGGAAGTGAAAATAAAGAAACCATTGAACTGCTAAAGAGCTGAAGGATTAGAATTTTCAGAATTTTGAGAATTAAATTTTTCTTTCTTTTTGCTTGTAAGATTTTTTGGATGAGGCTGTCATCCCCCCCCCCCCCCACCACGGATGCTACGTGTACGTTCCTGGAAATTACCGTTATTATAGTGAATAAAATAAACGTGAGCATTCATCCAAATGAGTGCAAGTTACAACTGTTTCCTATTTCTGAAGAAATGTCCTCATTCTTTAGCTTTGCAAGATTTTGATAGGATTTTGGTAATTTCAGCAGATTTACAGTAACTTCAGTTATAGAGTAATATCCCCTTATTGTGACGTCAAAGTTCACGTTTAAGTGTCGTCTGACTCTTTAAAACTCCCCTGAGAAATAAAAGTAAGCGAAGTATACTGTTTTATTTACTTAAAAAGCATGATGTTCTTAAAATTACACATCTTATATGCTTCTCAAAAGTTTTACTTTGATTCTCGCGAGAACGTGAGGACTTGGAAACCATTGGTACTATGAATTGTGGGTCCAAATTTACTGACGCCGAAAAAATCTATCGGATCAATGTGCAAACCTTTGTGACGTCACTCGATTATTTTTGATTGAGAGTGTACTGAGGTGAACTTTAGAGGTAACATTGACTGTATGTCGTATACATCGTTACTGTTTTGATTGTCTTGTTGTTTCTCGTGAGAGTGTGAAGTGATAAAAATTGCCATGATTACAAGGAACTACTGGGACGATTAAAACAATGCATTACTGGTCCGATTTACTGACGCCAAAAAAATCCGTTGAATGAATGTGCAACTGGTCCGAATTTTCTATTCATACACGCCTTGCCGTTAGAGCTCGCTTCGCGCCGGCGCTGCGCGCCGGCGAGCTGCGCTCGCTATCACTAATCTTGTGTTTCTAACAAATTCTTTTACTACTTCCACCACATAACAGTCCTCAACTACATTGCTAATAGCCCTGCTGGGCCTAAAATTGAGAGCATTGAAAATTTTAACCTATATATACTGCAATTTTGTGTGGCAAGACAATTTGGTCCAACACCCTTCATGCATGACTTCTTGACATACATATCGTATTTATATGCATTTTTCTTGCGGATGTACCATAATAAAGAATATTATGTTTGGAGTGCATGGTAAGTATTAATTTGAAATATACAGAGAAAAAAATTTAAAAAATAACCAGCACACTTTATCGTGCCCAATAAATTCCAAATACACACTTTTTTCAATAGGTGATATGGTAGCTCTTTGGTCATCCCCCCCCCTCCAATTTTTTTCAGCCCAGTGAGCTACAGATCGGCAACTATTTTAACCCCAACCCCTTCCACTTTTTGCCTACTAACCCCAAATTTCTGCCAACTTGTCCCCATGCACACAAATATTAGCTCCCTCCCACTATATAACGAACTCACCAATATGCCAACTTGCCTGCACATTGATAAAGATACCAACTACCGATAAGCCATGATACCAACTTGCTCTATATTTGATACTTTTTACATGTATTTATTTAAAAGATAATTTGGATAAACTAATTGACTTTATACAAATGTTGTTCAATATAATCAATTGTAAGCTTATTTTGCTTTACTTTGTTTTTAGCCGGGCTCTGCTAAAAGCAGAGTCCAGGCTGTAGGCATCCAAATCGCCAACGTTACTATAAATAGCACAGCTTCAAAAAGTAAACAAAAAACCGAACAGCGTCAAAGTAAAAGCTTGTGCTATATCAAACAGTTCCACAGACAGCCATGTTTTGTGAAATGTATTGTTTTTTGGGGGTTATTGCGAATAGATTTAGCGAAGAATATTTTTTTATTTCTTATTAATTACGTGTTTTAAAACCATGACTTATAGTATATTCCCTTTTGACACTTACAATGTGCATGAATTTCCATGAACTACTTTACAAAGCATTAATATTCGGCTGCACATCGAAGAAATAGGGGAATGAGTTTATAACTCTTGTTTCAAAGTGCAAATCACAGTTGATTTTTTTCTACTAAACAGATATATTTCTTCGCTAATAGCCGCTTTCAAAATTTAGTCACTATCCGGCGTGTTGCCGAAATTAAAAGCATATATGAGAGAGAGAAAAAGAGAAAGAGAAGAAGAGAGAGAGGAAGAGAGAGATTTTGTTAGTCTTTACTGCACCATATGCATAAAACACATCAAAAGAGTCCGGCTTTCAGTACTTCAGTACTTTGATTACTATTATGTAAGGTATCCTAATTGCTGACCTGATACTGTTAGAATTACATTTAATTTACCAATATTGGGAGATCTATACATATTGTCAATTATCAAGTATTCAATTACTGTACATGATGGACTTGCTCTTTTAATTTGAAATGATGAGCAGATAGAATTTTGGGACGGATCAAGTGTGCGAATTCACAAACTGAAACATTAGTTTTGGGAAATTGGCAAAATGTGAGTTTGTTTTAATTTAAGGTTGATGTAGTTAAGTGTGCCGGCCAATATATTGGCAAGTTGCATGCTAGTGTGGTACAATGTATTTAGGTTGAGGCAAGTGGACAAAAAGTGGGAATGACAGTTGATGGTTTGATAAAGTTGACAATGTGGCAGGTAGACTTGTCTAGCTGTTATTCACTGTGACTACAGTGTAACTGTAAGTTGAAGTATTTCTGTTTCACTCA
This sequence comes from Magallana ariakensis, assembly GCA_020458035.1. Taxonomy (NCBI): domain Eukaryota; kingdom Metazoa; phylum Mollusca; class Bivalvia; order Ostreida; family Ostreidae; genus Magallana; species Magallana ariakensis. The sequence goes on from CM035817.1 coordinate 33,163,572, forward strand.
TGATGATTCAATCTCCATATCAAATTTCACTATCAAATTATGTTTGAATCTCCCGCCCAAAGAATGGACTTTTAAAAGTTTCATTTGAATTTGATGAATTATAAAGATTATTAAAATGAAACATGTACTTACTTTTCTCTTTCTCTTGCAGACTTTGAAAGTTTCACTTCCTGTACGAAAATATGAATTATATGGAATATTTGCCTCCAAGATCTAGGTTACGTTATCAAAATATAGAAAGAAGACTTTTCAACAAGAATGTTATGCTTTCTTGTGTTTAATAATGCATAGTTTATGACTTTACATTCCTTTAGTTGAAGATTTTCTAAATGAATTTTCTTCCATTGCATTCTACAAAATTTATGTATGTGTAATATTATACTAGCTGTACAGTAACTGATAACTCTTACCTCATAAAGAACAGGATTATTAGAATCTACAAAAACCAAAAAGAATGGATTGTAGTATCAAAGTACATGTATCAAAATTACAAAAATCCATAGTTATAACTCTTTAAAAGTGTACATGACTCACATGCTTGTGAAAAATGACAATAATTTAGTTACCTTCATATGACAATTGTGTCAAATGAAGATTTTCTTAGTGTCTTGAAATCAAATTAAATAATTTGATTATCAACAAAGAATCTTTATTACCTGTTTGTCCCTGTGGGATTTGTGCAAACATTTTTCTGTTTTCTCTGTCACTTTACAGTTTACGTCATATATAAATACATAAGGTGCGTTCGACTGCTTCATCTTTTCATTCACGGAAGAGTTCTTATTCTACTCAGAGATACTTAAAAAATCAAATTATTTCATTAAATGTTGTATAATATTTAATTTTATTTCATCGATTTCATAAAAGTATGATTATCAAAATAAAAGTAACGAAAAATGAACACTCCTGGGTCGTATTTTGAAATCAAGTACACCTTGGTGTATTTCAATCGGGTTCGGGTATCAGTTAGACATTCCATCGAGACAGGAAGCAAAACAAAGAAGGGTAAAAAAACAAGTCCACAGAAATTTCAGTGTGGTCAAAAGTTAAGAAAAGGTTTTAGAGAAACAGCAATGGGAGGATCACAGAGTGTGTTCTCAGAACAGGAATTGAGTGATTATCAGGTAAGTTTTGCTTATACTAAACTTTCAAATATTAGAAAGATTGAAAAGGGGGTCATATTTTTTGTTTAAAAATTCATGACAAGCTTGACCTTACGTTACTATTTTTAGCGAGATTGAATGAACGTTCATGTATTTTGTTTTCATATAAAATTTCGTTAAGTTATGACGTTTTTATATTTTTTTTTCATTGAAATGAGTTTTAATATCATTGTTTTTATTTTAACAATTAAATAAACAATTGTCTTATTGGGAAACAGTAAGATTTTGAAATACCTCATCTTTTTAATTTACAATGTATCTTGATGAAGAATAAGAATATGAATGAAGAATTGTGGTTGATAAAATCAAGGCATACGTGTAGACATAATAATAGACATAAGATACTATCTAAAAAAATAACTGATCATGGTTGGGACATGTTGCATATTTTGTGTTTCGAGTGTTGTGCGTGATCAGGTGTATACCATGTTGTTCTATCATTTGCAGGAGCTGACATACTTCACAAAGAAAGAAATACTACAGTATGTTATTGAAAATGAAATGGTTACATAGAACCTAAAATATTGTTAATTAATTCATTCATTGCATAATCAAACTTCTGAAAGCATGTTTGCATTGACTTATGTGTCTGTTGCTTTTGTAGTGTATTCAAAAGATTCCAAACTTTGGATCCAGATTCGGTTGAAAGAGATAAGAATGCCAAGCTTAACAGAGACACCATCCTCAAACTCCCAGAATTACAGGTATATTTTTGTTTTTTCTGGACTTTCCGTTCAATTGCAAATTAGTTAAGGTTTATTTATTCTGCCAAAATAGAGTTCTGCTCACATTGAATATACATGCCTGGCATTACAGTATCTACATACTTACTGTATATATTTAGATGAATTTATTCTTTTTAAATGTACAGGAAGCTGAGTTTCTGTTAATATAAGAACTGATTTACAAAAAAGTTTTTATTTAATTTGATTTAACTCAAATATTCCAAAATTCCATATAACCAGGAGGATTTGAGCGATAATTTTTTTTTTTTATTCCTAAGGTGAATCCATTCAATGATAGGATTACAACAGTCTTCTCATCGGCTGGTGATGGTTGTATGACATTTGAAGATTTCTTAGACATGATGTCCGTATTCAGTGACAATGCCCCCAAAAACGTCAAAGTGGAGTATGCTTTTAGAATTTATGGTAAGGATTTCTTCAACGATCATTTTGGAAAACAATAAATTCTCTTTTATCAGGGATTTTAGGTAATCGTGAAATGATTGCATGCGTTCTCACTGGACTTCACTTTTATTTTACATAGATTTTGATGAAGATGATGTCATCAATGGCAAAGATTTAAGGGAGGTAATAAACAGACTGACAGGCGACCAAGCTCTTAATGACGAGGAGATGGAGCAACTCATTCAAAATGTAAGAAAACTTGGTAAAAAAAAAAAAATTGATGTAGATGACCTGCATTCTTCTGTCTATGCATTTCTTTGTACCCTGCAGCGTATACAATTTATTTCAAGGATATGTTTTATTCATTTGGCTAATTAGTGTTTAAACACCAATTATGTGAATTGTTTTTCCCTAGATTCTGGAGGAGGCTGATCTGGATGATGATGATTCCCTCTCCTTTGCAGAATTTGAACATGTTATTTCAAAAGCTCCTGATTTCATCAAGTAAGCACAATCCAGTACATGTATCAGATTAAATGTAATATAACTTTGATGAAGAAAAGAAAATTGGAAGTGCTACAATATTGCACCTTCGAAAACCAATGGTTTACAGTTATTCTCTTTTGAGAAGTGGACAGGCATAGCCTAAATGTAGGCTATGCCTGTGCACTTCTCAAAAGAGAATTGTTTTCAGTCTGCTACTCTTAAGTTTACAATCTGCTCCTCTTCTCTTGTAGAGAAGAGTTAATATATTAATTCCATGACAGAAAAACATTTTGTTTGATATCTTTCATTTACATATACACATCTTTTTGGGAAATGCTATTTTAATAGAGGCTTTGATTGAAGCTAATTCATATTATTGTCATCCTTTACCAAATTTGATTTGCTATTGGTATACATTCAGTGTATTATTTAATACAAAAATTTGATGAAACTCGATGCTCTGGTTTATGCTCTTGGTATTTATCTATTTACGTAAAAATGTATATCAACAAACTTTGTCTATTTCTCGCGTAAACATTCAATATCAACAACTCCTTGACTTCTTCGACAAGAAATAAAACTCAAAGAAATCTCACATACTGTACTTATAATTTCTGCATAGGTGATATATAATAAAGTAATCATTTATACAAAACGTACGCATACATGTATGTATAGTTTAACAATATCAATAAGAAAACAGCTAATGAAGCGAGGCGTTATCCAAAATGGCGTCCTCTCGTTATTTTCCTCCGATGAACTTGCGTTTAGAACACAGGCCCCTGTTCATAAATAACTATTTTTCTCTTTGAAAAATAAATACGATTTGTTTACGAAACTAATATCACAAAAATATACCATATAATTAGTAATATATTTATTAAATGTTTATTTATAAATCCTCTCGTCGACAGATAGGCCCCTGTTTGGTACAATATTTCCGCTTACTTTCGTAAGGGAAACTAAAAAAACAACAGTTCAAATCCCCATTTTGGACGGCTAGAACACCCGCAGGAGACGCAAAACACCATCATGTCCCGTTATCGGCAATTTCATAGGTGATAATTAGTTTAATTGTCGTTTACATCTAATCCAATTACATAGATGGCTAACAGCACCTTCTCGCTCGAGGTCGCATGTGACGTCACACGTAATGGCGGGTAGATCGAGAGAGAAAATATGCATATCGCGACATTTGAATTTCATCGCCTTCAAACTAACGAATTAGCCAGATTATTTTGTGTAAACGATGATAAACTTCATTTTTAATGAGTATAAAATGATTTTATTTAAAAAATTCCGAAAATTGAAAAACATGCGATATGTCCTTTAAGTTACAAGCAGAGTTATCATAGTATTAACTACCGGGTATACTAGCATTACAAAACGGGGGAAAATACAATACATGTAACAGCATGTTTGTGTAGCAAAATGAAATAATTAAAAAAAAAAAAAAGATCTGACATGTATTGCTTTAAATTCGAATGAAAAGGCATGAGTCTCAGTCATGTAACAGAATAGGTATGCTGATTTGTGGACACACTGTTTTGCAGTTCCTTCAGAATTCGGCTGTAAACATGGAGAATTGCCAGACAAGGGAACAGACCTGCTGCCTGTGATACACAATCTATTGCCACAAACACTCTTGTTACAGTCCCTCGGAGGTTGTGAACAGATTTTATGACTCTATTGTTACTATTTTACATTTTATTGTTCATAACTTTTTATATATAGCATCACAGTTATTCTTCTGGTTCAATTTCTCTCACAGACTTGTTGATTTTTTTGTCATTTCTTCGAAGACCAATGAATTTCTCTCAGTGCAATGCATAATGAATTGGTTTATGTATTTTATGACTGATTTTAGGGCACAGTGCATGAAACAAAACATTTTATGTTCAAATGATATAATGTATCTCATTTGTTGATTTTGAGCTTTCTTTTGTAGATTTTATTGAATTGTATTCATAACATGTACCTAAAGGTATGGCATTGTATACTGTACATATAGTCTATGTTTAATAAATTACTTTATAATTACATGTATAAAATAAACAATGATGCAGAGCTGACATCTGGACAGGCGTATGACTATTGCATGAATCCTAAGCTTGTGTTAGAAGTCAAGTTGCGGAACATATTATTTTACTCTTTATCCATTATTTCCCTTTTGTTTATTTACTGTGTTCATGAATGTTTTATTATTTCAAGAGTATTGTTATCACATTATATTTTTATTTCCAATGGTACTGGGTTTGTCATATTTCTTTATAAACAGTAAATATAGTATATACATACATGTAACAAATTTTGCCTTACTCATGTTAGTATCTATAAATAATGATCAATAAATGATATCATTCCCATTATTACACTTCATTTTTTTTCAGTGTGTGTATACATGTATTTGTATACACAGCTCTGTTTTTATTTCCAAGAAAGTATTATTAGCTGGAATGTAAAACTTATTTAGACAAGAATAGATATGAGTTACCCTTTTCCAAGATATTCGACTTTTAAATTATGGTACTTGAATTTTCACTGTGCTCAGCCGATCTTTAAGTTAAAACTTGTAAAGAAACTGGCGTATATTCATGATGTAGATCTTCATGTCTGTTGCAAACCGCCACCAGTCTTGCATCACTAGCAAACAGTGCACACATCTGTGCTGTATAGTACGATCTCAGAAATGTGGTGCAGGTGTTGCACAATCTAATTAAAATTAGATACTTAAATCCGCTCAAGTACTATCGCTTAGTGTAGCGATCGTACTACGTGAGCGTATCTAAGTAAGGTATCTAATTTTAATTAGATGGTGTTGCAAAACCATTCCGTCATTAAGGATGGCGTTTACTCAGAATGAGAAAAAATTCCACTGATGATAATGAAAACCCATCTATTGTATGTTATAGACCTTTGATTGTAGTTTTATTTTTCACTTTCAAAAAAGTAGGTCAATGACCTAGTTTTTGAGTTAATGGCTATTGAATATATTTCAAAAAATCAAGAAAAATCCAATAAAACTTTACACTACGATTGAGAATTTCTTAATTGTGAAAATATAAGAAATAATTAAACACTTTAAAAAATGAAATACAGTTTATGAATGGTAGTGGCACTAAATAGATATAAAGCATTAAAATTTCAGCAACAATTTTTAAAAATATTCCAGTCCGAATTTCCTCTATCAGTTTTTAAATCCCTACCCATTTTTGATCAAATTTTACAAAAAATTGAATGATGATAACACAAAAACAATTATAGTATTAAACTACTTATATTGACCTTATTCTGTTGGCATAAAATTTATATGAGGTCAATGATCAAAATTTTGAGATATGGTGTCTTTTATCGTTTTTAAGCATTTTTCAATATTTTTGCAATTCGTGCCATACGATAATTTTAATGAATAAGTGAGGTAAACCCAACAGAAAATATGCAAAATTTTAAAGACTAAAATTTAAAATCTTAACTTGTAATATTCCAGTACTGCCAAAAATGTTTGAGCGGAAAACAAAATCTGCAAAATTTAGTCCGAATTTCCTCTGTTTGGCTAAAAGTCAATTTTTGTTTGAGCCTAATTTCATAATATAGTAGAAAAATCGAATGTTATGTCAATAATAATTCATTTCATAAGTACTTTTTGTGTTTAGAACAAATTTTACTCATGACTTCGAACTTTATAACATCCGAATTTGAGAACTCAAACCCTGAGTAAACAACACCCTTAAAAAAAAAAAAAAAAAAAAACACCCACTCATATACACAATAAATAATAAAAAAAGATTCTTTGATAACTAAATTAATTAACAATATTCATGAAAAGTAATATAATTACTGTAATAATACATGTATAAGCAATATTCATTAATGAAAAAAAAATCAATCAAGGAATGACCTATATTTTCGTGAAAAAGACTTCCTCAGCTACCGTAGGAATATGAATGTACTTCTCATTTACATTTCTTGGGAAAAGGTGATTTTAGAAAATAATTTTATGTAAATATTTTGGGTTCCTTTCCATGTATTACATAACATACATCGATATTCTAAACATTTGGTGAAAACTTCGTACTTAATGTTGGTGATCATGAATGGAACTATTTATTTTTAAGCGCAATCGTGTAAATAGTACTGACTATAGTAATACATGTATATCTTGAATAGATAGTAAGCACTGATCGAATATATTAAAGATATACAGCAAGTTAAAAAGTTCACCAGGATATGAACTTGGTTGGTCATGTGATCAAATCTTGTAAAGCCTAAAGGGTTCAGAAGATTTTATCATGTACCAACGAAGTTCAAATCCCAGTGGACCTTTTAACATTGGTGGTTATTACTAAGTCTTATATTTACGTTTGATAAAGACAATTAACATTTCTATGTTTTGACATTCGTAATAATGCAACAGTCGATTCACGAGCTGGTGTAATTATTATTGTGATGTCAAAAATATGACCCTTGACATGTTCTAAAAGTATGAGGCGCTGTTTTAATATTTTTTTTAGGTATTTTCTGATATCAAAAAATTAAGTCATCAATAATATCGAATTATTGATATCATAAAACAATTATTGATATCGAAAAATAATTCTTGAAAAATAGATATATCAGAAAAATCATTTTTTTTTTTATATCAGACATTCGAACTCTTGATATCAAAAGGATTTTCTGACATCAGGGAATCATTTTTTTAAATCAAGAATTAAAATTGATTTATTAACGTTTAGAATTCGAGTTCTTGATATCAGAAAATGATTTTTTGTTATCAAAAGATCATTGAAATCGAGTTTTTCATATATAAAAAAAAGACCTACATTAAATTGCGATCGCCTCAAAGAGGTTCAGTCATTTTAGCTCACCAGAGTCAAGGTGTTAGTGAGCTTTTGTCTGTCCACACTAGCAACTTTGTGGGATTTTTTTTTTTTTTTTGGTGTTAACTTTTGTGTTAATTTTTCACATAGCCTATTCATCTTCTTTGAAACCGTTTTAGCAATTTCAACCAAAGCTAGTACATATATAAGTCACCCATAGGCAGTGGGCTTTAAGGTTTGTTAAAATGACTGTACCATGTCAACATGACAAAATATACATTTTACATGATAATGAAAGTATTGATTTGATTTTTTTAAAGGTATATGTGGCGTATTTTTGGTGAATAACAATAATAAGATCTGATTATTTGCTTCATTTCTTTACTTAAAGATAGGACTTTCACACAAATTACGCTTTATAAGTCAATCGCATAACAAAGATACAAGAAATCAAAAACATATTTTTTATTTTTTACCGGCACGGTAAAAAATACAAAAGATTTGAATAACCCCGCCTTAAATGGGTCACGTGACATCCATCTTGGTCTATCAACAAGAATGGTGACAACGAGAATGATAGGTATACCGTTAAGTTTGACAGATTTGGCAATGAAAGAAAAAAGAGACAGACTGACAAGGATAGGAACAAAGGGAAGATTGTCATCGGAGACCATGTAGATTGATGGAACAGGAATTAAAGCCAAATTAAACTTAAGTTTCCATGATGAAGTTGTAGGGGTTTTGCTAAAGTCAGGTTCGTGCTCCATGTGTTCCGTGTCTTTACTTTATAAGTTTTAAACCACAAGTGGATTTTCGTTTAGAGGAATTTTTGAATAAAGAATAAATAAACACTCTCAGTACATCACTACATGCATCCCTCTCAGGGAGAGGTACATGTATTTACTCCGTTTACCGTGTCGATGATGCTAAAATCGTGTTTCGTCTTTATTACACGTAATTAACAATTTATATCGTTCTACATTAATGAATATCGGAATAATAATGCTTCGAGTATCATCTGATATAAGAATTATCTAATTTAAGACATGAAAAACGTGATTCTAATTTGTAAACAAACTCTTCTTCCATCGTGTTTTCAATGCTAGGTTTTCCCGCACTCATGCGCAGTGGCGTTATAAATGGCGAATAACATTAATATTCATCAGACGTATAGCAAAGTTTAGAGACAAATAACTAAAGACAGAACATGTTTTATGGGCCTAGAGTTTGTGAAACGTCTAATTATAAGAAGCATAATGTATATTTTTACTCCGGCAAACTCATGTCAAAAATTTTACTCCAAATACGCCACATATACTGGTACTGTACCAGTTATCGGCTAAGACCAGTTATCGGCTAAACTGAGAGTACGGGTTTATAGCACGCGACTATCCGAGATTTTTTTAATCCAGCCCTCTGTTTTGAAAAAAGAAAAGTAAATTTGCTTGAAAACTTTCTTGAATGTGTTTTAAACATGAGCTTAAACGATCGTTGTTTACTGCTGATTTACATCTTTGCACTTTCAGCAGTGGGGGAAGTGACGTAATAAGTTAAAATTAGAATATAATCCCTTTGTGATACATTATCATATCCCTTCTTTGATTTTGACATATAAATCACTACATATAACAAATAGAAACAAAAGGAATTCACTAAATTCTGAGAAATTTAAAGCACAGTTCAACGCCTGGTTGCACAATATAATGCAATGAATACTGGCACTGTACCAGTTATCGGCTAAAATTTAACGTTTTCTTTTCGTATTTCCTTATTTCTTGATATTTTTGAATAAAACTTGACATGCTTTAAATGGTATACTCCTTGTTTATGCACCTGTTAGGTTAAATCATTATTTAGAACCCAAAACACCTTTTTGTGTGCTTTTTTAGCACGCCAAGAATTTGCCGAATTTTTACGATTTACTGTACCAGTTATCGGCTTCGCGATAATAACATAGTAAAATATGGCACGCCAAATTCACAAAAATGAGCAAAACATAGTTTCACAGTCGATAAATTAGGTTTATCGGCTGTTAACTATAGTTTACGGATCCGAAACTATAGTTAACGATTCGTTAACTATAGTTTACATCTGTGAAACTATATTTCACGAATGTAAACTATAGTTTACGAATGATAATCATAGTTTATCTATCTTTTAAAAAACGTTAACAATAGATTTTGCCGATAAATATAGATTCACATTTGTTAATTATAATTTACAATCGTAAACTATAGTTAAGAGTTGTTAATCATAGTTTCACAAATCGTGAAACTACATTTATCAGACAAATTTACAAAAATGAGCTAAACATAGTTTCACAGTCAATAAATTTCGATAAACTAGGTTTATCGACTGTTTATTATAGTTTACGGATCCGAAACTATAGTTAACGACGTTAATCTATATTTCACATCTGTAAACTATAGTTAACGCGATAATCTATGTTTCACATCTGTAAACTATAGTTAACACTGAAAACAATCATTTACGATTGCAAAACATAGTTTATCTGTTAAATATAGTTTCACGAGTGTGAAACTATGATTAACAACTCTAAACTATAGTTAACGAATGTAAATTATAGTTTACAGACGTGAATCTATATTTATCAGCAAAATCTATCGTTAACGTTATTTGAAGACAGATAAACTTAGATAAGCATTCGTAAACTATAGTTTACAACCGTTAAATATGGTTTTGCAGATAAAAATTATAGTTAACGGATCGTTAATTATAGTTAACGAATCGTTAACTATAATTTACGGGTTGTAAACTATAGTTAACAATAAACTATTGTTAACTATAGTTTAACGTCCGTAAACTATAGTTAATAGTCGATAAACCTAGTTTATCATCTGTGAAACTATATTTAACGCCGTTAATCTATATTTCACATCTGTAAACCATAGTTAACGCGATAAACTATGTTTCAGAAGTGTAAAACTATAATTAACACTGAAAACAACCATTTGCGATTGCAAAACATAATTTATCTGATAAATATAGTTTCACGATTGTGAAACTATGATTAACAACTCTAAACTTTAGTTGACGAATGTAAATTATAGTTTACAGATGTGAATCTATATTTATCAGCAAAATCTATTGTTAACGTGTATTTCCAGACAGAAAAGCATAGATTATCGCGTTAAGTATAGTTTACAGATGTGAAATAAAGATTAACGTCGGTAACTATAGTTTACTATCCGTAAACTATAGTTTATAACCGTTAAACCTAGTTTATCGACTGTGAAACTATGTTTTGCTAATTTATGTGAATTCGGCGTGCTTTAGATTTGTGAACCGTAGTTTGCTGATCATAAACTCTATTTATCAGATAAACTATGTTTAACAACCGCAAATGATTGTTTTCAGTGTTAACTATAGTTTACAGATGTGAAACATAGATTATCGCGTTAACTATAGTTTACAGATGTGAAATATAGATTAACGTCGGTAACTATAGTTTACGATCCGTAAACTATAGTTAACAGCCGATAAACCTAGTTTATCGACTGTGAAACTATGTTTAGCACATTTTTGTGAATTTGGCGTGCCATAGTAAAATCCCTGTACATGTTGATTTGATAATCTGCAAAATGTAATTTGAATTATGCCCCTTTTGAGGTCAGACTAAAGTTCGTAGGGGTTATGATGCATAAACAAATCTCATAAAATTATTCGTTTGTTATCATACGGTAATACACAAAATCGTAGACTATTCAATGCATAATATTGTGCAATCAGGCGTTCAACTGCGCTATGAATCACTCAGAATTTAGTAAATTCCATTTGTTTCTACATGTTATATGTAGTGATATTATATGTCAAATCAAAGAAGGGAGATGATAATGTAACACAAAGGGGTTATATTCTATTTTTAACATATTACGTCACTTCCCCCACTGCTGAAAGTGCAAAGATAAAATCAGCGGTAAACAATGATCGTTTAAGCTCATGTTTAAAACATATTCAAGAAAGTTTTCAAGCAAACTTACTTTTCTTTATTCAAAACAGAGGACTAAATTAAAAAATCTCAGATAGTCGCGTGCTATAAACCCGAACTCTCAGTTTAGCCGATAACTGGTTTAGCCGATAACTGGTACAGTACCAGTACTGGTACTGTAACAGTTATCGGCTAAACCAGTTATCGGCTAAACTGAGAGTTCGGGTTTATAGCACGCGACTATCTGAGATTTTTTAATTTAGTCCTCTGTTTTGAATAAAGAAAAGTAAGTTTGCTTGAAAACTTTCTTGAATATGTTTTAAACATGAGCTTAAACGATCATTGTTTACCGCTGATTTTATCTTTGCACTTTCAGCAGTGGGTGAAGTGACGTAACATGTTAAAAATAGAATATAACCCCTTTGTGATACATTATCATCTCCCTTCTTTGATTTGACATATAATATCACTACATATAACATGAAGAAACAAAAGGAATTCACTAAATTCTGAGTGATTCATAGCGCAGTTGAACGCCTGATTGCACAATATTATGCATTGAATAGTCTACGATTTTGTGTATTACCGTATGATAACAAACGAATAATTTTATGAGATTTGTTTATGCATCATAACCCCTACGAACTTTAGTCTGACCCCAAAAGGGGCATAATTCAAATTACATTTAGCAGAGTATCAAATCAACATGTACAGGGATTTTACTATGTTATTATCGCGAAGCCGATAACTGGTACAGTAAATCGTAAAAACTCGGCAAATTCTGGGGCGTGCTAAAAAAGCACACAAAAAGGTGTTTTGGGTTCTAAATAATGATTTAACCTACCAGGTGCATAAACAAGGAGTATACCATTTAAAGCATGTCAAGTTTTATTAAAAAATATCAAGAAATAAGGAAATACGAAAAGAAAACGTTAAATTTTAGCCGATAACTGGTACAGTGCCAGTAGTCTACGATTTTGCGTATTACCGTATGATAACAAACGAATTATTTAATGAGTTTTGTTTTTGTTTCATAACCCCTACGACCTTTAGTCTGACCCCAAAAGGGACATAATTCAAAATACATTTTGTTGAATATCAAATCAACATGTACAGGGATTTTACTATGTTATTATCGCGAAGCCGATAACTGGTACAGTAACTCGTTAAAACTCGGCAAATTCGGGGCGTGCTAAAAAGCACACAAACAAAATGTTTTGGGTTCTCAATAATGATTTAACCTAACAGCTGCATAAACAAGGAGTTCACCATTTTAAGTATGTCAAGTTTTATTAAAAAATATCAAGAAATAAGGAAATACGAAAAGAAATCGTTAAATTTTAGCCGATAACTGGTACAGTGCCAGTACCTTTAAAAATCTTGCACAAGATTTTACCTGATCCCCCAAAATGCAAATATTTACCAAAATAACCCTCTTAATGGTGAAGATAATCTACACTCTCAGTCTTGCATTAAAATTTCTGAAGGTGGGACAACTCACTGGATTTTTTTCCCTCGTTTTCATTAATATTTATTACTATCTTAATTATACCCTAAGCAACGAAGTTGCGAGGGGTGTTTTGTTTTTTACCCGTCCGTCAGTCAGTCAGTTACTCAGTCCGTCAGTCTATGTAGCTGCAGGTTGCGATTGGCAGGTCTGTACATGTAGCTCCTGGTCTTAAAACGTATGGACAAACTGGGAGCTACAGTTCCGTTCATGTTATAAAGTTGCATTTAAGGCGCACAAAATTTGCGCTATTATAGTTGTGGATTGCGAACACAGGCAGCACTCTAAGTTTACCTGTTTTACAAGCCAGGAAAACATGTAAAATATCAAAATCGTTAAATAAAAAAAACCCCGAAAAACGTCAGATATTTCGGACTATAAAAATATAGTAGCACTCCCATACGTGATCATTACTTCTAAGTTCAAATAAACCGCCCTTTCAACAAGGAAGTACAAAAGAGTTACAATGAAAGAAGTTACCTCGGTTACGTTTGTCTTCATACGCTTTAACGTTCTTTTGGAAGTAAAGAGTAATATTGGGTGTACTATAAACATTAATCACGTTTTCAGATCGCAAATATAGTCTTATAAAAGTGATGGTTAGAAAAACTCCGATATTTAACAATTAAATATGTACTATAATGGGTTTATTTTTCTCGCGCAATCGATTACTTTAGGAGTTCTTAGGCATGTAAACAACTTCACATTGTGAAACCGTTACGTGTTAAATATCCATCATGTCGCGGTCGTCTGGAACCTTAATTACAACAAACAATGCCACCTTTATACCCCCAAGATTTATGCCCGGGTATGTAGACGTTCAAAATTTAATACTTTTAAAGGTTTCATTCATTATTAGCATGTTGATCGCAAAGTTTTTCAATAAATATGCATATCTTATATGCCCGATGCTGTCACAACAATGACCAGTTTGTATTAATAAATGAGCTATGCGTTCAA